>OY992501.1:12416968-12963469 GCA_963921215.1 Scoparia ambigualis
CTTTAAAATAATCGGCGAAGCAATCTTTCGATTTCGATCTCAGCGATTGCGAACTGGCTATCGCGAGCGTGCCTCGTGAATTGTATGTGGATGACAACAATTACCTTTTATATAAATATCATTGGATGACAAAGCCTGTTTTGCAAAGAGTCATAAAATTATTTTTTAGACGACTCAAAATGTTTATTTTAAGTTTACTGAATAAAGATATTATGATTTGATTTGATTTTTAGAAAACCTCGCTAACCGCACAAGTTCATCTCAGTTACTATCGGAATAGAGCTTCTATAAACTATAAAAGGGATTGAGTTTCTTTTACATACTCTCTTTCACAAAATGAACTAGTTCATTTCATTTCTTTTCGCAATTCGTCCGATCCTAAGCGGCTCCCAGCGCTATAGGCGGTTGCTTCGATAAGTTTATTAAAGAGTGGATGTCGTATTCTCGCATATGGCGAGTCATGCAGCTGTAGGGAAACGGATAGTAGGTAGGAATGGATGGATGCCCCATAGATATTTAAATAATTACATGGTTGAACCGGGAATCGAACCCGTTACATGAGAAAAATAAGAATCCTGTAGCTTTATCATACCGATCGAAAGGCTTCATCATAAGGATTACTTTTTGCTAAGTAACATAGTGTCACAAATAAAAGAAAAACCATGAATTTTAACATTTGATGTGAAATTTTGTTTAGAAAAATGAAAGCTGACATTGCCGTAAGTAAGGACACAATAACTGACATTGAAATAAATACATACACAAATTGATTAATTTTGTATTAAAAATGTTAAAATTCATGGTCTTCATTTTATTTGTGACACTATGTTATTTAGCAAAAAATAATCCTTATGATGAAGCCTTTCGATCGGTGTGATAAAGCTACAAGATGATTATTTTTCTCATGTAACGGGTTTGATTCTCGGTTCAACCATGTAATTATTTAAATATCTATAAATGCAGTTTAAATTGTTTTTTAAATTCAAATAATGTCTTCATTCAGTAAAATGTTCCTTCTACAATATTCAAGGTACTTTCCCTCCATGAGGCATATCCGTGGGACGCCCTGTATAGCCTCCTTGACGACATCCTTGGTCGAGTGGTTTGTACACCGGTTTTCATGGTGTCGCTATCTCTGAGGTCCCGGCTTCGATCCCCGGTCGGGTCAATTTAGAATTTATTGTTTTTCTAAATTGTCTCGGGTCTGGGTGTTGTCTATGTATAATAAGTATGTATTTGAGTATTTTATGTATATTTATCCGTTGTCTAGTAACCATTTAACGAGTTTCTTCGAAGCTTCTCTTGGGCTAGATAATTGGTGTGATTGTAGGAAAGTTTATGAATTATGTATAGCGAAGGAGATGGTGAAACTTCGCTACCGCGATGCAGGCTTCCCATACTACTCGTATTTTATCGTCGTAGTATGGCGACTTCGTTTGTATGCGTCTTTGTGGCACCATCTGTTGATACGGTTGATAAGGTCTTACTAAAATGTGCTAAGTCACTTTGTCTGCAGCAGATATGATGGAGACATGCCCACATCATCGCAGTTGACACCTCATCATTTAGGCCTCAGTACCGTTGACATTTGTGCGTTTGTCTTACAACCCTCCGTGCTCCTGACACGATCCGTCTAGTTTATGTTGACGATAACGCGGAGGCATTCGAGATGGAACTTATCCAATGTGGCACGGCACCAAGTTGCAACTGTGTGCCTACACAGTAAATTGGTCAGAAGGATTGCCATGAACACCGAGATCTTGGTCGAGGGTTGTATGTCGATGAAACTCACCACCATGAGACGTATTTTATTATAAACACCCCTATTCCTTCAATTTCGCTGTTATTGTGGTACCTGCTTGAGTGAGTAGTATGCAAAGTCGTTTATAAGTGTGTAATAAACCGTACAAAAGCGTTTATAAACTATCCAGGTTTTCAGAAAACTAAACAAATATCATCAGCGTACGCTCTCATTCCTCAGTCTAGCCAGATGGAAGACACTCCGGTGGCAGCGGTGCGAAAACGACTATACGTACGAGTATACCGTCAGCCAAACTTTGACTTTGAAGGCCGGAGAGAGTTGACTTTTACAACATACTCGTAGTTTGATTGTGTACCATGCACATAGCACAGCATAGCATGACGACATGCAGTAGTCAGATTTTTCTCACGAAGCTTAGTATGGAACATACTTCACCTTAGTTTAATTAATGATAATTGACATAGAAATTAGAATAAATTAGAAGAACCATTTAACTAATATGTTGGTTAGTTAGTTTATATTGGTTAGATAACGGATAAACATACTTATTACCAATACAAAGAAAACCACTAATTAGAAAATCTGGAGGCCCCAACTTGCCCCCCCCCCTCTCGCAATTCCTATTCCTTCCTTAACCCTATTCCTTTCTTAAAGGTCGGCAACGCATCTGCGACTCCTCTGGTTTTGCGGGTGTCCATGGGCGGCGGTGATTGCTCTCCATCAGGTGACCCGCATGCTCATTTGCCTCCATATTACATAAAAAAAAAATCAATTTGGAAAAAAGTTATTTCTAAATTGACCAAACCAGGAACCCACGACCTCATAGATGACGACGCCAGAACCGACGCCGGTGTGCCAACACTCGACCACGGAAGTCGTCGATTAAGTAGAGGCCTTTCTAGCGCTTCTCTCTCGCTCTCTCGACGGTACGACGATAACAGCGAAGCGCCGCAAATAGGCAGGTTATTAGGTTATTATAGGTTTTTCGCCTATATGGACTTTATAGGATTTAATGAATTAGCAGGTTCTCTGAAGTACTTCAAAATAAATAATTACATGTAAAAATTATGTCAAATTTTTTAAAAAAACGTAAGAAATCATCCGTTTTAGACTTATATTTGGCCAGTTTTCGGGATTTTATATAATTAAGTAAAGTACATCTAATCGCGTAACAAATTAGCACATTCTTTAGGCAATTTCCTTTAGTGTATTATGTATTGTTTTATAAGAGCGTAATTTAATAGTAATTACATGAACCATTAATTGATCTAGCAAAACAGTTTTGCCCGCATTTACCGGTGACTCGCCTTAATTAGTTTCGCACAAACATTATTTCGATGCCGTGATCATTCGGCCTGTCGTGCTTTTGCCCAAAGTACTCCGAATTATTGACATAGCACTATCGAGCCCCAGGGTTTTGAATACCATAAGGGACATTCAAAACCATGTGAGCTCGACGTCTATAGAACAGACGGATGTGATAGACACGTTTCTATGACCCGTCCTTTGTATGAGAGATGCATGGAAATACTCGATTAACTGCTGTAAGTTAGTTGCAGATGCTATCATTTTGTACCACCAGATTATGAAGACAGAATTTCCTTGCGACAGCGTTTATGTTTTGCACGACGAAAATGTACACAATCTTCGGCAAAAAATTCACTTTGTAAGATTAATTTTAAAATCATTAGACAGTCATAGTCAAATTCTGAGTACGAGTAGATTTGTTAGATGAATTTCGCGAACGCATTATTCAGTAGCAGCTAATTTTAGAGTCGCCTTTTTCAGCGAAAGCTTTATTTATGTTCCTATAATTTATTATTATATGAATTTCGCGATCTCCTTTTTTAGTTGCAGTAAATTTCAGAGTAGGTAAGCCTAACCTAATGTGATATAGTGAATTACACTATCAGCACGTACTCAATAGTACGTGATAATTAAGGTCTTCCTGATTTACAAGGCGTCCTTCCTCTAGTCACGTATAGATGTGATGTTAATTAGTATTTAAGATGATACACTAGAGGATAAAGGGTATTGATTCAACGCAAGACATTGTTTCATTTCGGGTCTCCGTCCCAACGCCATTACATGGCGACCGTGACAGGACTCTTGAGTGAGCTTAAGGCTATTAGAGACTCTATTATTAAATTAAGTAAGGACAAACGTTATTCCGCTCAGGGGCAGAATAAGTTTTTAAGAGCAAAGGAAATTAAAAATATTTTTGAACAAATATCTGCAGACTTATGTAAAAAAGGGATAGATGCTGTAGAATTACAAATAACAAAAGCAATATCGTCAAAGTTTTTATGTAATTTTGAGGAAATCGAGTCACTCGTTAACCCGCATCATTCAGAAACGATCACAACCATGGCCACGTTCGATCTAAAAGTCGCGCTCACGCTCCTCCCAGTAGTAGATTGCGACGAAACGCAAATTAACCAACTAATAGACGGAATAGAGTATTATAGTAGTACCCTTAGAAACGAGGACCAGCCTCTGTTAATCAATTTTGTTTTAAAAACTCGTCTTTCTAGCAGTGCTAAAACAAAAATTAATAAGTCTTATGTGTCTGTGGCAGACCTAATAAAAGATATAAAAAATGTTTTAATTCCGATTAAATCATACACAGCCATTTTAGACCGAATGCTACGATGTAGGCAAGGAAACAAGACCATAGAAGTGTTTGGTAGTGAAATCGAAAAAATGTCCAACGATTTAAGTACAGCACAGGCTAATGGAGACGAGTCGGCATATAATTTATTAAAGCCGATTAATGAAAAAATGGCTATCAAGCGTTTCGCTGACGGCCTAAACAATGCTCGTACAAGCATTATAGTTACGTCTAGGTCCGTAAGCACAGTTAGGCAGGCAATAACTATAGCCTTAGAACAAGAAGACTCGGTAGTGAAACCACCAATAAACAATTATGTTAACTATGTTTCGAACCAGCGATTTGAAAAGATAAATAAAAACTATCATCAACAATATAATAAGTCACGTAACAACAACGCGACGAGTCAGCAAGGTCGGGGTCGTGCCTACTATAACTCGAATAGGTTTCAGGGTCAGCGCAACACCAGGGTTACGTCACCTCATAATAAACGTAGGAATGTACATTTCTTAGTTGACTCAGCAGAACAGTCTAATGACGAGAACGAAAGTGAACGTCAGAGTATACGTCAGAACGAACATCATAGCGATGATTTTTTTCGTTCTGAATAGCGCTGAGGTAGATATTTGTAGTTATGGTAGTGGTAATTACGTTTGTTTTACTTGTAGTCAAACTCAAATTTCTCTATAAGTAGACACAGGAGCAAGCATTTCAATTTTAAAGTTAGATTGGTTAAATAAACTCCGTAGCGTGTCCCGCGACGCAAAGCTAGTAAGGGATGAAATTAAGATTAAAGGAGTATGTGGGGATTTAGTATCAATAGGTTATGTTTATCTAGACTTATGTGTTAACAATTATAATTTTAGGCATAAGTTTTATGTGTTTAGCAACTTCCACTGTAAAAATGATGGAATTTTAGGAGAAGATTTTTTATTAAAATATAGTTGTAAAATTAACTATGAAAATAAGCTGGTTACATTACAGGATAAGATAAGTCTAGAATTAGGCTTAGGTAAAAACATAATAACGACTATTCCAGGGAGATGTGAGGTCGTAAAATATGTTTCGTCAGAGATAAAGGGCGAATGTGTCATTTTAGCGGAGGAAGTTATTGCAGGCGTATTTGTAGCAGGCGCCGTGGTAGTAGGAGACGGGAAAAAGATTCCGGTGCGATTTTTAAACACACGGGAAGAAGATGTAAAATTAAATAACTTTAGCCCGAAAATTAGAAAATACTCGGATTATTTCGTATGCTCTTTTGATACGGAAAACGGAAAATCTGTCGAGAGGGTTAAACAACTATTCGATTTTCTTAAATTAAAAACATATCTTGGTGATGAAGAGAGACGGTCTATTGAGAAAATATGTGCAAAATATGCAGATATCTTTCATATGCCGGGTGATAAGCTATCCGTTACAAACTTATACGAGTACAACATTAAACTGCAAAATGACGCGTCTCCTGTTTATGTCAAACCGTATAGAATACCGCACGCTCAGAAGGCTGAGTTAATAAAACAGGTAGGTAAATTGTTAGAAGAAGATATTATCGAAGAGTGTACCAGCGAATGGTCTTCTCCATTATTATTACTTCCGAAAAAAGCTGACAGTAGCGGTGAAAAAAAGTGGAGAATCGTAATAGATTATAGACTTTTAAATAAAAAAATAGTAGACGAAAAGTTCCCGTTACCAAATATACAAGAAATTATTGACTCACTTTCGGGATGCTTATACTATTCTCATTTAGACCTCAGTTCTAGTTATTACCAGCTAGGGTTATCACCAGAATGTAGGAAATTCACTTCTTTTACAGCTGATAAGCAATATCAACTGAAAAGATTACCTATGGGTCTCAAAACGAGTCCTAGCGTATTTTCTAAACTTATGTCTATGGCTCTATCGGGTTTAAATCACGAGATATGTTTTCTATATCTCGATGACGTAATAGTTTTCGGGAAAAGCCTATCGCAGCATAATACAAATTTAATGAGTGTATTTGATAGGTTTAGGTCAGTTAATTTAAAACTAAACCCTTGTAAGTGCGAATTTTTGAGGAAAGAAATTAATTATTTAGGGCATGTTATTACGCCAAACGGGGTGTTGCCAGACAACAGTAAAATCGAGGTCTTGGAAAAGTTCCCAGTACCTAAAAATGTAAATGAGATTCGTCGTTTTGTGGCTTTTGCGAACTTTTATAGAAAATTCATAAAAAACTTTGCCACAATAGTGTACCCACTAAACCGTCTTTGTAAGAAACATGTCGAGTTTCAGTGGACGGAAGAATGTGACGTGGCATTTCAGACCTTAAAAAAGTCACTTAGTTCATTTCCTGTCTTAGATTATCCAGATTTTGGAAAAGATAATGTTTTCCGGTTGCAAACCGATGCGTCAGGGGTAGCCTTGGGGGCTGTATTATCAAATGGAAATAATAAGCCCGTAGCTTATGCAAGCAGACAATTAAACAGTTCAGAAATAAACTACCCAACCATTCATAAAGAGTTATTAGGGGTAGTGTGGGCTATAAAACATTTTCGACCATATTTATACGGACTAAAATTTAAAGTATTAACAGATCATAGACCATTGGTTCATTTATTTAGCATAAAAGATCCTAGTAGCCGTTTAACTAAGTTTAGACTTTGTTTAGAAGAATATGATTTCGATATTGAATACATAAAAGGTTCCGAAAATGTAACGGCAGATGCCTTATCGAGAGTCATTATAACATCAGACGAGTTAAAAAATCTAAATTCAAATTTTTTGGGGGTAGTAACCCGTTCAATGAAAAGAACCATGGAGCAAAATAATGAACCCGCTACCTCTGGAAGTAGCAGGGTTGAGCCCCCTGTTGATCATAGGCAACCAAGAGTGGTAGATATTATGCAGAAATCACAAAATGATGTAAGGTTAGATATTTGTTCGTATGAAAACTTCGTGAAGTTGAGGAAAAAGAAAAGATACGTCTCACAGACGGGTGATATGTTATTTAGTGACTCTACTATTTACATAAATCAGGAATCTCTACTAACGGAGGCGCGCCGAGACGCAACGATAGGAGAACTGAGTGCATTATGTAAAAAATATAATATTGTAGAAGTCGTTGTGATTAAAAATGGGTTTAATAAAAAGTTTATTAAAATTTTGACCCAAACTTTCATGAAACATAAAGAATTACCGCGGTTATGTATTATTAATAACCAAGTTGAACATGTTACAAATAAAGACTTGATACGTGTTATACTAAATGATTATCATTTATTGCCGACAAGTGGTCATGTAGGCATAAATAAAATGACTAAGAATATTCGAAAAAAATATTTTTGGAGTAATATGCAAAAAGACATAACTGAATATGTGACTCGCTGTAAAGATTGCCAAAAGCAGAAATTTTGTAATAAAAATAATAAAGAGAAAATGGTAATAACCACTACAGCATCTACTTCTTTTGAAAAATTATATTTAGATATTGTGGGGCCGTTGGAGGTCGATAATTTGGGTAATAAATACATATTAACAATACAATGCGAATTGACAAAGTTTGTAGAAGCTTACCCAATACTTGATAAGTCAGCTGAAACTGTTGCTAGGGTTTTTACTGAAAATTTTATTTTACGATATGGTACTCCCAGGGTTATTGCGACTGACTGTGGAACGGAATTTATTAATTCCACGTTAGAAACAGTATGTAAATTGCTAAATATTGATAAGTTAAATTCAACACCCTATCATCATGAGAGTATAGGTTCGCTAGAAAACTGGCACAAACATCTCGGATGTTACTTGAGAATACAAACACAGAATCAGTCGGCAAATTGGAGTACCTGGATACCATATTGGTGCTTTGCTTATAATAATTCTGTAAATACTAGTACCAAATACTCCCCTTATGAACTAGTTTTTGGGAAAACATGTAACGTACCTAGTAATTTAGTTAGTAAAGTTGATCCCTTATATGTATACGACAATTATCCATCGGAGTTAAAATTTAGATTGCAAAAAGCTCATAATGATGCCAGGAACAACTTATTAATATCAAAACAAAGTAGAAAAACTAATTATGATTTAGATTGTAAGGAAGTACACTACAAAAAAGGTGATCTACTCTTGTATAAGAATGAAAATTATAATAAATTGAATGACTTGTATTTAGGTCCATTTGAAGTTTTAGAAGAGCTAGGTACTAATGTAAAAATATTAAAGAATAATAAAGAATATATAGTTCATAAGAATAGGACTAAGATATTTAGAAAATAAGAGTTTACTTTTCAGGGAAGGGATGCCTAGCCTTTTCAGGGGAGGTGTGATATAGTGAATTACACTATCAGCACGTACTCAATAGTACGTGATAATTAAGGTCTTCCTGATTTACAAGGCGTCCTTCCTCTAGTCACGTATAGATGTGATGTTAATTAGTATTTAAGATGATACACTAGAGGATAAAGGGTATTGATTCAACGCAAGACATTGTTTCATTTCGGGTCTCCGTCCCAACGCCATTACACTAACCGACAGAACTATAGTTTAGCATACTTAACTTTTTCTTTATAGCGGGGGTCTCAGGCCTCCTGACCCCCCCGAGCAGGAGGGCCAGCTCCCGATGCATGCTGCATGATTGATTTTTTTTAACTCTTAAATAATGCGATCCTGAAGTCCGCTACCGATTAAGGCGTTCGCAAAATATATCCAACATTAAATATTGATTCGCTAAAAAATGCGATACTGAAATCCGCTGCAATTAAATAAGGCGTTCGCAAAATATATCCAACATGAAATATTGATTCGCTAAAAAATTCCATTCTAAAATTCGCTGTATCTGAATAATCGTTAGCGAAATTCCCCTAACAAATCTTACCCATTAATGATTGGGCAGTTCAATTTTGGTGTAACGAGTTGATGACTGAATCGTAAAATGTATCAACCGATTAAACCGTAACCTTTTAACCGACTTCAAGAAATGAAGGAGGTACTTAATTCGTCGGGAGCATGGATTCTGCAACGGATGAAGCATCATCCGTTGCAGAATCCAAGCACCTCGAGGCAGTTCTGGCGTCGCCACGTCCGAGGTCCCGGGTTCAATGCCGGTCGGGCCTATAGCAATAACTGTTTTTTTAAATTGATTTCTGGTGGTGTGTTTTCTGTTTATAATAAGTATGTATCGTAACGGGTAGGTTGCTCAAGAGACGCATAGGTATATAGTCCGCGTCATGTTTTCCTCACTAAAAAGTTCGAAACACCGTCACTATTATAGCGATCAGAACCACAAAGGCGTATATCGTACGCGTATCGTGATTTAACAGCAGCATGTATGATCAATTATAAGTTATTCTATTCTACTTTGATGACTAATAGTATAATATATTAAATCACAAATCCACGCTGTAGCGTTGGTACAATTTTGTTCATGATATTAAATTGCGCTGTGGCAATTACACCGGCTTCAAATTTGATCTCGGCTGCAATCAAATGCCAATATTGAGCTGGCTTAATGTATCAATTCAGCTTGATGAAATAGACGATATTCGAGCTTCCGGCAACTGCTTGTTCAAAGATTAATAGGCAATAGGTAGAAGCATACATTTTATGACATCAGCAAATATTCGTGCAAGAAATCGTCTTTTGTCTTTTTTAGAAATTACCTCAGAATAATAACTAAAGCATAGGAGTGCTATCACATTAATTGAGTGGGCACTCTGGTCACCATTCGAATTTCATTTGTATAGGTCACGAATTTTGTATTTTAATTGGTGACCATTTTATTTTTTGGCTAGACTTTTGACATTTTTGGCAACTTATTTTGTCTCTTTTCTTTCAATGTTTATGGCCCATTTGAAAAAAATAGGACAACTATTACGAGTCTCATTTGGACTCCTTCTATGCTTTAGTTATTATTCTATGGAAAGTACCAATACTTATGTCACATTTTGTTTATTCTATTTTTTTCCATTACGGTTAACCACCATTCCACATCTTGACTGAAGGTAAAAGTAACCGGAAATCGAGCGTAGGACCTCTGGGTCTAAGGCCGGTAGGGAGTCTAACGACTAAACGAATGCCGCGGTTAATAATCAAACATTTATTAATGACTCTTGTTTTATATACCTGCAGTGAGAACCAAATATAATAATACTCGTACTAATAAAGCCTTCAAAGCTAAACCTTCTTTCATAACACATTTAAAACAATAACACGCTTATTTAGCATTGTAAATTTTGCATTAGAATAGAATAGAAAAATTTTATTTCAGGCTTCTATGACCCATATGACATATACCTTTTAGAGTAACATACATATTATAATACAATCTTGTTAGTAAATAACTTAAAAGCTATGTTAATATCTTAATTACTTGGACACATTTAGTCGTATCAGTGGTAGGAAAAGGTAATTGTCTACGGAATCGCCTATATACCACGCCCTTCAGCCAGAAGTTCCCGCTCATGAAGGTGTCTAGCCTGGATGACGAGACCCGCACCACAAAAGCCTTAAAGCTAGTGTTGTGGCGCGACTTCAGCGGCACCACCCTCAAGGAAAAATTAGTCTTCATTTTGATGTATTCTGCAATCTCCTGCACGGTGGTGGTGTAATGCAGGCGAGACAGATACATGGCCGTGGTCGGCGTCGCAGCCCGCAGCAGGAAGTTTGGCCCTGTGATGCGGTGCCGCGACGATTTTAGACGACGCAACGTCGTCGCGCCTTCTTACTTTGAACCGTAGTGAAACCATCTTCATTTCCATCTGCGATAACAACGGATCGCGATGGCTCAGAGTTAGCAGCAACTACGGCAGCACAGTTTCGACGACAGCTGACAGGCGCAGCACACACAGCCGTCACGTGAGGAGCTGCAGGTGGCACGTCGAAACTGCTGACTTGCAGCTCGATGTTGTTGACGTATCGAGGCAGGCCACACGTCGCAAGTTGATATTGGAGCCGGCCTGCGATGACCTACTTTCCGCGAGTGATTCACGTAAATTATTTACTTCATTACGCAAATCACTTACGGTATTTTCTGATGCATGGAATTTTTGCACTATATCTGCCAAACCGGCTTTCAGGGTAAGGGATATCCCTTTAGGAGGCTGGTGACATCGACGTGATCGAAGGTGACGGGAGGCAACTTGTTCAGATCTCTTGGCACAAACGTCGGTACGTCGTCAGGATCTGTAACTTTGAGCAGGCTGATGATATCCTGCAAGCTCTTCTGTGTCCCGTCACGTCTACGAGACACCATCTGGTCACTCATGTTGAGGGACTCGTACAACAGCTTCTTGGCTTTGGATATGTCATCTTTGCTAAAGCTCGACTTACATATCTTGACTGCACTGATGATGGCATCCATCACATCCAGCTTTTGCTGAAGGAACGCGAGGAGTTCGTTATCCACAAGCGTTTGATTCGCCATGGCACTACACTCGTGACGGCTTGCGCCGCGCTACACTAATATTATATTAAATTATATTAAACGTCTGCACAGTCCCGTGCGTTGCACATGACTCGATGATACATTGCTTGGCCCTTTCCCTTTCAGCAAACGCCTTTGCTAGGGCATGGGCTAGGACTCGAAGTTAAGACCTGGTTCATTGTCAACCTTCCACAATGGCTATCAGCTATTTCTGAAATATTTTAAATTATCATAATTGAGAACAATCCATTTCCTTTATTACCAGCTCTTTGTATTTAAGTTTTTCGATTTAAAATTTGCAAATGTTTTGTTACCTATATATTTTTGTTTTTGAAACTTGTGTTCAAACTTTTAACTTGATAAACATTGGGATAACCATTGTCATGCATTGTCCATCCATTGATGTCATGTGGTCAGCAGCTCTGTATTTAATTAGTGTAATTAATGTGTGGTCAATCTATAGTGTTGTTCTTAAAATTAATAACATTGTCTAAAATAAAATATATTGTACAACTTTGCATTATTGTAACACTATTAATTGAACAAAAAATATTAAAAAAATCTCGTATCAAATTATCCCGTCTCTATTTGAATAGATATAAAACTAAAATAAAAAATATAAAACACTTAATACAAATCTAATCGCATTTAATTTTTACAATGCGTTTCTAATCCTTTACAGGGTCAATAGTTACAGGGAGACTGAGATGTTGGTCGTCTTATTATTAATTTGTATCTTGCGGCTGGCTGGCTGTAATATTGTAAATACCAAAAAAATAAACGCTAGATATATTCGCATAAAACTGAAGTGCTCGCGTAAACATTAGAAAACGATGGAGAACTATACTCTGGATTTATTCTCATTCTCTTTCCCCCTATTTGCTCTTTACGTACGCGCACCGTACGTAAATTCTTCTTTGTGTGTACTAAAGTTACGGCAGTTACATAATGAATAGGTAGCTTTTTATTTTCAATATTTCACAGATAAAAGTTTATCAAAGAAAATATATTCGCTAATTAATTATTATTATATTATCAGAGATTAATTCTACATTTAGGTAGAATATAATAGAATAGAATTGACACAAATTATGTTAAAAAACCTTTTTAATGTACACAATGATAAAAGGGTGATTTAATAGAAATTAAAAAATCAACTGTTTTGGTTGCGTTATTTTTAGTGATAGTTTATTTTATTAATTGTTATAAATAGAATGAAAAAGAGTAAAGGTATTCTAAACATTTAATTATGCTTTTCATCGTAACTCTTGCATCGTCAAGTTATATACAAAATTATATACAGTTATTATTATTTTAATATAAAGTATAAAATAAGTATAATTAAGATTATAATGCATTTAAGTATAAAAACTCAGTACATCCACGACAATCAAAGTTAATCCGTTCATTCTGCTACAAGGCTTCGCAATTTATCCATTTTCCCGACTCAATGCACTCATCTGCAACCTTCAGAGCTTTCCCTTTGTATTCTGCAGCGGGATCCTGTACTGAACGTGTCAAGGTTATCTCATTTGCGTGTTGCAATGTACACAATAATAAAAGGGCGATTTAATAAAAATGTATAAATCAACTAATGTTTTTTAGATATTTTCGCGTTTTATTAACGCTTAAATTTATTTAAGTAAATTTTTTTAAACACTGAAAAAAGATGACAACCTCAGTCGGGAATCGAACCACGCATTGAATGTTCAAATATTTGTAAAAATAAAAATTTGATGAAGCAATGTTGACTAAAAAACATAAGCATCAAGCACTAACAAATTTGGACGGAGCATAACCAGAACTCGGTTTTCACCTCTGAGATCCGAAAGAAATATTTTTACAAATACTTATTTTTTTTATATTTTTTTTTAGATCTTTTACACTGTTAAAGTATATAAGATACACATATTATTATTATACCTAATTATAATGTGTTTGAGTATAAATATTCAGTACATCATCCAGGATATCTTCGAAGTTAATCTGTTCATTCTATTCACGGAACAGAAAGAAGAGGTTTCTTCTGTTCTGTGATTCTATTACAAGGCTTCGCAATTTTTCAATTTTCCCGACTGAATGCGTCCAACTGCAACCTTCAGAACTTTCCCTTTGTATTCTACGGCAGCTCCGGTACTCAACGTGTCAAGTGTATTAGGTTACCCCATTTGCGTGTTGTCGCTCGTCCTCGCCGCCGGAACACTGGGATCGTGGAAATTACCGGCGCCTGGCATTTAGACATGAGGGCTTACGCTGATACGCTGTCAAGCGGAGATCGTGCGATTAGCGAGCAATTTTCGAGAAACGGTCACATTTCAAGGACCTTGTCTTATGTAAACGTCTACTGTTCCCGATGGAACTTGAAAAATCGGTTGAATCTTCATTCTTAATAAGTTAGAGGCAGGAAATAGAAATTAAGTAAGTATTACTTAATTAATTATTATTAATTAAGTCTTAAATTACATCTTTAGGACTTTTTAATTATAACAATCATTTTCTGACTATTTTTTGATCCATATCTAAATGAAATTCATAGAAATAAATATTTATAATTTTACTCAAATTATGCTGCGAATAAATCACAATTTGGGAAAGTGTTGAACAAAGCCACGATAACACAGTAGTTCAAACTCTAAGCAAAACTGGAGTACTACTTTACTGGTGTAGAAATTTTGTTTAGTGCTGATTAGTTGTGTCGACAAACTTCAGATGATAGTAGCCAAACCAAGTACCTACATAGAGATGTACTCCCCGCTGGGAATCGAACCCGGGACCTCTAGGTCTAGACTCTAGGCTTAGCCACTATGCCACATAGGCGGCGGGCGGTCAGTCAGTTTCTCAATTTCCGAGATCGTATTGGTTTCTACAAAAACGGCATTCACTGTCACTAGATTTCAACGATGCCGCCGGACGAATGCTATCGCACAAATACGAGACCCAGAATTGGACCAGAGCCCGAAACCTCTTCCAAATGCCGTCCGTCTGTATTTGGTAGCTACTCCGTACGCCACCCAATTTGCATCGTACACGAATCACAAATCGATTAGCAGAGACGCAGAGACGAGACGGAGTCTGATTGAATACTGCAAAATTACGACGACTACCTAGAGGCAGTACCGAGATAGACGGGTTTTAATTAAATTACATGAACGTGACATCACGCCCCACATGTCGTGCGTCGTTGTAGTATTGTTCCTTGTTGTAGACTCCCTGCTTGACGTTTAGAGTTGCATACCCAACAGCAATTCACGCATACGTACCTTGTTCATGTATACAGAACTACCGAAATTCTTGATTTTCAATTTTCAACTTTAGCGGTTGGGAGATGTTCGGTATTCAAATTCAAAATCGATTGCAGAATTTTGACGTTTCGAAGTAGTGTGTCGTGCTGTACTATGTTAACTCGTTACGGAGCTTGCTCTATAAATTAAACATTCAATTTCGATCTTATTGATCGAAACGGTCATAATTGAAAGCACACTCGTATATAGAGTTATGGACATTAATGAGAACACTAGACGTACAGACTATTTCCAGGAAAAACAACTACTAATATATACAGTTTTTACAGTTTCTCCTCAGTGCGGGAGGTTGATGAAGACAGTTTTTTTTTAAATAAACGCAATTGCAATCACTGGTAGTAAGTGGTAGTAACAGCATTCTAATGGGATTAAGTAAGTGAGATAGTATACACATATTATTATTAGTCATTAAAAAATCTTAGGTCTTTTTTAGCTGGCGGCGTCTTCCGCTTAAAATTATGAAAATAATGATGGGATAGTGAAAGCTTCAAGCCAAAATAATTGGAGTTTGTGTAATGTCAAATGTGTTTGAAGTTCAGAAGAAAGAGATTTTTTATACATGGGGTAAAAGTAATTATTCCTAGCCGCCCAACACCCTTTAAATTAGAGCATGGACTATCGCATTATTTTTCCAATGTCGATATTTTACCGATATTAAATTTAAAAATATCGGAATATCGATGTTTTAATATTTTTTCAATATTTATTAAAAAAAAATGTTTTTTTTTTAAAGTAAAAGGCCAAAATATCAATAAAATTGGGATTTATTTATAAACTTGTCCATTTAAACTGAGCTCTAAATGACGTACATGCAAAATCAAATGGCCACACAATAATATCACTGGCAGCATAATATTAATAATTTCAAAATAATCAACAATATTACACTTCCAAGTGGACAACCTTGGTTGACAGATATACGAAAACACACAAAACGCTTTATACGTCATATTACGCATTACGAAGCTGCGAAGTCTTAGCTATAAAGAGTCCGGCGAAATCTGTTTCTGTACCCACTCCAGCAAATTGTTTACTCCGTAACGTGATCTGCAGGCAAATCTCCCATTTAGGGCTGCATGGTAGTGAGTGGCTCTTTTGTTTAATTATGAATCTGTGCTACTCGGTTCGCCACAAACACCTCCAATGTGTAAATCGGAGCCTTGAGCCAGAAAAGACAATCTGACTGTCAGTCCACGAATAGACACCGCTCAGATCTACGGAATGACCCAAAGTAGAACACAGGTGCCTCATGGGACGAGCAAGAAGTGCAGCTCCACACAATTCCAACTTCGGTATCGTGAGTCGTGTCCGAAGGGAGCAACTTTACTTTTGTTGGCCAATACCAGATGCACAAACACTGCTCCAGTGGTACTAACGGTACGGAGATAAACAACTGCAGCAAATCCTCGTTCGGAGGCATCGGAGAACCCGTGGAGCCTTGCCTTAAAGTTTCCAGCAGGAAGAAAAAGTCTCGACAAGGACACCTGATTAATATCACGGAGGCATTAATATGAGAACATGCTTCCCAATCTCGGAGCAATTCTCCAAAGAGAGGCCTGCGGTCTACAGGCGTTGCAAAAAACATTTAAACATAAAAATAACCGGACTTATCCATCCATTAGGATTGAAAGTGCGTGCCACTGTGGACAGAACAAGGAGCTTTGTCCAGAACTTTGGATTTCGTAAATCCACACAATAAGTAAAGCTGTCCGGGACTGGCCTATACTGAATACCGAGGATAGTCACCATATTGGGATCATCGGCATTCTCAAAGAGATGAGGATCTTGATGATGCTCGTGTGGCAAGCCAGTGAAGACCTCCGGCGAGTTAGACGGCCATTTTCTTAACTCGTATCCTCCTGACTTCATGATCGCCCCTAGCTCATCTCGTAGCACCAGCGCTTCTGCAACGCTGGAAGCCCCGGTACTTTAGCTTCGCGATTCCCTTATCAAGAGAAATGTAAAAAATAAAAACCTCAAGGTTCTATTTTGAGATACATTAATAAAAATGCTGAAGAAACTGAGATAATGTACCAATAATGTTTTTATACTATTTTACTTTGAATTTTATTAGTCTCAATTAATTAAGAAAATGTTGTTGTTAACTAAGTTTTCAACGCCTCTAATATCTAAAAAACGATATTATATAATCTCAATATCGGTATTTCAATATCAGACATTTTCTCCGATATTATCGAAAACCGATATTCATGCTCTACTTCAAATCTATCTTCAGTTAAAAGATACTTAATTAAGCCTCAACGATCAGGGCACAAGTGATTAGAAATTTCGTTATTGAGGTTAACTAAAACCACAGAACAGTTAAAGAAGATATTATTTGTTTAAAACTGTTCAAGATTTACACGCAAAATCGTGATTTTTGGAGAAAAGAGCTATTTTCAATTTGTTTTCCCGTAATATTAGATCTGAAGTATTATTCTTTCAATGTTATGTATTTTAAATGTTTGCGTCACAATTATGTTAATGCATTTTAATTGATCATAACTTTAGAATGTTACTTTGTAGGTATATGTAAGCTAAGCATATCATAACAAGGCATTAGAAAATTTTAAAGAAAAGAAATTTAGAAATTATAGAAACATGGGAAGATGTTTCTATAATTTCCCAATCGTCGTGGGATTTTATAAAACTCGTTTTTCGAATTGTACCTATATTACCATTATCGTGTTGTATTTTTGTCATAAATATTACAATTTAATCATTCCATTACTACTTGCTACAAATTACATTAAAAAAAATGTGCTTGAGTGTCATTCATCAACAATGTTTTTCCTACGGAATCTTAGACGCATTTCGTCATATTGTTCAAGTTGATTAAAAAGCGTAATTAGTTCTCTCAACTGACATCTGCGGGAAGGGAAAGGGGTAAAGGCGTCAGGTTGTCATTTCCGAGGGTTCTATCCCCCACACAGCTCTATTTTGCATTAATGACCTAGCTCGGGTTAGGGTAATCAATTCGGGGTGGTTGTGGTACACTTCTTTGCTTTTTCTTGTTTCAGTAACTTGAAGTAGGGTAAGGGGAATTAGGCAGAGGGAGTAACGAGGTTTTATTACGATTATTGCCTTTTGCTGTGGGACAACTCGAAATAGAGGCGGTTTCTAGGCACTATTGCGAGGAGAGTCCACGTCAGATATCTACGTCTCTGCGGAAGCAGTGGTAGTAGTAAGGCGTTTTCTACAGTATAATATAATAAAAAACATTATAGCATAATCACGCCTCGTCTGATATGGGTGTCATACGCTCCGGGTTCCTATGTTAAGCGTTACATGGCACATACTAGATGTAAATTTGTTCATTGTATGATTTGGTAACGACATATTCTTATGTAAATGTCGTTACTTCTACATATACGAGTAGCTGTGGAGTGTCTTGAGCCCCTTCTTCTCTACAGCTAAAGACGTCCTGAACAGTAGGCAAAAAAGATTGAACGATCGAAAAGTACTTTAAAAAAAGGTATATTGAAAAAAAAAATGTTGACTTCTTTAACTTTTGACTAGCCTAGGCTAGCTCACATGGAGACCGGACTTAGTTAGTATTTTCACACCATCCCGCAAAGCAGAGAGCACACTCCAAATCGGCGTTACGCAGTGGTCCCCAAGGCAAAACTGAAGACAGGCGAGCCTGGCGTCGCGTCGTCTTTTTGCAGGCTGGTGTTATTTTTAGTTTTTATATAAATATAGCACTGTCAATGTAAATAAATTTAACTTTTCACCATACATTTTTTTATAGCTATGTGAAAGTTTCATCGAAGTGTATAACAATATATTATATAGAATGTGGGACTAGAATTCGCACCTTCTGAGTTCTGACGAGCCGGAACAGAGGACAGCAAGGTGCTGGTTTGGATCCCACTTGCGTTATTTTATACAAGTTATACTTAGATTAGTAGAATGTTGACAATGAACGTATGAAATAACTTACCAGCAACATCAGACAGCGTGGCGTTGGGAGCGCACTTCACGAAATCAGGGAAGAAGTTTATCATGATGATTCCGCCGTTGTTTTTCTGTCAAACAACATATGAGTTATTAACACAGTGTGTGAAAGACAACACTAAGATGATAAAAACGCAGCGGGAAAGTTATCCATCAAGATAAAAATTAACAATAAGTATTTAGTACAATAACGTCTATAGATGTACGTTTTGAGTCCACTTTTGTTGTAAATTTTTGTTTGATGATTCTGATGCTGACTGTACCTACATTATACTAATGAAAATATTTTACTTATGCCTATAAAGGAGGGTTTACACCTACCCAAATCAATAATAGAAATATGGAAGATGGTTCACAGCCCAACAAGAAGTCTCAATCTGGGTTTTAACGACTGCCATTTTACCAGGACAAGACAAACTAGGATCAACGGCCTTTCCAAACATGGATGAGTTCCAGATATTTTAATTTAATCACCCATCTGTCGGTGCAGCATTACGAAAGTTGCTTTGCTTTAAAGATCGCAACCTTTTGCAAGCTTCTCAGTATTAAACATTAAAAAGAACAGGAGGTTGTTGGCGACGCTTTTAAAATTAAATGTAAATTACATTAAAAAGAAAAAGTCACAAAAACTTTGAAACCTTATAGATAAAGGAAGATTCGCGCTATCCAATCACCCGAAAAAGTAATTTCTTGGAAAGAGCGACCAAAATAAATATGACAAAGGATTCACGTTTCTCAGGAGACTTCCATTCCAGTAAATATTCTTTTTTTGTCAAAAGTCCATTTATTACTTTACTTTGAATATTAATGGTGCTCGTTTTATACCATAACTACCTATCCTTTTGAAGTGGCTACTTAATTTTATAAAGCTAATTAGTTTATAAAAAGTTGTTTCCGTGCTTTAGGAGGAAAGTTGAAATGTGTGTTCCGGTTGTTGGGAGGCGCTAACACCTATTAGCAGCATTAGGCCAGCACAGCGTAACTGAATCATTCAGTCTTTTTTAACAGTTTAAAACTTATAAAGTCCTTTCTCGTCCGGCATTATGCGGATAGTTATTATAGATAAGTTTGGGCTGGTTGATTATATCGTTAGGTTTGGTTAAGTTTTTTTTGTTGCTATTAGGATTACCCTCTAGCTCTCCGAACATTGCGGCAGAGCTTAAGGGGCAGGGAGCCTGCCCACACAAACTGTACAAAATACTGTACTTCTTCATGAAGTGTTGCCAGGGTAAGGCGTGGTTTCTGTCAGGCATTCAGCCCAGTAATTATGACCAATAGCAATGACCCGCTAGAGGAGCGGACAGGCAGTTTAGGCCTTCCCTAGAAAGCTGGGGTATTTGACGGCCACGGGTTGCCCACCGTCAGCTGATGTGACGCATTCCTCCCCAAGGGATTATACTCACTAAAAACCTCTCGTACATCCCTTTACGTGCCGCCAGGGTAATCCAGGACCACCGGTGTACTTCTTCATGAAGTGTTGCCAGGGTAAGGCGTGGTTTCTGTCAGGCATTCAGCCCAGTAATTATGACCAATAGCAATGACCCGCTAGAGGAGCGGACAGGCAGTTTAGGCCTTCCCTAGAAAGCTGGGGTATTTGACGGCCACGGGTTGCCCACCGTCAGCTGATGTGACGCATTCCTCCCCAAGGGATTATACTCACTAAAAACCTCTCGTACATCCCTTTACGTGCCGCCAGGGTAATCCAGGACCACCGGAGTACCTCATTCCGGCCTTATACAATGATGATGATCTTTCGATTATCTCCTTGAGTAACGTTGTGGTAAAACGCTGATACTTACCAAAGATTGGATGATGTCATCAGGGACGTTCCGCTTATGAGCGCAGAGGCTGTACACCGAAGAGTGACTGAAGATGACAGGGGCCTTGGAGATCCTTATAGCGGCTCTAGTGGTGTTCTCGCCAACATGTGAGAGGTCGACCAGCATCCCGAGACGGTTCATCTCCTTGATCACTTTCTGTTGACAACATCATTATGTTTTACGTGACAATATCCTGTGGCCAGTACTCACAGAACTCTTTCGCTTATGTGCTTTAATACCAAGAGCAAAAATATAAAATTATAAAGTACAGAATCGTGTGGCCTAGTAGGTTTAATGTTAATTAGAACAATATTAAGATATGTAGTTAATAACTATCATCTATATCATGATAGGTGATTGTTTACAATACAAGTCGACTGGTTAAAATATTGGCATGTTTAGAGATGTGCATAGTAAAGAAGCGTTTAATCACTAATACCTTTATAAAGTGGGTAGTAAAGGGCATTTAAATTTGAATTTGTTTTATTCTTTATTGCATTTGTTTTAATCGTCTGGAGTTATTGTTTTTTTAATGTATGTATTTTATCTTATTTTACACTTTTTGTAAATTTACAACTTTTAGTTTGCTAGTTGTCGTCTGCTTTTAATCTATTAATTTTGGTGATTACTTGTAAGTGTTAGTTTCTCTCGCTGTAAGTATTTTGTATACGGGTAGATGTACTCGTAGAACCATAAATATCATTAAGATCGTACACATTTTGAAAAAAGCTTGTTAATTAACACTGTGGTAAATATTCAGGTTATGAACAAATTACTTAGTATGAGAAATCTTATTGTTAAACGAGTACATTTGAGCACGGGCGACGATTGACAGACGAGCAAGATGCATTAGATATGTATTTATCAAGGCAAAACACCAAAGTTGAGCGCTAAAAGACAGCACGCAGTGAAATCTTCGTGCTGTCAAATAAAGACAAAATTATATTCATAAAAGTTAGACAGTAAGATTTGATCCCTTTGGACTCCTGTCCAGCCATAACTCATACATAAGCCAGAATGGCGCGGCACGGCCACGGCCCCGGACTCATCTGGCGGCGCAATAGCTGCCGCCAATTTAATAACATGGTAATGAGAGTCAAACGTGACGACCAGGGTATTTCATTTCAATAGCGGAGCACGCCTTTCGCCAGAGGAATGAAAAAAATGTCATTCAAACAAACAATTGAGCGAAAAAATTAATAAACTTTGGGATAAACGCGCAAAATGGCCGTTTACATTCCGGATTGGAGCAAATGGCTATTAACACTCCGTGTAGCTGGTTGCGTATTCAGCCGTCCCGTACAACGTCGCTTGTGTTGGGTATATTCGCGTTTAGAAAGCAAGATTTAAACATAATAGACATTATTTTGCCTGTGTGAGTGAGGACTGCGATATTTTCCTACTAATAAATACCTACGTATAGTTTTTACAGATGAATCCTCATTTTGACTTTATATAATAAGACATTAATACGACGATCCGGAGTTAATTATCAAAATAATTAACTCCGGATCGTCGTATTAATATCTTATTATATAATTTCACAATGTATCCTTTACTGTATCAATTACATAGAATCGAATTCGTACTAGATCCCGTCGCTTCACAGCAACAAACAACATACAGTTACAGTAATACATTAATGGCATCTACGTTTCCTTTTCTTCAATTGAAACAGATAACAACAATTCTTACGACCAAGTGTTAAAAGATGTTTTTGCTTACAATGTTCGCCGAGCTTCGTACCTTATCGTTATTGCCTTGTAATAAAGATTTATTTCCCTTGCTTACCTCTCCGAATTCGGTGAGTCCGTTAGCGGCCGGCGGTTCGTTGGATGAATCAGCCCTATGAAACAAACGCAACAATACAAATAAATGGTGCGACAAAAGAAAATGGAAAGAAAGACAAAGCATGTGCGTTTGCCGTCTTTTGTTCGCAAGCATTGTACATTCGCTGGGAGTTGGGAGCATTTTTTTGTGGACCAGCTATATTTGGAGGAGTTCGAGTCCGAATGGGGCTAATATATCCTTCGTAGTCAACTCTTTTACATAGTGACAGTAATATTAATGTTGGACGCTTTGCAGTATGAGATGAACAGATGAGTGAGGTGAGGACAATATCAAAATTGTGGTTGTGTACCTCGCTAGACTCTTCATACAAACTATAAAGTTTGATATTTTTAATCAGCCTTTTTTGTGGAAATTTTTTATCTAAATAAGTATAACATTTTTTCAACAGTTTTGAATCATTTATGGCAATGGAACCTTCAATGTATAGGAGATACAAAGGCTTTTAAGAAGATGCTAGTCATATTCAAAGATATGAGACAGTTTTTAAAACAAATTAAGTACTTAATAGAATCATATTAGTCAATCATATCAGACGCCCTGCGTGGTCGAGTGGTTAGTGCACCGGGTCCGGCGTCGCGCTACCTCTGAGGTCCCGGGTTCAATTCCCGTTAGGGTCAATTTAGAGAAAACTGTTTTTCTGAATTGATTTCGGGTCTGGGTGTTTTTCTATGTTTATGTATATTTATCCGTTATATAGTTTAACCATATTAATGAGTTTCAATGAATGCTTATCTTGAGCTAGATAATTGGTGTGAGCGAAAACATTTTATTTTATTTTTTATATTATTTTTAAGTAATATTAAATTATTTATTAGTAAAATTCATTGATACCAACAGTCTTAATTCTGAGTAAAATATAAATATTCGCAAAGCATCTTGTCTCGCTTGGTGTATTCAAAGTAAAGATCTGAAAGAGATGTTCGGGCAAATTTAATAAGTTTCTTTTGGTGACTTACCAAGGTGTATTGCAGGTGTGCGTGAGGGTCATGTAGCGTACTCCTAGCTGGTAGTAGCTGCGGAGGACTCCTAGTGAGTTGGCAATGGAGTGGCCGCCTTCGATTCCAATGAGAGAAGCAATCTTCCGTGGTCTGGCACCATGAGCTTGGAGGATATCTGTTAAATAAATGTTGTATGTAGATAATCTACTTAATTACAGTAGTGGTCCAGTATTCCTTCTCACATGGATTTTGTATATCTTTTTCCTGTCTACTTTTTATCGGACGCTTTTGGCCCCAGTGTATGAGTACGACAGCATTTTACATAGTGAAAGAAGGGTGCCATATCTAGCTATAAAAAGAGAAATCCCAAAGAACAGTTAGTAGGAAATCGCATAACGATACAATCAAAGTAATTGGTACTACATAAAATGAAGTAAAAATTGTAAAATACACGGAAATGAAAAGCATACCTTATTATTTAAAAAACGATTTGTTTTTTATGTTTTAAATTCGAAATATATCACCGCCTTCAGGGATCTATCTTGGTTTTTGTTACTAATTACATTGATGTTTATTCAATTAGCCTTAAAATTTTTGCACAGAAAACTAATAGCACTTACAATATTTTTAAATTTAAATATTTTGGTTCAATATGATTAAATTTTAATACTGCCATGTTAAAGTAACGTTCTCTCGAGTTCTAATATAGTTTACGTTCAGCGGAATTATTTCGTTTTAGAAAACTTCTAATAGAACAAAGTTATTTCGAGTTTCTATTTATGTTGCCGGGAATAATTGCAATCTCGGTGTATTTAGTATGCCGGCTCCGTCCGACTGAACTAATTTGTAACTTTAAAACTGGATCAAACTGCTTCGATTTGTTCGTGTTTGTTAAACAGACACAAGATGGCGTGTCTACGAAGTTATAAACGATCATGTGCTTTTTCTATTAAAGTAAGTTAAGGTGATAGGCGGTTGTGTAAGTCGCACATAGCATATATAATAATTAATATTAGATTAATTTTACATCACGTAAAGAAAGTCCGCGTTAACACCGTCCGGAGGACGCGCAGAGAGAGAAAGGGGCTTAGCAATGCGGGAGCGAAAACATAATATCTTAATGGCATTGGCCATTGCCACAAACGTATTTGTTGATAGTTCGATAATGGTACGTAAACGTGTTACATGTGTATTTTTGATACACTAATTCTATAGCTACTGGAAACATACTCATTAACCTATTTATTTATTTGTTAATAAAACATGTAAACCATAAAAACCACCAAAACGCCATAAAAACTAAATAAAAATATGTGTTTATCAAAATGGCGACGTAAATATGTATCTATACAGAGAAGACGTGGCGTTTGTACGATTTTAATGCTAGCAACACGGGGGCTACGCACAATCTATCTTAGAAGTCTTCTTGCTATTAATGACAAGTAGCGTAAGGTTACTATTTCAAATTTAGAGAAGAAAAACAATTTAATTTGTTTTTTTATTTAAACGCATTCTCTACGCATGTAACAAACCACTGGATCCGATATGCCCAGAATTATGCCGGAAGCCCAGTATTAAATTCCCAGGTAGGAAAATCTGTCTATTAGATTAATCGCCTCTGTGGTCTAGTGGCTAAGCTACCGGTTTCAGACCCAGAGGTCCCGGGTTCGATTCCCAGCGGGGGACCACATCAATGTGTGCTCGGTTTGGTTGGTGGCTCCCAGCATCTTATCTAAGTCTGTCGCCATAACAACAATGTTTATAGCATTATTGTGTTCCGTATAGTTTGAGATAAGATAGCCAGTTCCTCAGTGGTTGAGGATTCCGGGTGAAGCGCGCTTCCACCTTCGGCCTTATCGTCATTTACCATCAGGTGAGATGAAGGCGCTTACCCGTTGTAGAATGAAAAAAAAAAATTTAGATTTTTCTATCATAATCCGCATTTAAATTAGCAAGCGTGTTTATTACACCAATACCGGTAATTTGTAATGATGACTTGATTTCAATGACGGAAGCTTTTGCTTATAGATAGGCGCTTTATTTCTCTTCGTCTTGCACTGCTCTCTTTTCACTCGGGGTCATCGCTAAATTATTATTTTTTCCACTTTTAATAGTCACAATTTTTTCATAGTATGTTTACGTGCTATATATTCTCATTCATTACTTACCAGTCACAGAGGTGGCCAATTGGAAGTACTGCGGGTACTTGTCGATCAAACGGCGGATGACGTCAATTTGCTCTAGGGTCAGTTGTACAGCGTCTTTGTTCTGAGTGGCGCAAGGCACAAAGGCTGACCAGAACTGTGGACAAGTCAAAATGGAACATTTGTCATTATCAGCTATTAAGGTGCGATACCTTACTGTGTGGCCTACGTTAGGCCACATTAAGTGATAGGATCATGACCATCCGTATAAATTGCACCCCACTTCCGTTGGACATCGTTAAGTTATTGACGACTTCTATGGTAGGTTACAAGCAACATGCGAAGACATCTCAAAACGTAAATTACTGTTAGTCCAAGGCGATTGGAATGCGAAGGTGGGCAATACTGAATATGATGACCACATCCGCCACATAATCGGTAAATATGAGCTTGGTACGAGAAACGAAAGGGGTAAGAAGTTTCTTTAAACTTTTAAAAAGAAGAAGCAGAAGAAAGAAGATACAAGAAGATTATAATTCTGGGTTGGCCAAAATCTGGCAATAACGAATACCTGCTTTTTAAACGCCACAAGCGAAGATTATTCACGTGGACATCTCCCGGTGGTCGTTAACGCAACCAGGTAGACTCATCACTATCACAAATCGATGGAAGTCGTCAATATCAAACTCCAGAGCATTCCCAGGAACACACTGTGGCTGTGATCACAATTTGCCGGTTGTGGACCTGCGCGTACGTCTAAAACCATGTCGTAAGGTAACAAACCGAATAAATAGGCTTGACCAGTCGGATTATGACTTTTTCCTAAAAAAAAAACGGAGCCAGAAATAGCAAAGTTGGCATCAGAAAGCACAGCACTTTTCAGTCCGGAGGAACAGTGGAATCAATTTAAGTCGAAAGCATGTACGTAATATACTAATATTACGTCCATGGTCGGATGTCATTGAGGTGCTTGACTCTGTGAACAAAATGCCTGCAAACAAAAATTATTGTATTATTCTGTTTCGGCGTGCAGTGGTACCTACTGGGGGTAGCAATGCGCATTTGTCTGGCACAGACTATAATAGCTCGTTAGATTAGTTATTAAGTCTTAACTATAAGTTAGTTAACTGTTTTTTTTATTATTATTAGTATTGGCGTCAATAAGTGCCTGTAAAGGTTTACATTGAATAAATAATTTGACTTTGACTTTGATTGGATGTCGGAGGAGGTTCTGAAGAGTGGTATGAGAACTAACGGTTATGAGGCAGAAATGTCTGTGGGCAGAATACTATGAGCTACCGAGAAAAATCCAGAGACAGTGTAGAAGAGACAAGATCAGATTTCTGGAAGGAATCTGCACTGAAATTGAACGTCATGCAGAAAAACACAAAACTGCTGATCTCTTCAGGAAAGTTAAACAAATAACACGCAAGTTTATACCTGGGTAATAGATGACATGGAAAGCCCATGAATGAAGTCTTCTTTCCTGGAATGGCAGATACAGCAGGCGGGTTTTGTCAAGGGAAGAGGTACCAGAGAACAGATACTTAACTTGCGACTCATAGTGGAAAAGTGCTACGAAAATAATATAACACCCCGACTTTTATATGTTTTGTGGAATACCACCATCAGAAGCAGAAATGGCGGAGCTGCTGAGCCGTCTCGAAAGCGTCAGCCTAGACATGGGCCTTGCCATAAACAAGTCGAAGACCAAGCTCATGGTGATTACTGTTTAGCGGCCATCCAGCGCACTAACCTCTTACAAGAGTATGAGACCGTAGACCATTTCCTACACATTTTCTTTTTTATTACTAATAGGGACAGCTGTGAGCCAGTGATACGAAGACGAATTGGCATGGAAAAGATAGCAATGACTCAGCTGGGCAAAATATGGAGAGAATCCCCTTCCCCCTCCTACAATTCCTATTCCTTCCTTAACCTTAATCCTTTCTTAAAGATCGGCAACGCATCTGCGACTCCTCTGGTTTTACGGGTGTCCATGGGCGGCGGTGATTGCTCTCCATCAGGTGACCCGAATGACCGTTTGCCTCCTTATATTTAAAAAAACCCCTGCACCCCGCGGCATGCAAGCAAGTATAGAGCTTGCAGCATGCAAGAAACCATGCACCATGCAAGCAACCATTTACCATGCAAACAAGCATGCAGAATGCAAGCAGGCATGCACCATCCATGTAGGCACACATACAACCATGCGGTATTCCAAAAAAACATGCAACATTCGTTATTTATCACAAGTCTAACCAAACCTAACTGACAGAACTAATAGTTTTGCATACTTAACTTTTTCTTTATAGCGGGGGCCGACCCCCCGAACAGAAGGGGCATAAATAACACGTATGATCAAAAAATATATGAAAACAAATATTAGTAGGTATATTATATAAAATTTATGAATATTGGGGTTATGTAAAAGAATGATTATGAAAATCTATTAATAAAATATTAGTATTAACAAGGTGTATGCTTAATTATATTATGTATTCTGATGATTATGAGTTGCGATCGTCAGTATTTTAAAAAATAAATGAAGAGTTATCATTATAATGTTAATAGAAGAAATATTTTCGGACTTCCGATTATAGGAATCAAAAAGTTATGTGAAAAAATGCGCACCCGTCAGCGCCGCAGCCGCACTCCATCAAGCGACTGAGCGCAGCCGATGGAGACAGTTGGTTGACCGGATGAAACGGAGTCACGACCCTCAACAGTGAGGGGACAATTATAAAGAGTTAGGCCTCAGGAGGCACTAGAAACCATTCGTCCTTTTGTTGATGCTGTTTTCATTATCAGCTAATAAAGTATTGCTGTCCGCTTAAAAAAGCGAACGGTAACAACTGCCTTCCAACGAAGGTGCTTTAGATAATAATAATTAAAAATGGTTACATTTATAATAGTTTTTACGATTAAAAACTGTGTAGTGGATAACAACGCTCGCCCCAGAAGAGTAATCAATTCAATTTGCACACTTATCTAGAAACAAGGCAATGACAAAGTCGTATTCGCGGCGTACGCACCTGGTACGTATAAGCTAATCTTGTTCTCTGCATCTACAGCCCAGTCTTTGTAAAAAGTTCCTCAAATAGGTACTGGCTTTGTATGCAAAGGAAAAGTTCCAAAAACAATGTGTATAAGAAGGTCTGTCTACCTCGAAATGAAACACTTTTTACAATTAGGTCACATAAAAGTTATACAGATGTGTCGCATCTAGTTTTAGCAAACTTTCGAAAACAATATCTGTCTACCCACGTTCGTAGTTGAAAGCCTAAAATTATAGTACGAGTGAGCACGTCCCTTTATCTGTTATAATAACGGAGCATGTGTGCCTAGTTCTCTCATTGTTGACTTCCGTGATTATTATAACTCCAAGTTAAAGGAACTGTTTTTGGGAGTAACTTTTACCAGTGTGTGCAGACCGCTGGTAATACACACACATCCTATAAAAGTAAATATTGATGTATTCTTCTTTAAAAAAAAACAAGCAAGTCTTTGAGAAGCAGAAGGAATGTTTAAATGAGAATGATAGTCAAATATTGAAAAATTGTGTTGTCAGCAAAAAAACGTTTTACAGTTGTTTAACAGTAGCTCATGGGGAGTTTCAGACATAACACACTAAATTAGACTATTGCGGGTTTGAACGAATTACATCTTACGACAACAATCGGTCCAACGACTCACATGCTTTCTCAAGATACATTTGATTAAACGTACGGTGACCCGATATTGCTAAGATGCTTCTTCTTTTAAAGAATCAAAGCAATATTTCTAAATGTATTTCATCTTATTTTATCTCATATAATTCGCTTTCCCACATCCATTTTCTAGGAAAACATTTCAATAAACTTGTAAGAAGGCGTTTCAAATTTATGTACGTCGACGAAATGGTATTGTTGACACGCCACCGTTATATTTGAACTCTTTCATGTGGATTCTCGTCTCACGCGGATGGCGCTGACAACGATAGTTATTGATATTCAAAACTTTTATTATACAATATTCACAGGGCTGGCGGAGTCTTGCAAAACCGTACATTATATTCACACACGCAACCGTATCTTTTTAGGAAAATGTTAATAAAGACAAAATTTGTTTACTTATAAAGACAGAACAGATAATTTAACAACGATACCTGTTTACAATACAAAAAGTCAGTAATAACGATTCGTTGGAAATGTAAATGTATGCATTCTCTGCTTCGCTGCTTCGGTGGTTTGACTTAAAAACCGTGTGAATGTGTTAAATCTAAATGATTTGGCTTTATTGAATTACATGGCTTTAACGGGCACTTTGTACCGTATGAACATTTGCAATTTAAATAATATCTAGTAAAGCTTTACAATGAAATAGAATAGCGCTCTAATTATAAAATAACCTCAGACTCGAGGCTCGCCCCTACTACTTTTTTAAAACGGTCGAAATAAGTTACCGATTTATAGATTCGCTGTTATACAACAGCGAACGTTATTCGTAACAAATCAAATCAATCGTTGCAAAGTATTTCCAGTTTTGACATATTTTAAGTATTGTAACCTATATATTAAGCTGTTTTGATTAGATTGTACATTGGTTGTCAGGCAGTCAGTGAAACAAAGCCTTTTTTTGATGTACGAGTAGATGTACAATGTGTCAGTGTTGATTTGGTTCGTTTTCTCCGTATTTCAACGTGTAAAGGATTAACATATTGTTTTGTATTGTTGGTGAGCTGAAAAATGTTATAGTCATCCTTAAAACTTTTATCTCTATCGATTTAGGAGTGCCGTCTCGTGGAATCGGAAAAGCCTTTTGACGAACCTAACTCCATCCAATTAGCAACTGGAAGCTGCCGTAGTTTCATTCTAATGCACTAAAAGCTCGCCGACAACGGTCGGTGATTTTGTAATCCTCAAATATAAACTGGAACTTTATTCAGATTAACCAATTTTGTTGTAACCATGTTTAAAGTATTCCACAAACTTAGAATTATATAAATGAAATTGTAAATAGAGAGTTTCGCACAAATGTTATACTTTATTTCGCTTTCAGATCTATGATTATTTGAATACTTAATTGAAACTTTTTTGCTGCATTGTTACTTTGGCGATCAATAATCACGGCGATGGGCTCACTATCCGTCACGCTGAGCACATGTGCAGTCGCTATTTGGTGAAAAGCGGACTTTGGCAGAGGACTGCTTTTGCGGTCCTCATTGCCTAGTCTGACTGACTCCCCTTTGGGGATAATAGTCGTGATTATAATAAAATTGATGGCATGTATTGTTATTTTTACATTTCTGTGTTGTGACAGTCGTTAAAACCCACCAACCCGCATTGGGCCAGCGCGGTGGGTTATGGCCCAATATCCCCACGTGCTATTGTCCACGTGGGAGGCCTGTGCCCAACAGTGGGACGTTTATAGGCTGATGATGATGACATTTCTGTGTTACCCACAGACCAGTTTCCTTCCCATAAACTGTTTTAAATATCAACTATGTTGTAAAATTATGTTATGAGGAAATGCCTACCTATTCTTTTAACAATTTTGTAGGTAGTATTTTTTATTTATTTAACAGGCGCTAGGCGTGGGATAATCATGATTTTGACTGCAATTTTTGAAAGTTTTGATTCATCTCCTTTGTTTATTAAACCCTTCGATCACATTATCAACGGCTCGTGGCATTAATAGGTCATTGGATCATAAGACCGCCGGCGGTCGCGAACCGATTGTTTTTAAATTGTGTCTGGTTTTACGGTGCTCAAGGGGTTAAAAAGACCAGTGATATGTGTTATTTTATTTGTTTCAATAACCAAACCTACGTTCTGTCGTAGTTCGGGTAGCTCTTAGATTAGAATGACATCAATGAAATCGAGTAGGCCACGTGTGTACTTCAAAAATTAAGTTGCTATAAAATGTCTCTAGATAGTAATTCTGTTGGGATTGTTGTCGATGCTGGCTCGCAGTACACAAAAGCGGGGTTCGCAAACGAGGCTACCCCCAGATGTGTAATCCCAACGACCGTAGGAAGGTAATATTTTCTATTGCTTTTTTATGAATTGTAATGATACTTATGATTCTCCACAATAAATAATCATAGACCGTAATTTACGAACTAAAAAATAAAACTGAGGCAGAAAATCAGAAATATTCATTGTTTTTCTGTATCCACCTTTAATTTTTTTTGTCTTGTTTTGGCACTATAATTTTACGCATCTTCTTACTCTTATGACATAACATAATACACTTAAGACAAATATACCCTAAGGGTTAGTCCGCATAATCAGTCCTCTGCCATAGTCCACTAACAACTGCACATGTGCTCAGCGTGACAGGTGGTGAGTCCGTCGCCGTTCTTTTCTGTTGGATGTATGTGCAGCATTTAGACCATTAGTCGCCGTCGCCGTCGAAGAGATCGGTCAGAGTATTATTATTATGAGCTGCCACACACTGCTCTTCTTACTCTTGTAATATATGGCGATATTCAAAAAACAATCTATAGAGTGTGGACTTTACAGATTTCGCCAAACAGGATTTTTTGATGGTATTCCCACAATCTATTGCGGTGACGAAGCTGTACAGCGACAGGGCATCTCGAATCTAATCTGGCCAGTGAAAGATGGTTTAGTTACTGACTGGGATGAGATGGAGAAGTTTTGGCACCACATATATTACAAAGAACTGCACGTTTCACCCGAAGAGTCCAGGATGATGCACGCAGTACATGCATTGGTCCCCAGAAAAGACAAGTGACTATACTCTATGTTCATTATGTAGCATATTTTAAATTGATTGATCAGTTCTTATACGATTTTACTATTGCAGGGAAAGAATGGCTGAAATAATGTTCGAATCATTCACGGTCCTAGGTCTGTACATGGTTATGTCACCTGTTGCAGCACTGCATGCTAGCGGTAGAACGACGGGTATCGTTTGGGAGAATGGCTTTTCAAGTTCCAATGTTACGCCAGTTTTTGAAGGATTTCCTTTGAAGCATTCGATTCTTAAATTCCCGGTAACCGGAGATCTTTTGACTGACCGCCTTCAAAGGCTAATGGTAGAATCGGGGTACTCTTTCACAACTCCAGTCGAAAGAAGAATACTGGAGCGTATTAAGGTAACAACATTTATTGTTACATTATATTTAGAAGAAACGTATTTTTTTTGGCCTTAATAAGTCAAGAATGCTGTAATTAATCGAAAAACCTACTAAATTAGTGAAACTTAGAACTAGTTAAAACACTTTAGGCAGTTATGACGTAAACTAAATGCAGCTATTAAAACTCTTGCGTATCGTCTATCTTCGATAAATTTATCGAAGTCGTCAATAGTCAAGTCGTTGCTTACACGTATGACATTCGCAACTTCGCAGAGCTTGTGGGAAGCTCAAATGTTTTGCTCAAAGGGGTAAGCCGATAGTGATTTCTCCAATGCAGACGGGCGTCTGCATAAACTGTTGGGATTTTTTTACTGAATTGGTTAAGCACGCAGGATTTCACTACACTCACTGCTGTGTTGGATTGGATTAGACACGTATAAAGACTCAGTACTCTCTGATGGCAAATTTTAACCGTAGCCTTTAGCCTCATTTTCAACACGACAGGTATCATCACATAACAGAAATTCTGTTCAGTACGTTGAGCCCACATGAGCAAACCAAGTATATTATATCCTCTTGTCTGTCACGAAAACTCCTAGAAGTTAATAACAATAAAATTTCTGTTGTCTGGTTATACAGCAGTTGAGCTCTTATATTAATATTCGGTTTGAGTGATTGCTTTAATAGTAATTTGAAATGGCATTACGAAATCTGTTCTTCATTTTAAGGTGTGTACGGTCTGGTTAATTAGGTTATTTTTCTGAATTAAGGTTCCTGTCAGTATCTCCTTGTGCCCATGTCATAATAGAATTTTGATCAGCTAATTGGAATGTTATATCACCGGTATTTTTGTGAAACTCTTGAGTTTTCAGTAAATTATTATAATAATATCGGTTTTAAATAAAACAATCAATTGCCACAAATCACTTTAGAATGGCTACTTCTATTTGGCTAATTTGTTGTGTTGTAATGGTCAGGGCAAGGCTTGTATGAAAGTTTTTTTTGTGAATTCGTCACGTGATATTACGAGGTTCAGCGGCAGTATAATAAAAAACTGTATAATCATAGATTTGTTAAATAAGTGTCGTATGCAGATTGCGAACGATCAAAAGAGCAAGCCACGAATCCACTGCACTACGCTTCCGGGCCTACAGCACATTTTTGATTTTGATAGAACATAACTTTCATTTTTGAATTTCACCCGTGTTATTTTTGTTACAATACGTCTTGTAACTGTTGAGAGACTACATTTTTTATTCAATCCACCGTGCTAAGTTTACTATTCAAAATAATCGTACGCGTATATCATTTAAAATTGACTTACCGCGAAGCCTTAACTATATTATCATAATAATAACATAATATTTTTGCAGGCTGAAATGTGTTATGTGCCTCAAGATTACGTTGCAGAGTTGGAGTCATATGCAAGAGGCTATGATAAAAAGCGGTTTGATCTTCCGGATGGTCAACAAGTACTGCTGGGCGAAGAATGCTTCCAATGCCCAGAAAGCATCTTTCGCCCGTCATTGGAAAACCTCAACTGTCCAGGAGTAGTAGATTTAATTTCTTCATGCATTTCTAAATGCGAAGTAGACTATAGACCTTTTTTGTACAACAATGTAGTGGTGTCAGGTGGCTCTAGTATGTTTCCTGGGCTTGTGAACCGCTTGAGCATCGATATGAAGATGCGAATGATTAGTATGCGTGAAGTAAATGTAAATATTGTTGAATTGCCGTCTAGGCAGCTGGCAGTTTGGTCAGGGGCATCGGTCCTAGCTTCTATGGACCAGTTGAACGGTTTCTGGATGACAAGGCAGCAATACCAAGACATAGGCCCGGAAGGTGTCCGTTACAAATTCTTTTGAGAACAAATGCTTTTGGCAAGGTGCCCGCCGATCAATATCCGGTGGAAACAAGTGTGATTGTCTCGAAACTAGATTTTCAAGATAGTAGGTAATGTTTTCGTTAAGTTACTTGAATTGGTCAAAGTAACCAATCGTATCATATTGAAGTTGAAATAAATAATTTAGTAGTGACACTTTTGTTATTTATAATTAGTGATGTGTGCATTTCATGTATTCGTTATAACAAAAACGTGTTTGTTTAATTTTAACTCAATAAAGAAAACTTCACTTTATATATAAATAAGTAGAACTCTAAAAGATTCTGTATTTTTATGAGGTTTCAAGCGGTAGCTTCAAAGTGTAAATCTTTCTAAGGGCCGTTTTTTCAATCCACGGAATAAAGTTATTAGACTCTTCATTCGTCCGATAAGTGGCTGTCAATTTCTAAAATTTCTTCTTTCTTGAATAAAGTACTATCAGTCCGAAAGACGATATGGTGAAGAAAGGAGTGACCGTAGTATTGACGGCTGATAGGGACGAATGGAAGAAAAAGACTGCGCCGACCCCGATTAGAATAGAGGGGATAAGGGCACGAAAGTGATGATGATGAAAGTACTATCTATCTGATTATCTCACCCGCAAGGAGCATAGATAGCATAGAACATATTCCATAGGAGCTTTTATAAGTTCTTTGCTCATCCGTAAATAGTAGGATTCTCAGTTTACGATCTCACTTATAAAAAAAACCAATGTACTGCTACACGGACTAAATATTTCTTCGATATTACGAGATTGTTTGGCTGCGATGTTTTCATTGATTTTCATTTTATTGTAATGCTTCTCATTTTTCTTTTAGTTTAGTTTACATTCAAATATTCATTTTTTGTGATGATTATGATGACTTATTATTTAATTTTATAATTCGCCTAAGTCGCCAATACCGTCGCAAATATCCATTTGAATTAAGTACACTTGTAATTGTAAATCAAGAAAATTAATTTCAAACATAGTAAAGTCTACGTCCGTCGTCGTGGGCCTTTGAAGAGCCATATAGATGTATTCCTCAGATAAGCGAATTATTTGCAGGACAAAGCTTTTTTGGCAACATATTGTTTGCTATCTATCATAAAAAGCAATTTTATTGAAAAATCAGCCCTAACTAACTACCTACGAGGTAATGACAAAAAAACTTGACAATAACTTTTAGACTTTTTACTTTTATCTATAAGTGATGTCACTAAATTGTTTAGTTTATTGTGATTTAAATTATATTTCGTTATGCTTATTTATAGCTCAAACAAAAAAAGTACCCTCATCACAGTTTATTGCAAAATAATATACTCGAACTTACTTCATACTCTATAATAATAAAGTTGTATTCTTCGATCATATAAAAACAAGTTGTTAGAAATAAATACGTACTCTTTGTTTTGAAGGTACTTTTTTACTCGTAGACAGAGAATCTGTCAAGGTTTTTTTTTTAATGTATTGTCAATGGTTTTAGTATGACACTAATAAATATTTTCAAAGTATTTTCAAAGTCTATTTACTGAATTGTTAAGAATGGCTTTCGATAAACCAGTAGTGGTTATCGACAATGGTAGCTATATTACCAAAGCCGGATTCGCTTGTGATAATCATCCAGTGGCCATGTTCAGGACTGTTGTGGGAAGACCGAACTATCTTGATGGTGGATATGGGAGGGAACATTATGACGTATTTATAGGTAAGTAAAATTTATTTCTATTAGTACATAGATTTATTTACAAGACCCCAAGTAACTTAAGACCAGTGTATGAACAAGGAAAAGCAGAAAGATTTGAAAGCCCTTCATGATTTGTCTCTCTTTTATATTTAATTTTCTCTGCAACGACAAGGTCAAACATTCACAACGATTACATCGTTAAATGATTTTTTTTTTTTTTATATCAGAAGGAGGCAAACGAGCAGGCGGGTCACCTGATGGAAAGCAATCACCGCCGCCCATGGACACCCGCAAAACCAGAGGAGTCGCAGATGCGTTGCCGACCTTTAAGAAAGGAATAGGGTTAGGGGAAGGAATAGGGATTGTGAGGAGGGGTGGGAGGGGAAGGGGCCTCCGGAACTCTCACTGGCCGGACGAAATACAACAGCACCAAGTGCCATTATTTCACGCCGGATATTCGTGAGAGGGTGGTATTACGCCGGGCGAGCCGGCCCAATGCGTGCTGCAACGCAGCGTGGCTCTACCACTCAGTAAAGATTCATCATGATTTTCAAGATGTATATTTTCAATTATATTGTTGCTTAGATTTTCTCAATATTGTATTGCGTTTTGAATTACGCGGCCACACGCGCGTTTTATGGCTGACCTTCCTTGAAACTTCTGCTCTTATATTTAAACTTTGTCATATGTACCTACTGAAAAGTTATGGCATCATAAAAAATATTCTAACATTTCATAATGATCCATAGTGTATTTGTTCTAGACCAAAATATTAAATTTATATTTCATAGGTGACGAAGCAGTAGCAAAAAGTGAAGATTTGGAACTCAATCGTCCAGTGGTAAAGGGAAGAATTGTGCACTGGGATAATATGGAGAGAATCTGGCACCACATTTTCTACAGAGAGCTGAAGGCGGCGCCAGAGGATCGAGCTGTGATCTTGGCTTGTTCTGTTACCACTTCGATAGAAGAAAAGTTAGTGTATTGTTATTATATTAATAGTTACAATTGTAGCAACTTAAGCAAACTGTTGTGCCTGTTTCTTTGACGGGTGACTGAATTAAACTACGAGTATCTTAAGCTATCCACTGTGTCCCAGTAAGCCCGCCAAACCGCTGGTTCCAATCGTTAATGTAACATGACAGTCGTTAACGCTGCGAAAGCAACAAAATTGGCTGGGTCGAGTAACTTCGGGTGCAAAATTAATCTCTATTGGATTTTAGTGAGCTCGTCTGAACGTGAATGTTTTAGTGGCGAACTTCGTCAGCCAGCTATTATAATGCATTTTCGTTCTCACAATAGAGTCAAAACTGATAAACGTGACAGTACAAAGAAAGGTTGAAATCACCATAATATTATTCTCTTGAAACAAAACACAACCTATCTCACCGACCGCTGTCATCCGAATATGATAGCATTTAAATTTTCGGAACTCCGGACTCAGCACATTTACTTAGCTGGATTTGCGAACCTAATCTTGGGATACAGTTTAGCCCCACCGCCTTAGTTTCACTAGTTTCATAACAAGATGTTTTAAGTCCAACAAACACGCTCCTAAGCAGTGCCGAGATTACTTTACGACTGAGAGCGGGATATGGAAGCTTTAACTAAGCAAGTCCCTAGGGAGTCGTAATAAGGAAGGTCTAGAGAAATGATACTTAGGAGTCTTCAGCTGGGTGTAATTAAGGAAGTTGCCCCTTTAATGCTCCAAGTTCCTGTTTCTGGACAAAAATTGGTGGTTCTTAATGTAGTCATTACTGGCGGGTTGTTCCAGAAAAATCAAGGCAGAATAAAAGCTTGGGACGAATCACAGTTTACCATGAAAATTCATTTTTAATTGTTTTCAAACGACGCGCCTCAGTTACGGCTAGTTAGGGCTTTAGTAATTAGTCTTTGTTTTTTGGCATTCGTGTACAAAAACCTGTTTAATTCGGTTTTCAATGTATGTATTAAAGATAAAATACCGAATTGATGATTGATTTACTCGTATATATTATCAACGTAGAAATAAAACTACTGAAGCCATAATTTCGAAAGGATAGTTAGTACATTTCTTTTGGTTTGGATTGGGTTTCTATGGGATGTTTATGCTTTGGTTCTGTCTAAATTAAAAAAACCACTATAGAAAAGTAAAAAAAAAAAAATCTGTAAAGCATACTGAAATTTACTAACTAATAATTACTATGCCTAACGAGAAAGGCATTTAGCGTTTTATATAAGGTAAAACAATTAGACATATTATGTACCTTTAGAAAGAATTCTTAGAAATTAATAATGTATTCGCTGAGTTCCTCGCCGGTTCTTTTTGGCACAAAGTTTACCGCCAAAGTAAATAAGTAATTGCTTTAGTATACACGAAGATTCTTTATCGGTGATCTGGCCGTACTAATTCCGACTAAGTAAATGATGGCCACTGCAATAATAATAAAAATTGCATGTCAGCGTTCCATTTTTAATTTTTTTGTCTGGGAAGTAAACATAATAACTATGAATATTAATAAAATAATGGCCAGCCAAATAATGATTGATGACGTATATTCTTCACTTCATAAAAATGTAGGATACATATACCTATTATAATATATATTCATCCATACATTCTAATTATTTTGGTTACTTACCTAATTAAAAATACAAAATTAAATTTATAAAAAGAAAATATGTAAGTACTATTATTATTGCAATGGCCATCAATTACTTAGTCGGAATCAGTAGGCCCTGATCACCGATAAAAAGTCTTCGTCTATGAATAAAAACTTTTTCCTCGTGATCACGCGATTTGGCTGTTTAGAACGTGGACAAAATCGCAGGCGGTCGCTAGTTAGAAGTAAAAGAAAAAAAACCATGGGTTCAAGTCAGGTTTCGTAACCTTTTGTGAATGGTTTTGAATCTACCACACTGTTCAAAATCCAGACTTGTATCGAGAGGAATCCAGCGAAAAACCTAACAGTTGCTACATTAAAACCAAAATTAAAATACAAATTGCTTAAGAGATTTCCATTTCCAACCGTTCATTTTTCGAGATCGGTTATCAAAAAATAGTTTAGACCTGCATGTTGCAGTAAATCCTTTGTGAGAATGGGATGAAATTCTCGTTTCGTAATAAAATCGTGTAGAAAGTTGAAGATTCCACGAAAAGTTTTCATCATAATCGGTCTATAAACGCACCAGTGTTGGGCACATACATGCATTCCCACAAAGACAACGGTACATGAGGAGATTGGGCTATAACCAATGGGTTTTAACCAAGCTGGAGCAATGCGGGCTTACACACCTTAATTGTCATGATAAAACTTATCAAATTAAATCAACGTATATAACTAATATAAAGAACAAAATAATATTATAAATCTTAGCAAAAACGCAGGGAAGATCAAGTAAAGAATAAACTTGACCGTCAATATATATCTTAATAGTTTTTTCAAACACAAATGTTTACGAGAAGTCCTACAAGAAGATATTTACCATTATTAATACGGCACAACTTTCCCTAAGAAACTTTTGTCAAAATGTAACAAAAAATATAATGCTCCTTTACTAAATAAAGCATCTTAGCCCACGGTTTACCCTGTATAAGGTACATTAATTTAATGTCTTCCGTTAATGAGTGCCATCAGTACGTAGTGCAAAACTATACTTATGTATATATTTATACATACAGAATCTACATGAAACCTGTTGATACTGCGTGTTTTAAAAGTAGAAGTACCTAGTCAAAATTTATATGCAATCTGCTATTATTTTTACTTATGCCACCTTTTGTGTTTGTGTATTAAAACCTTTTCTTGGAATGAAAAGTAGTTGATATGACTTGTTTTATTCCAGAATGAAGTGCTGCGAAATATTTTTTGAGACCTTAAACACTCCCGGTGTATGCGTTCAATCCCAAGGAGTGCTGTCATTATATGGGTCCGGATACACCACGGGCATATCAGTAGATCTGGGTTATGACACTACAGACATAAGTCCAGTTTACGAGGGCGGTCTGCTCAGCTACGCTCACATGCAAAGCAACTACTCAAGCTTTCAAATTTCGAAATTCTTCAAGGACCGTCTGAATGAGAAACAATACGACCTCGGAACCCAAAGTGCAGACATACTAGAAGGAATGAAAAAGATGATGTATATTACTCAAAACGTAGCGATGTCGAGAAAAGACCACAAAAAGATTTATACACTGCCGAGTGGTGAGAAGATAGACGTCGGTGAGGAGGCATTCATGGCTGCAGAGATGATGTTCCAGCCTGAGATGGTACAAGGACATAAAACAGACGTGTTGCCGCTGCAAGAAGCGGTCGTTACATCCGCTCTGAAGTGCGATGATGACTTACGGACAGAGATGTACGACGCAGTAGTGCCTTGCGGGGGCATGTCCATGATTCCTGGTTTAAATGAGAGACTGGCAACAGAAATAGAGGCATTAACACACAAGCCAGTTAACGTTATTTCATCCTCCGAGTCATATGCTGTTGCTTGGCTAGGAGGTGCTACTTTTGCTGGCATGCCAGGTTCGAATAAGATGTGGGTGACAAAAAAGCAGTTTGAAGACTACGGAGCCAAGATAGTGAGGAACAAATTTATGTAGATCCGCGATAGATTTAACCACTATTTAGTGTTGACTGTTAAACGGCATAAAGCGATTTTACAAGCAAATGAGCATATTAATTATTACAGTTAGACTTATATGACCCGTGTGTCTCGCCGAGGTATAATCGATGGACTAATCCCGGCTTAGCACGGAGTAGCTCTGTTGTTTACAATTAATGAATGCTCCATTGGACATGACCTGATCCGCCCAAGGTATCAAAGGCAAATGCGGGTCATTCAAGTTACACATCAATAGAGTGACTTCAGTACATAACAGTATACAATTTCTAATAACTCTAAATAAGTAAGTAATGATGCCTTCAAAGTTTGACTTCTACAATTACACAAATCAAATAACTATTCAATTGCCCTTAACGGCTAATAAATAGAATTTTCTAGAACAAGTTACGGGTTTTAAATCTTTTTTAAACTTTTTTTTTTATTAATTTATACTACCGTCTACCATCCACCACCCATCTCTTTTCTTGGTGGTCGTAAAAGGCGACAAACGGACTAAAGACGCATACATTCAACAGCATAAAGCAGCGATGAGGCGGCTTACCACCTATCTAAATGATTATTGTTATCACGCTGAGGACATGTTATTAGTTATTTGGTGAAACGTGGACTGTAGCAGTTAGTCTTGTCGCCTAGTCTCCGTCTACCGGTTTGCGATCTTACCCGTTAAGCAACTTTCGCAAAGGAGGGTCGCTGGATGGGTGACCAAACAAAAAAAATCTCCAGCTCCTCTGTGTTTCGGAGGGCACGTTAAGCCGTTGGTCCCGGTTTTTGTCGTAAGATGGCAGTCGTTAAAACCCACCAAGCATTGGGCCAGCGTGGTGGGTTATGGTATGGCCCAATATCCCCACGTGCTATTGTCCACGTGGGAGGCCCGTGCTCAGCAGTGGGACGTTTATAGGCTGTTGATGATGATGATGATATATTGTAATTGACGATGAAGATGGAAGTGCACTACTACACTCCGGAATCCTATTCCTATTGAGGAATTGGCAAATCTAAATTTGTCATACTTGGAGACTTAGATATCTTGATAGCCCGCCTGGATGGAGAGCAAACCCTTTACCAACCAAACAAAGTACAATTTGTACAAGGGTACCACAACCAGCGAATTATTTCCCAGAGATACACTTTCCCCGTAGATACACTTTTAATAAAACTGGGTTTTTATTCCTGTAAGATACACTTTTTGAAACCTTACCAATTTGTCCTCTTAGATATGTCGCACGCAGTCATATGATAAAATCAGAGATTTGGTCAAATCACGAGGATGTTAAAATAACAACACAATTTTATCATTTCCCTAAACAAATCTAAGGATTTCAACACCACTACATAAATTGCCCTACTCCTGTAGGTCACGTAATAGGTTAGAAATTTAAGACAATCGCTACGCTGCGCTTCGCAATTGTCTTGAATTTCGAGGTTATTTTTTTTATAAGTAACAGAAATACTAGCTGCCCTACTCATAGGTCACATGTTTTTGATCATTTCACGGAACCAGTTCTAGTATTTGTTCAAATCCCTAGATTTGTTTAGTTAGATTAAACCAATTTTCTATTAAAGAAATGATAAAATCGTGTTGTTATTTTAACATCCTCGTGATTTGATCAAATCACTTAGGGAATTGACTAAATCTCTGTTTTTATCATATCCCTGCGACAGACACACTTTTTGGTACTGTTGTGTTTAAAATAATTGCTGAAGATGAATAATTTGAATGTATAAACCACAGGCACAAACAATCTTTTACATACATGTTTGTTCCTTTTTGCAAATGTAACGTTTATTAAAGAGGAAAATGAGTGTGTTGAGTGATTTTATAATGCCGTTAATTGAACCTGGGATCTGAGTGTTTGAGACCGTTGATCTTATTACTAAAACTAACCAGCTTTCGTCTATACTCTTCGCTTATCATTTTATTACTACTGCTTACTTCGTGATCAAACTAATAAATGAATACTAACCAGCTTTTGCCAATGAGCTGATACTCTTCGCTTATTATCTTAAAAAGTTACATTCAAATAGTTTTAACTCCCGACGAAAAAAGAGGTGGTTATATTAAGAGGCCTATTACATCTCGAATGTGATTTTTGCGTAAAATGCCTATTATCGCATTTTATAGTAATTATGCAGTTGTATTTATCGTTTTTATCAAAATAGGATAATAAATTTGTGCATATTATTACAAATATCCATTATGTGAACATAAGTTGAATTCGGACGGCCGGCGCTTCGCATTTTGTAGTAATTTTGCAGTTGTATTTATCGTTTTTATCGAAATAGGATAATAAATTCATTATAAAATCTTTATTCCTCATGAAGTAACAGTTACTCTGGTATAAATTTTGCTTAATAATATTATCGCAGATAGGAGATATTCACAGTTAATTTATAGCAATTTTCGAAGTTTTTTGGTTCAGAAAAAGATTTTTTTCCTATATAAAATCAATGATATCTGAAAATTCCGAGGCCACTACGCATTATTCGACTATATAAGAGATAACATTATATTTTTTTTATTTCACTTGTTTAGAACTGTAGTTCAATCGATGAGCTCAAAAAAGTGCCTTCGCGCACTTTATGAAAATCTTTCTCTACAATTTTGGATTTAATTAAAAAGTTAAGCAAAATTTACAAAAAGCGAGGCCACTAAGCACTATTCCAATAGCTATTCTACACTATTCAATAAGTCATAATTGTTAATGTATTTTCGTTTCTGAGATCCATAACGCCAAAGTTGGCCATTTTACGCAAAAATCACAGTTAAGATGTAATAGGCCTCTTAAATTAAAAGTGTGTATTTGTGTATCTCCCAGCAGCGTCGAAGCTCTCAATCAAACGAACCCATTCCTTTTATAAATATTATAAAGGTGACTTTATCGAGATTATTCGAAGTGTGAGATCGTGATTGGGTAACAAACAAAAAAAATCCATTCTTATTCGTGTGGCGAGAGGCGCAACCATTGTTTACTTTAGTCATACTTACAGTTTAAACAGCTCTACGGAATTTCGTTCCCGTATATAAATCAGATAGCATACCTACTCTAAAGCGAGCCGGTTAACTCGGATGTAAGAGCGTTACAGGAAAAGCTTGATGGACTTTTCGTGTAAGCCGCTGTTTTTTACACAATACAAAACAAAAGCCGGAGGTCTATTTAAGTGAATAGCGGCAATGTTAGATTGCCGTAGGGTATAATTTTAAATCGCTACTGAGGTTATTCAGAAATAACATTTCGGAACCTCTTTTACTTATATCTGTGGTTCCGAACGATTCATAGTATAGGCATAAATTATTCATTGAAGCAACCTCGTAAGGTTAGGTCGAAGCAGTGATATACGAATTGAAATCTTATTCTCTGGTGTTGAAGCTGTTTTTAATGATAAATGTACCAATATAGTATGTAGAACTTTCCTGTTAAGGGAAATTTCCATCGATCATTGTCTCCATTGTAAATGCTTTTTGTAAGTTGTGTAACGTTACATTAACATTTTACCTACGAAGTGAGGATTTATACAAAGGCTAACTTCGAAGCTTCGCTTGCGGCTTTACTAAACCAAAGGCTTCATACGCAGAATGATAATAAGTTTAGGCAAAACTTCTTTGGCCCACGTGCGCCGGAAGGTCGGGATTTTTTTAGCTAAATATGATTTACGCAACTCTTTGTTGTGAATACCAAACTGAAACCGAATAGAGGAAGGGTCAGCTTTGGCTTGAAAATATGCTATGCTTTTTATGAATGTCGGTATTCCATTTCATAATGCCCCGGCTGACTTTGTTTGTTTTTTTCTAACACGGGAACAATGCTTTTATACTTACCCATTTCATTCACCTGTGCAAACATGACCGTGATTTTTCATTGCCATAATGTGCTTCAGCTACTATTATAACTACATTCCCTAAGCATTTTCAATCTTATTAAGTATGATTGATTAACAGTGATAGGAATAGGCAAACTGTATTTACCTAAAATTCTTTACGAGACATAACATGGAGCTGTTAATACTACCAAATTTGAAACCGGTATTGTGTATATACCGGTAATTCCCGAAAACTCCGGGATTCCTTATTCTACTCAGTACCAGTGGTTGGAAGTGTTTAAACATAACATACATAGATTTTCGACTATTTACAATTAACAATAGATACTTTGAAAAATGTATTATAAATATAACAACAACATATTATGAATAAACGGTACTGAATGAATAAATAAATAAATCTTTCCTACAATCACACCAATTATCTAGCCCAAGAGAAGTTTCGAAGAAACTCGTTAAATGGTTACTAGACAACGGATAAACATACTTAAAATACTTAAATACATACTTAAATACATACTTATTATACATAGAAAACACCCAGACCCCACCGGGATCGAACCCGGGACCTCAGAGATGGCGACACCATGAAAACCGGTGTACAAATCACTCGACCAAGGAGGTCGTCAAAATAAAAAAAAACGGATTTTACGGGATATACCGGTATATATAAATATATGTTCTTCAAATTATATGTTAAAAATTATTCAAAGTTATTCAAAAGAGTATGTCGATTAGCCAAGGCAAACTATCTGAGTTCTAAGATTAAGAATAGTAATGACAAAATAAAAATGACATGGAATATTATAAATAGTGAAACAGGAAAGGTCAAAAGTCGTAATAATGAGTACAATTTAAATTGTGATAATAAAACCTTGACTTCTGATGCTGATGTTGCTGCAGCATTTGAGAGATTTTTTACTGACATTCCAGTTTCAACTACAAAAGCCTTGATTTCCTCCACCACTGTAGCTGAATCTGTTTTGAAGGAGAATGTTAAAGATTGTGAAAGTAATTTCAGTTTTCAAAAAATTTGTGTTATAGATATAATAAAAACATTTAACACTCTCAATAAAAAGAAAACTGCTGATCTTTGGGGTAATTCCGTGGACGTCGCTAAATCTGTAATTATGACAATAGCTCCAGTTTTAGCTTGCATATTTAATGAATGCATTGACTGTGGTGTTTTTCCTGACCTCATGAAATATAGTAAAATAATTCCATTAATTAAATCAGGTAGCACTTCTGACCCCTCTAATTTTACACCTATTTCTGTGCTACCCACATTTAGTAAAATTTTTGAAAAGTTAATGCTAGACCAAATGCAAATTCATTTTTTAAAAATAAACTTTTACATTGTAAACAATATGGTTTTACTAGGGGTCGCTCTACAACTGACGCCGGTGTTGAGCTTTTAATCCAAATATTTGATACCTGGGAGGAATCACAGGATGCCCTAGGGATATTTTGTAATTTATCCAAGGCTTTTGATTGTGTTTTACATGAAACTTTGGTCAGGAAGCTTAACCACTATGGAATTAGAGATGCTTCTTTGAGCCTTCTAATCTCATACTTGAGTAACAGGATTCAAAAGGTCGACATTAACGGTAAAAAATCTCCGGGATCAGTGGTTAAAATGGGAGTTCCGCAGGGTTCAATACTTGGTCCATTCTTGTTTTTGGTTTATATTAATGACTTACCTTATTTTGTAAAAGACAGTCATGAGATAGTATTGTTTGCTGATGATATTTCACTTTTATTCAAAGTGAACCGACGACACCCGAATTATGACGATGTGAATAATGCGGTCTCAAAGATTGTTCACTGGTTTAGTGTTAATAACCTGCTATTAAACGAGTGAAAAACCAAATGTGTAAGATTTGTATTGCCTAATGTTAAGCAGGTAATAACTAGTGTACAAATTAAAGATAAGAATGTGAATCCTGTGGACACCACTGTGTTTCTAGGCATCACGTTGGATGCAAAGCTTCAGTGGGGCCCACATATAGCTAAATTGTCGAATAGACTTAGCTCTGCGGCTTATGCAGTAATGAAGATCCGTCAGTTAACTGACGTTGATACAGCTAGATTAGTTTATTTCAGTTACTTTTATAGTGTAATGTCGTACACCATTTTACTGTGGGGAAATGCTGCCGACATTCAAACTATCTTTGTGCTGCAGAAGAGGGCTATTCGAGCAATATATAACCTACAGGCTGGTGACTCTCTCAGAGAGAGATTTAAGGATATAAGTATAATGACATCATTCATTCATGACAAGATTTTCATAAATATATTGCATCACAATATATTTATGAAAATCTTGTGTATGTTCATAAAAATATTGAAATGTTTTCAAAAAACAGTGATATTTACAAATTAAATACTAGAAGTAAGAACAAATTAGCAGTGCCTTATACTAGGCTCCATAAAATAAATAATTCTTTTAAGGGTCTGTGTGTACGATTATACAACAAAGTACCAAATGATATTCAGAAATTAGATCTTGATAAATTTAAAATCAAAATCAAAGAAAAGCTTTATAAAAAAGCTTATTATAAAGTGTCGGATTATACAGAAGACAAAACAGCTTGGGTCTGAAATGCTCCAAGTACCTACTCCAACAGCTATTTCTAATTGCCTATAATTAATTTTTATAGAGCACATATTTAATTAAACTATTTACATTCAAATTCATATTTTGTATTTTGTGACCTGGTAACGACATATAATATATATATTTTTGTAAATGTCGTTGCTTCTGTGCGCTGTGGTTTCATGCGCCCGTTCTTTGCCACAGTTAAAAAATGATGTCCTGAATGGGTGGTAGGTTAAAAAATATTTGTACGTTTCAAAGTACTTATTAATTGAGTTTATTGAATAAATATATTTTGACTATTGACTATTTTAAATACTGGCATCAAATTTGGTGGTATTAACAGCTCCATGTTACGTCCCGTCAAGAATATTAGGTAAATAATGTCGGCCTATTCCTATCACTGTTGTTTAGATATGGAATGTAATTAAAGTGAAAATATTATTTTCTGTTGTACTTAACAGAAAATATTATCGGTTTGGTATTTACGTAATTAAAACGGTGGGAAGTGATTATTACAGACACGTAATCAGGGCGCAGGTAAACTTGTTAAGAATTATTCCGGTAAGTGTACGAGAAAGTGGCCTTGGTTTAAAAAGGTTGGTGTTTTACATAATATCATTTGGTATACACAAGAACTGTGACGGAAAACATATTATTTTATTATTCGTAGTTAGCACGGTGAAAATAAAAATATCACTTAGGGAATTTTGATTCATGATGCCGTCAAATGAATTTCGTCAAAACAAAACGATCAGTCACGTTTACTTTTACTGATATACCATTAATGAGCATAGAGCTTTTAATACTTATGTTACCATTAATATCTTTGATCAACCAGGTCAGCGCTAAAAATATGTCTCGGTAAATAACAGCGCACTTGAGATATGAACTCTTATTTTGTTTAGTTTGCTTGAAACACGGCCAACCTAAAGACGTTCACAATGCCGCAATGTGTATTTAAAAGTTGCAAAAATAATGCCCGAAAAAGCAATTTGACGGCCGGAGTGTCTTACTTTCGGTAAGTACATGTAGAATAAATTATATTTTAAAGCTTTAAACTAAGAAATAATATTACATTTTGAACACAACTACCGATTTTAACCAACGCTACATATGTTTGGCCAACGTTGACTAACAGACGCGCCAACATTTGTGTAACATAACAGTGGATGGATGCATTTGTAACTTTATTACTGGCTGCCATGGTTGTAATTAGGTTGAACTTAAAACTGTTTTATATTTTTTGTCTCAGTTCGTTAGTAAAGAAATATAGCTGTATATGTTTATATTCACGTGGATAGAATTTAGCTTTGATATACAAAGAAATTTAGCTTTTACCATAACTAAAGAAGGTCTAAATTCGATGATTTAAACATTAAAAGTCTTCCAACTAACAAATGTGAAACTAATTCTAGAGGACGTAAGTCCATTTTCAAAAGATTTTATAATTTTGGCGATGCTTTCTCCTACGCCTCTTGAGGTCATCTGGATAAAGATTCTATTCCACGCAGAAATTATCGTCCTAATTATTGTAATGAAAAACTTCCATTGTCTTTAGCGTATTAATTTATCTCATTGAACTTAATGTTCAAAGCTTGAGTAGGGTTTGTTTTGATTGGTACATGTATTCAATTAGTTTGTATTTAAAATATATTTTTTTTATTTGTTCCCTTACCGTTCCCTGTGTGATAACTTTGTTCTTAGTACCATTTTTGTACACGGAAGACCAGCGTCGGTGTACTTTTTAGGTGACTTGATATTATGCTACGTGGAAGCCATTATACTTGTGTGTCTTATTTTTATTGTAATTTGTGTATTATTGTGTGCCACCTAGTAAATAATTTTTCATTTAATTTATAAAAGCCTAGCAAGAAGAGACAACAGAGTAGGCCCCACAATTAAAATTATATGTATAAGAAGGTACCAAAATTTTTATACTTATCCAAAATAATCCGCATAATGGCGGTATCAACTTAATATACATAATTAACCTTTATAGAGCTTCGTAGGCAGAGCTCCTTAAGAACGCAATTAAAGTAATGATTCGCTAATAAAAACTGGATCCAATTAGCTGTGATTTATTAAGAATCTGTTAAAAATTGAGCGAAATTTTCACTCCGGTCATATTAATTGCCATAATTAAAGAGACTGGGGTTGGTAATTATGTATAGCCTAGACATTTTAAAGGGCCCATGCGGAAAACTTCAAAACAGCTTATTTTAGCCACCTACGTTAATTTCCATCGGAAAATAGCGCATAACATTACTAAAAATTTAATTTCAAACCTTTGGACAGCTACTTAAACTTACACAATATGAATCCTTATGACCATACTTGTTTATAAGTTTGTACATTAACATTAAAACAAAAAGACTGTTTGAAACGTGATACAATGTTTATAACAATAGAGTTCATTTTGGCCTGACTACTTTAAACATCTATCGCAATATCTTTCAAGAGGAAGTACAGTCGCCAGCACCTCAACCTACCATAAAATGTCAAATTTCTTCAATACATTTTGTACTTTGTTTTCAGGATATAAGATCAATATAGATTGGGAGTGTCGGGTAGCGGTGAAAGAATACTACCACCCCTCTCTTACCTTAGGTGTCGCAAAAGGCGACTAATGGAATAAAGACTGCACATACATCCAACAGCATAGATCAGCGATGAGCTCACCACCTGTCACACTGTGCACATGTGCAATCGCTATTTGGTGAAAATTGGACTATGGCAGAGGGGACTGCTTTTGCGGTCCTCATTGCCTAGTCTCTGACTAACCCTTCGGGGTTATTAGTCGTTTTTATATACATGTATGTATGTATGTAATAACTTTAACATCTTTCGCAATAGCTTTAAAGAAGAAAAACAGACGTCAGCACTGCAACCTACCATAAAATGTCAAATTTCTTCAATACATTTTGAACTTTGTTTTCAGGACATAAAGATCAATATTGATTGAGTTTAACCGTTTTGGATGGGTTGTTCTGCAGGCGTGTTTACATTGCTTTCCTAGTTTGATTATTTTGAAATTAGTTTTTAATAATGAAACTAGCAAAGCAATGTAATTGCAAGGTATTGCGATTGGTGTTGAATTAAGACAATTAATCCACCGGTTTTAAATAATCTCGTTACACGAGAATATTAATATTGTTGGATGGGTGACGTGGCATACAGAAGTTGCTTCACTTTAACGACCGAAAAGCAAAATCGTTAAAAGCTGCGCCACCAAACTTTTGCAACGATATTTTACTAAGCATATTACATAAGCGCATTTAAAACGTGTTGATAAATTGAATTTTCTAACTCAAACTCGGGAAGTTTCGCTACAAGACGCTCATGGGAGGTATTAATTTTAAAATATAGGTTAATGCAAATGAGCGTTATGTTATTAAACATTGTGAAGTGAACAGTCCCTTGGAAATGTTCGCTCTCTCGGTTGGCGTAGAAGCTTTTTATCTAATCAGAATATGCAAGGTATTACGATCTTCAGTGGTAATAAATTTTACACTTTATGACCGTGGAGAATTGGAGATAACTTCTAAAACTCTTTACTTTCAAGGAGTATCAAGTCTACGTGTAGGTATATTATATTCTTATATTATTATTCACGTACAATACACCCTAATTTTTTATTAACAACACACAACTTTGTAATAACGTTATCAGAAATGCTATTGCTATTTAGAATACTTAACACTATCGCGTGTTATTCATGTAAAACCATGCAGTTACAGTTTATCATGCGTAAAGACACCCTCAATTTTTATTAGATTTAATGAAATTAAAGGTGAGTTCCACCCATGAAACTCCTCTTCCTCATGAAACCTGTGCAAAATTGACATAAAAATTTCGACCTTCCATACTATTGTCGTTAGCTGATCAGTTTTGTATGGGAGGTCGAAATTTTTTTGTCATTTTTGCACGTAGGTTTCTTGGGGAAAGTTGTTCAATTTCATGGGTAGAACTCACCATTAATTTCATTAAAAAATGAAGGTGTGTATTTATACTCTTCGATTATTAATAATCATCATAGTTTTGACAAGTATAGGATGATGATGATGATGATAATTTTAAGTGGCCAGCCAGCCCACATTATCAGTCTATTAACGCTCCACTGCTGGGCACTGGCCCTAAACGTGGACAATAGCACGTGGGGGGATTGGGCCATAACGGGCCCAATGCGGGTTAGTGGGTTTTAGTGACTGCCATCTAATGGAAACAACCAACCGGGACCAACGGCTTAATGTGAATTCCGAAACACGAAGAAGCTGGAGATGTTTTTTATTTGGTCACCTATCCAGTTACCCGGCATTGCGAAAGTTGCTTAACAACGACCGTAATCCATGAAGATTCTTATGCGCACATAAGGCTTTTAAATGTCTATTTCCCCACACAACTAATCACGCCAATCGACAATGTCCTTCATTACTGTATGGCTGTGCGCCGGTTTGAAGAGGGAACAGCCGACTTACTATACTTTCAAAAGCGGAATCCGACAAAAGTCCATTTTCGTCAGAAAAAACAGCCTATAATTTATTCTGTCGAAAAAGGAATCTGACGAATGTGTCCTAGATCGACGTATTAACAACATTTTACGACAAGGTATAATAACTTACTATGGTTTGGGTTTACATTTGATCATCACTGAGACTGACGTTTCTACAAGCGACTGCATAAGCTGCATATAATATAGTCTTATGCGTTGTTGACTTGTAAGGATTATTTTGCAAAATTAAAACAATATTTTTACCGTGTCTATGCTTGTTTGCTTACTCAGAAAATTAGTCAAAAGGTCGGCTTGCGCCTAGCGCACAGATTGTAAACAAAACTCGTATTCAACAACACTGAAAATGCAAAAAAGAAGCTGTGCCATACAAAACTGCACATAGGTACTATTCGACAAAAATGTATCGAACAACCTTACTATATAATAAAGATATACCAACAAGTAGATTGCAACAAAACGAATGCGCTAATCACATTTCCGGACAGATTTCAAATTTGCTCAAAATTTATTGGGCTCAAATGACGCGCGGCGGCGGCACGTCTGTCGAATTGAGTGAGCGCTATTCGATAAGGGGGAGCGTCGCTGACACCTGTTCTGACCGTGATGAAATGCCGAGCTAGTCACGGCGCCAAGCCAATTCAAAAGGATAGATTCTCAAAAGGACAGAAGTACACGCAAGCACATAAAGAGAAAGATATTATTATTATTATTTTATTATTTTCAGAGAAAAAAATAAACGGTTTTAATTTTTTAAGCAGTATAGCAATTATCCTCATTGAAATTTATTAATAAAAGAAAGCTCAAGCTTTAAGTTAAAAATCTGTTATGGCCCAATCATGGACTAACCCATCTCCCCATGTATTATGTCCGCACAGCCCTTCGGCTGTGCCCAGCAGTGGAAGGTTTATAGGCAGGTGATGAAGTGTTGAATGTGCCCCGTAACCCTTATTAGATTGGAGGAACTCGATGGCATAGCGGCTAATGCGTTCAGTGAAGGCCAGGGCCCTTATACTGTAACGATTCCTTGTTTCAAAACCACGTTAATTCCTTAAAAAGTTACGATATTTCCAAAAACGTATGCGTTTGACGTTTGTGCGCGGTAAGGTTTAGGTGTGGAATCAATAGATTGCGATACAGAATCAGGGCCCAGTCCGAGCGCTTCTCTCTCGCACTCTCGACGGTACGGACAGTAAGGGACGGGTATAACAGCGAAGCGGCGCGGATAGGCGCGTTTTATATTTTAAAAAATTGATAGATGTAATTAAAAAAAACGATCGGTTATAATACCTCAAGTTATCTATGAACTTCATTTTGGTAAATGACTCATAATATCAAATCACAATTAAGAAATCATAAATTAAGAATAAAACCTGGAAAAGAAGATAAAATGACAAAAAATATGTATTTACTTTGTGAATTTATTCTATCTATCGAGTCAACTTTATCAAATCGGGGGTCAAAGTTGCTCGCGTCCGTAGGTTTACCCTTGAGACCCTACACGTGATCCCTGGGTGGTGCTAAATGAGTGACACTGCTGTGTGTTGACAGTGACAGTGCTATTGTGTTTCGTCCAACCAGTGAGGGTACCGGAGGCCCCTCCCCCCCCCCCATCCTCCCAATTCCTATTCCTTTCTTAAACCTATTCCTCCCTTAAAGGCCGGCAACGCGTCTGCGATTCCCCTGGTTTTGCGGGTGTCCAGTCCATGGGCGGCGGTGATTACTCTCCATCAGGTGACCCGGCTGCTCGTTTGCCTTCCTCTTTTATAAAAAAAAAATCGTGTTTCCATCAGGTATATTCTACAGAATAAAGCCTCAACAGTATCTCATAATTTTCGCAGATTTTAATTTTACTGTTTACTACTTCAAAAATTAATTCTAAAAACGTGTTATGTAAATTTTTCACTAACACCTAACCTTAAGCAACTCGCAATGCTGTTTCACTGGATAGGTGACCATATTAAAAAAAAGCTTGAGTAGTGAACTTACTCTTAGGTAAACTGTAATGTTGGTTTAAGGGTTGAAACAATACAAAACGAACTAACATAGGAGCAAAGTGTCGTTTTATCATCGGGATAAGAGCAACACACGGCTTTGATAAAATTGGCCTTAAGTAAGGCCTTATAATTGTGCGTTCTCCTTCGTTTAACGCGCCGCGCCAGCTCTGAACTCATGTTTTAGAATTAAATTACACGGCAACCCTCGGTTTTGCTAACTGTTCCAGCCAGCGGAGTTCACAATTGGAAATGCAAAGATAAAATAGCAGGGCGGCGTAGTTGTAGCTGTTAATGGCGTATGTTTGTAAGTACGTTTACCTAGAATTTAAAATCATATTTGAGGTAGATGTAAACTGAGGTTGACAGTGTAGATACAGTCAGCATCAAATGTAGCTTACCATATGAAATTTTCTAATATTGTTACGGTTGAAATGACCAGAATTGTCCGACATACTCGTAGCTGTTGAGTCAAAAGTACATGACCGTCACTATAGGTAATTACCATAAAGTTACTATACCTAACGGAATAGAGCAACAAACATGAGCTGTCAAACGAAACCGTAATAGGATGGCATTGGTGAATGTCAAATTGTTTAAAAATGCGTTCAGTGATGTACGTCATGTCGCTTTTCACATTAATATCGATATCGACAATATTAATTACTAACAGTAATAGTATTAATAGAACTAAAATAGGATGGGATCCCTCCGTCGCTGCATAGCATAAAAGCGAAACATGATGTTCGCAAAATATCATATTAGCAAAACACCATATTGGCAAAAAATCATAATCTCAATTCTCCACATTATTATAATATCATATTAGCAAACTAACATATTCGATTATCATCCTATTCGTGAAATAGGTCAAGGATCATAAGACCGCCGGCGGTGTGTCTGGTTTTACGATCCTCAAGGGGTTAACAAGAACAATTATGATAAAAAATAGTGTTTTTCTTTTACATTTTATTATTTATTTAATCTTCTTTACATATAAAACTGCTCATGCACTAGTCTTTTAAACACTACTTTGCTCTGTGCACGACGGCTATGCAATGGCAGAGCATTCCAGAGACGGATAGCGGTTAAAGTGAAAGAGCTGGAGAGGAAGCCAGTATGATGAGCAGGCAGGAGCAGGCTTTAAGAAACTGAAACCTAGATTTCAGGCATCCGGTGGAACGTGGATCATAAAAAATATTAAATACAGGTAAAATATATTATTAACAGGTTTACTATCCAAAAACTAAAACAATAGGCTAATCAATTGTTATGGACCATATTATGTTGTCTGCGGGACAGTTAACCGGTTAATAACTAGCGACCCGCCCGCGACTTCGGCTTCGTCCGCGTCAACCCCGTGCCCCGTGAGGAATTTCCAAAGTTTTTCTTTCACACAGACCTTGTCTATTTTTTTTTATTAAATAAGGAGGTAAACGAGCAAGCGGGTCACCTGATGGAAAATAATCATCACCGCTCATGGCCGCAAAACCAGAGGAATCGTAGACGCGTTGCCGGCCTTTAAAAAAGGAATAGGCTCGATATATTAAAAAAAAAGTAAGAAAATAGCGAAGAAATTGTTAATTACAAGAATAATTTTGACTTTGATATCAATAAACGGTTATTACATGCTATCGGATTGTTTTATTTCTTAAAAAATATTTACTTAAACATTATGACATTGATTGTACTAAAAATGTAGTATCCTGCTAATATGTTATTTTGTTAATATGATGTTTCAAGAATATGATATTGTAAGAATGTGGTGATTTGAGATTATGATTTTTTGCGAATATGGTGTTTTGCTAATATGATATTTTGCGAACATCATGTTTTGCTTTTATACTATTTATTTTTATACAGAAGCGTTGCATAAGAATCATAGCATTAGTGGGACGGAGGGACACTTGTAGAACTTTGTTCAAAAAATTCCGCGTCCTTACTGTAACTGGAGTATACATTTTCGAACAGTGTCGGTTAGTGAGGAAATATTCCCACTATTTCCAGAAAATAGGAGACAAGCAAGGTCGATACGTGTCACGCCGCCGTGAGCATGATTTAGTAGCGCCTGCAGTCAATCTTAGCCTGTTTAAAAATAACTCGTACTACATGGCTATTAAGGTGTACAACCACTTCCCTCAAAAACTTAAAGCACTCCAAGATAGTACATTTGAAAACAAGCTAAAGAATGTATTAGTAGATAAATCCTTTTACAACATAAAAGAATATTTTGAGGAAAAATTATAATGTGTTAAAGTTTGTCAAATATTTTAATATTATGTTATTGTTCTTTCATTTATTTTAAGTTTTACTGGAACAATTTGTTAATTTAATAATTAAATTACCTAACCGTGTTTTCCCAATGCCTTAAAAGGTAAATTTGTGACTAGCATAACACCTTTCTAACACAAACATATTTCTGTATGTTATTGTACTTTTTGTTACAAATTTAAGTGGAATAATTGAATATGAATATGAATGTTCAGCGACGGAGGGGTTGAATTTAGGTACATGGTGCTAAGTAGACATTACTATCTAAAGAAACATCAGCAGAAGAATAGTATAATTTTATTTAAGCTTACCGAAACTAACTTAGGTGGGAATTGCAGATTTCATAAAATTCGTTTCGCTTCTCGCGTCTGTAAATATTTTACTTCAAAATGCTGACATGAACTGGAACTTTTGAAAACATGAACTTTTCTTGGGAATCCTGTTTGGACGATTAATTAGCCTAAGCCATGTATTTCTAGTATCCAAGTTAGTAGGAAATCTAAAAGATACATAAATTACCTACTAATGATATTACCTATTCTAACAGTCAAAAACTGATACCAATGGATCGGCGAAGTATCTTAAATGTGATTACATTCCCAGAGGTAATTCATATCTAAACGTTATATAGGTACTTTAATAACAATAATACATATTCGTTTACGTGATAGACAGTGGACACGAAATATCGATAACTTGATACAGCCCTAGTGTAAAACGAAAATTATTTATTTACACAAATTATTCGTAAATTCTGCAATATGTATATTCTATTATTGCTTCTTACATAAATAAATGTTTATAGAAGCGAATTATCACATTTCGTGGTTAAAATTCGAAGCGCATTGGCATAAATAAATCCTATGTAAGAAGGTGTCGGTTTGTAATAATTTAACTGTGAAATGAACATTTTATGGGATTATTTCGCTGTGTTGCACAACAATCAATCACTGAAAAAGTCACCATGTTTCTAAAGCACTATTTCTCAAAAATATTCACGATTTCACGTAAAATCAGAAAAATTCACAAAATCCAAATTCTCAGTGTGCTGATAAGTGCGGCCAACTGTCAAACAGTAGCTAAAAACGGTTCTGTTACGTCGCATCACGCATCTCTTTTTGTCCCACAGTATTGTTGCTAACGACATCCCGCTCCCTCAGCCCTTTGTTTCTCTATTCCGTTAGGTATAGTAACTTTATGGTAATTACATTATTACTTTATGCTTGTAACGTGATACAATGTTTATAACAATAGAGTTCATTTTGGCCTGACTACTTTAAACATCTATCGCAATATCTTTCAAGAAGAAGTACAGTCGCCAGCACCTCAACCTACCATAAAATGTCAAATTTCTTCAATACATTTTGTACTTTGTTTTCAGGATATAAGATCAATATAGATTGGGAGTGTCGGGTAGCGGTGAAAGAATACTACCACCCCTCTCTTCCTTTGGGTGTCGTAAAAGGCGACTAACGGACTAAAGACTGCACATACATCCAACAGCATAGAGCGGCGATAAGCTCACCACCTGTCACGCTAAACACATGTGCAGTCGTTATTTGGTGAAACGTGAACTATGGCAGAGGACTGCTTTTGCAGTCCTCATTCCCTAGAGCTCCACACTATGACGGAAGCGGCAGAGACTTGATGAGGAGTCTAAAAGTAGACATATTATCCACGCAGGATCCATTTTGCTATACTTACTCAATAATGATAGTGCAAGTTTTGGGAAGTTTTTTTTAACATCCACGGAAAAAGTCTTAAAGTAAATATAATGCTGTATAGTTTAATAAGCAAAACCATCACGGAATAATGGTGTTCACGCGGACAAAGGCGCGGGCGGGCCACTAGTCAACATTAAAATTGTAAAGCCAATCAGTCGTCTATTGACTTTGCCCGATTCTACCTTTTTATTAATTGGAATGTGTGTTATCGGGCTGTTTAATTCTCGTAAAAGCAGCGGCGAGTGGGTACTGGCCGAACGCATACCATTGACAGCCAAATAAACAATATATCCCTGTGTAGCCCACACCAGAAAAGATTAAACGAGGAGGAAAAAATGTAACCTCCCCTCTCCCCGACCCTTCATCCCTATAGCCGGTTCACCCCCCGCATAGGTGAGTGAGGAAAATTTAAATTTATGGCAGCCATAAATTATTTCCTGCTCTTTTAGAATTATTGGTTACGCAATGTATTGTTATGGAAAGTTTGATATAGGTGTCGTTTTTTCAATACTCATTTTTTTTTATTTTATTCTATGTAATTATCTGCTTTTGATGTTTAATTATAGACAATTAAATACTATATCAAATTGATAAAGTTTAGTGTCATAGTAAGTTCAGTGATATCCTTTAACGTGTAAAACTATTTTAGCAAAGAAGTCTTTAGGTAAATTCCATTTTATATTTTTAAAGAAGATGTAGGTCACGAGCTGATCAAGATTAGTGTCAGAGTAAGTGAAGGGATGTGCTTACAACGCGGCCTACCCGCCGCGAAGGGTCAAAGCGTTGAAGACAAAATATTTTTAGCAAAAAAGTCTGTAGGTAGATATTTCCCTATAGTAGAAAACCTCCGGGGATTTATTAACATGTTTCTCACTACCCATTAACCCTGTTCCGTACTAAAGCTAAGGCATATAGCAAAACCTTCCCATAAACAACCCATATGATAGAGATACCTTGGATACCTATAGAAGGAATTGGCTTTAAATCGAGTTAAACATTTTTCTTAGCTACAGCTTTTCTTCCATCGTCCTTTCCTTAGGTCGTATGTATTTTATGTATTCCAATATATTTAGATAGATGCGATTCAAACTGTCTCCCTTTATCGGTTGTCAATCTTAGGGGTAGCCAAAACGTGTGATGCAATGTGAATAAACGGCTTTTGCTACACTCTCAGCGGTTATATGTTTTAGGTGTACCGCTTCTGGTCATGACTGATTGACTCCAGATAATAAATATGACTTAGTTATTATTGTTCTAATGGCTTGGTGCCACATTCAGCTAGTCTTAAGAGAGAAAATAGCAAGTTATTTTCTTTGCATAAAGCAGATATAGTGAGTGATAATTAAATGTGAGAGGAGAGAAGTGTTTAATGAATGAAGACGTAGTGACAAAAATTGAGAAAGGCATGCTAAAATGGTTTAGTCATGTAGAGAGGATGGATGAAAAAAGAATTACAAAGGAGGTGCATGAAGCGAGAGTAACTGTGATAGTTGGAAGGGGAAGATCTCGACGAGATTAGATCAGAGAGTGACGTTTTCGTTAAGGTCAGGTCAAGAGTACCCTAAACCAACCAGCATGTATGTTATGAGAGTAAGTGAAGCAAAGGAGGTGTGTCAAGATTGTAGCAAATGGAAATCTGTGGTCTCTGCCTACCCCTCTGTCATTTGCCATTTCTTTACACATCTCTAAATTTCAGCAATAATGGATTGCATTTATTTTTTTAGTAAACGTGGATTATTATTTTTTTGGTTTTGATTACTTTGTCTAAAAATTTAAAAAAATAAAATGAGCAAAATAATTTAATGATTTTGTTCTTGATTGTACTTTGGCTATATTGAGAAACTGGTATTTTGATAATCTAATATTCTGAGAAGGTCATATTTTGAGAATCTAATATTTTGCGAATAAAGGTCGGGAAGCGGCCGTGATATAATATATGTATGTATGATAAATAAATGTTTAATGGTAAACGATATTCCCCCCAAACTTCTTGTGCCTTACAAATAAACAGAGAATAAGCTACGAATAAGTTATTCCGTGTTTTGTTCTTGTCATGTATAAACGTAACTTCAAATTAGAGTAAAAAAGACAAAACACCTAATTACTATTCCGACCTTATTCTCTGTTTATTTGTAAGGCAACTTGAGTTTTCGTATAAATGTGGGACTTCACCTAGATGTCACACGGACTACATGAGAGAATTAGAAAATATTGTTGCACTGTTTTTTTCTATTTGCCAACACTCATGTATGTTACTTAATAGTTATAATCCACCATTATTTCACATTAATACTCGACAAAACACACTTTAAAAAATAAAACAAAACTGCAGACATCACACTTCACTATCCCGCCGCGAAGTCTAGTTGATATTTATTATTTTCTTTTTATCATGACCAGACTGGGACGTTACACAAGCATGATGGTACGCGACCACCGCTGCTAAAGCTCCAGTTCTTATGACTCCAAGCCCTTTAAATTCAATTTAAAACATTGCTGCCTGGTGGCACAAGTAGAAATTAGGGTTGTGGCAATTGAGTTGGGTTATTGGCAAAGTCTTACCTGAGCTCCCACCATTCCCTGCCTAAGCCTCGGCAGGTCAGTGTGCGAGTACTTGGAGATGGACCAGGGCTCCACCACGGTCAGATCGGTGTCCAGTTCGAACTCATTGATCTGGTTGCGCAGGAACTTGCGGATGTTCCACGGCAGGTCGTTGTGCCTGTAAAAGAATGGAATATAATAATAGCAGAAGCGTTTTACCTTATAGGCGACGCGGAAATGATGCCTAATACCTACCATCAATTCGGATTTTGGGAGAGCTTTGGACTGAGAAGAACTGTAAGAAATTCAAGCTGCCATTTTTTTCTCCATCTTGTAACAGAAGTTGCAGTGTAATATACAATAACGTAGGTGTAATTTTGTACGCTTCTATAAAAATTGTAAGTATTACGTACAAACTTCGATGACATATAAAACATGTAATCTGTAGCTAGCAAAAAAAACAATGAGATATCGATAGTTACCCGTCAGTCAGCGGGACCTCCTCCAGGATCTGCTTGGCGATCTCCAGCCGTTCCCTGTCGTAGGAGGCGGCGGCCACCACCGCGGTCACGGCGAGTAGCACGCACGCGACGGCGCGCCTCTCGCACGACGTCACCATCCTCACTGCAACATGAGAAAAAAAAATGTATTATGTATCGATTACCTCTAGTTGGCCACTGAGATGAGGAGTGTACGTTCACTCCTCGCCTTGTTGGCGGAGTGGTCAAGTGCTTGGAAATCCGGAGGTCGAATTACCAGGTCAGATAAATGTGTTTGCGGATTTATTGATGCATAGCCACATTGGCGTTCATGCATGAAATGAAATCATTTATTAATAACTTAAAATTAGTTGGTTCACGTAGTCCACCTCCACAAGATGGCTGGCTGTGGACTCTTAATGGTGTCGTAAGGCTGTGGGAGAGTTTACGCCAAAAGCTTAAAACTTTTAAAAGTATTGAGACAAGAAGGCTACAACAGGACCCACTAGAAAATTTATTTCGATGCATTTGGAAATTGTGCTAATTGCAACCCCACTTCTGGCCAATTTATCGCTGGTTTAAAAACTGCTTTATTGAGTAATCTCTTCCACATAGTAGTGGTAATAACTGCGAGATAGACCAAAACGAGAGCATGTTTGAAAGCTAAGTATAACTTATTTTGGAAAAATAATAATATACATGTAGCTCACACTGAAGATACATAAACCATTATCTTCAGTGCGAGCACCTCATTTAGAACGCAGTACCTATACAACTTCAGCCGGAAAGGGGGTACTAAGCCAAAAGGAGGGTAAAGTATACATGATAGTAAATAACTTTTGTTAAAGAACTTTTCCTAAAAAATGGATAATTTTAGATTAACAGCTGTTTTAAGATTTCATAAGAAATGACACTGTGGTAGCCCTGGCGGTCAGCTGTTTCGAGAGAGATACAGATTCGAGTTCATTGAGTTCATTGCCGGGGTTAACAAGTGGCGTTAGCCCCGCCCCTATTCAGGGTTGTACATTTGTGCAGGACTTGATTCCAATGATGCAGGCCTTTGCCCAGCAGTGGGACAGTATAAAGTTGTACTTTACTTTACATACATTCATTTATATTATTACATACATAATGGTATATCAGCATCAAATGTTCATGCATATTATTGTTTTTTCAATAACGATTAATAATCATAACATATAATTGGCAGTCATACATATAGAATACCATAGAATACCATAATTTTAACATTTAGAATATCACAAGAGTATTACGCCTAATCGTCTAACTATCTTTCGTTTCTTGCGCCCGTTCTTTACCACAGTTAAAAAATGATGTCCTGAATGGGTGGTAGTTTAAAAAATATTTGGACGTTTGAAAGTACTTATTAATTGAGTTTATTGAATAAATATATTTTGACTATTGACTATTATCACGTGACCTACAGGAGTAGAGCAGCTAGTATTTCTGTTGTCTAATAAAAAAAAAACCTGGAAATACAAGGTAATCGCTACGCTGAGCTCCTCCGTGCTTCGGAAGGCACGTTAAGCCGTTGGTCCCGGTTGTTGTCGTAAGATGACAGTCGTTAAAACCCATCAACCCGCATTGGGCCAGCGTGGTGGGTTATGGCCCAAAATCCCCTCGTGCATTGTCCACGTGGGAGGCCTGTGCCCAGCAGTGGGACGTTTATAGGCTGATGATGATGATGATGATGATGACGCTGAGCTTCATCCATTATGCGTTTCGTAATGATAAATTACATTTAGACGTATAGCTAAAATGATTAAAATTATGATAAAGTCAATTATAGTAAGTTAACATTATGCCGATGAAACCATTATGGGTTTATAACACTCTGCTTATCATAATTTATGCGAAAAACTACATGATTATGACGAATGAGATTATGTGACCGAATGGGCTCCCTCACCATTATTATATCCCCAAAAGGTTAGTCAGATTTTAGGTAATGGGGAGCCCAAAAGCAGTGCCCATGCGTGTGGTAGATAATGTATAGAGAACGCGCGTAAATTGAGAGATGTTGGGATTGTTGTAAGTTACGTAATCAATTTAATTAGCATTGCTATGTACCGACAGTTAGAGATAAGTAAAATTTTAAACACTGAAAAAAGACGACAACCTCAGGCGGGAATCGAACCACGCACCTTCCGCATTCCGGGCGGCTGCCTGCCTTAACCACTTGGCTACCGAGGTCTGGCTTTCAACCGTCGAAATTTGTCAGTGCTTGATGCTTATGTTTTTAGTCAACACTGCTTCATCAAATCTTAGAAGTTTTCACCTCTGAGATCCGAAAGAAATATTTTTACAAATATTTGAACATTCGGTAAAGATGAAGCTGCGTTTCTAGATTAATGTTTTTTATATTTTAGCGTTTTATGAACGCTTAAATATAAGTAAAATTTTAAACACTGAAAAAGCCGACAACCTCAGGCGGGAACCGAACCACGCACCTTCCGCATTCCGGGCGGCTGCCTTAACCACTTGGCTACCGAGGTCTGGCTTTCAACCGTCGAAATTTGTCAGTGCTGGATGCTTATGTTTTAGTCAACATTGCTTCATCAAATCTTAGAAGTTTTCACCTCTGAGATCCGAAAGCAATATTTTTACAAATATTTGAACATTCGGTAAAGATGAAGCTGCGTTTCTAGATTAATGTTTTTTTATATTTTAGCGTTTTATGAACGCTTAAATATACTTAAGTAACATTTTAAACACTGAAAAAGCCGACAACCTCAGGCGGGAACCGAACCACGCACCTTCCGCATTCCTGGCGGCTGCCTTAACCACTTGGCTACCGAGGTCTGGCTTTCAACCGTCGAAATTTGTCAGTGCTGGATGCTTATGTTTTAGTCAACATTGCTTCATCAAATCTTAGAAGTTTTCACCTCTGAGATCCGAAAGCAATATTTTTACAAATATTTGAACATTCGGTAAAGATGAAAGCCAGACCTCGGTAGCCAAGTGGTTAAGGCAGCCGCCCGGAATGCGGAAGGTGCGTGGTTCGATTCCCGCCTGAGGATGTCGTCTTTTTTCAGTGTTTAAAATTTTACTTAAGTACTTATATTTGAGCGTTAATAAAACGCTAAAATATAAAAAAAACATTAAGTTAGAGATAAGTTAGCCAGCTCCACAGTAGTTGAGGAGTCCGGGTGAAGTGCGTCACCACCATCGGTCGGCATGTACAATGTGATAGTAGTGGTACTTCTAACCTGTTAAGGCTAAGTAGGTACTACATCTAAATTCATCGACAAAAAATATAATATGAACTTATAAAAAAGTGATTTTAAATCACAAAATAATTAAGTAATGATTTTTTTCCCATCAAAATAATCTCAAACATACACAACAAAGTAATTAAGGCTAGGTGTTAGTGAAAAATTAAAATAACACGTTCTTAGAATTACTTTTTGAAGTAGAAAACAGTAAAATTAAAATCGGCGAAAATTATGAAATATTGTTGAGTCTTTATTCTGTGAAATACATCCGATGGAAACACGATTTGATAAAGTTGACTCGATAGAATAAATTCACAAAGTTACATATTTTTGTGTCATTTTATCTTCTTTTCCAGGTTTTATTCTTAAAATAAGTGATTTGATATTATGAGTTATTTACCAAAATGAAGTTCATAGATAACTTGAGGAATTATAACCGATTGTTTTTTATTTAATACATCTATCAATTTTTTAAAATATAAAACGCGATTATTCGCGCCGCTTCGCTGTTATACCCGTCCCTTACCGTCGTACCGTCGAGAGAGCGAGAGAGAAGCGCTCGAAATACCTCCCCTTAATTAGATAGCTAGTGTCATTAGCTACCGTTTGCCTTTTTTTTCATGTTTCTCCGACGTTTCAAACCTTTGATATCGCATAAAGTAAAAATGGTCATAAATTATAGGGGGTCCCATAATATTTTTTGTCGATGAATATAGATGTAGTACTTAGCCTTAACGGGTTAGAAGTACCACCCTTATCACATTGTATTTACTCCGTGGCCGGCATACTATACCTGAACTATGAGCGCTTTTCAAACTTACAAGTTAGTACAAAACCCTCAATAATAAATAATAGAATTTAAAAAAAAAAAGTAAGTACTGCAGCGGTGCTTTTGAGCGTAGTGCAATGGCACCTTACTAGAAGGTACTTAGGCCTACTCTTTTCCAATTGGGTATGAAATGGCGCTAAAAACTTGCACTTGTTTCTGCACAAGATCATCAGTTTTCCTGGCGGATTTTAACACATAGAACGCGGCGCCACTGGCCACACATCAGAAATGATATTCACTGAGCACCGATCAGTGCGCGGCGCCAGATAAAGTCATTTGAAAATTTCGCCAGGGAAACTAGGTGTCCCTGTAACTTAAGCGCAGAATGCAAGATATGAATAGAATTTAATTAGCTGAGACGGTCGTACCCAGTCATTTTCAAGAGTTATTTCGTTTGTGATATAAATAAAGCATTTATTAAATAGTTATCCGAGTACCTATATAAAGTTAGTGTCTCAAAGCGAACGTCTCTCTGTTGAAGAAGTTTGACTGTTGTGAAGTTGTTAGTTAATTTATTGCGTTTACTACGAGCGTCATAGCAAAAGCAATTTTGTTTTACTTTAGAGTAAATATTAGTTAGACACATTATTGAGTTCTTTGTAATAACGTTATCAGAAATGCTATTGCTATTTAGAATACCTAACACTATCGCGTGTTATTCGGGTAAAACCATGCAGTTAGAGTTTATCATGCGTAAAGACACCTTTGTTTTAATGAAATTAAGGGTGAATTCCACCCATGACAACCCACAACAACTTTACCCAAAAAACCTATGTGCAAAAATGACAAAAAAATTTAGGCCTCCCATTGTCGTCAGCTGATCGGACAGTTTTGTATGGGATGTCGAAATTTTTTGTCATTTTTGCACATAGGTTTCTTGGGGAAAGTTGTTCAGTTTCATGGGTGGAACTCACCATTAATTTCATTAAAACGACTAAAAAATGAGGGTGTATAATAACTAAGTGTATCATAACTGAAACTGAGTGACTTAAGTGCTCGACCCAAAAACCGGGTGGCCAGGATTCAATTCCTAGGTCGGAAAGAAGATGTGTCATTAGGCAAGCGTCGTGATTATAAGCCCATACTTTACTTTTTAGGGTTCCGTAGCCAAATGGCAAAAAATGGAACCCTTATGGATTCGTCATTTCTGTCTGTTTGTCCGTATGTCACAGCCACTTTTTTCCTAAACTATAAGAACTATACTGTTGCTACTGAATTCACAGAATACATATGCTTACCGTAGATGTATTCTGTGAACCGCCTTAAGATTTTCACACAAAAATAGAAAAAAAACAATAAATGGGGGTTACCCATACTTAGAAATGTAACCCATCCGTGTGAGGTATCTATGGATAGGTCTTCAAAAATGATATTAAAGTTTCTAATATCATTTTTTTCTAAACTGAATGTTTTGCGCGAGAGACACTTCCAAAGTGGTAAAATGTGTGTCCCCCCCCCTGTAACTTCTAAAATGAGAACGAGATCTAGTAAGTATTTTTTTTAATACGTCATAAATTAATTAATTTAAAAAAATACACTATTATTAAAACATCGATCAAAGTTACAACGAACTACAACAACTTTTACATGATGTTACTTGCTGCTACGGAACCCTTCATGGGCGAGTCCGACTCGCACTTGACCGGTTTTATTTCAACTGATCCCATCCCACCCCAAAAGGATTTACAAACTCTATCCGTCCAAAAAAAGTGTCATAGCACGTTAGGCTTCGAATTTTCACGGACCCTGCCTCGGAACACGAACAGCCTGCAAAAGGTTCACGTCAGACCAAAATGAAACAGTACAAAGTGTTCTATTTCACGCTCAACGATCAAGTACGTCACGGAAGAGTTGTACGAAAAAATTCAGTTAACTTTAACGGGAATGTGGCCAAACCGAATCATAGAGTTAAAAACGGTGGCGCAACTGGCAATTAGTCTTTTCATAAAAGTGAAAAGTAAAGTTTTATTTAAAACTATGAAAACGTTAGTAGGTTTTTAACTATATACACTTTTAAACTTTCACGTTCCATTATGCACACATATTTAGACGGGATTTAACGCAAAACTACTTAGTAAAGGCATTCTACGCATACCTTTTTATACCCGACGCTGACGTCAGCGACGCAAACGGAGGCGATACACCGCGACAGCAGTCCACCCGTGACCACGGCCGGTGCAACTCGGTCGAAATGTCGGGTATAAAAAGGTATGCGTAGAATGCCTTTACTAAGTAGTTTTGCGTTAAATCCCGTCTAAATATGTGTGCAGGTTTTTAACTATTTTAAAACCCGCTATTAGAATTGTTTTAACTGTTTGCAATAGGTATGCGTATTTGACAACACTGACAAGTATAAAAAAGATAAATTCGATCTTCCTTAATAAATAAATAAATAAAATGGTGTTATTTTACTATGCGCTATACTACTATATGTTTGTAATGAAGTATGTGCGCCAGTCAATGAATCTTGATATTTAATTAAATCTCGATTATTTTGGCTGTTCAAATTACTAACGCACATCGCAAGAACTACTACAAGGTCGGCAACGCAACACCAAGCCCATTAAACTCGGCCGAACTATTAACAAGGGCGTATCACAAAACATGATAATAATTCCGCCCAGGCAGCGTTACATCGAACCGAATCCTACAGGTCGCAATTATTATTTCACGCCTGTACACTCATACGTCAAACGCAGGCACCGGGGACCAGAGGAGACAGAGATATACGACACAGATTATGTGTGACGGGGACGGCAAGAATAACAATGTCACCGCTGGGGACAGGTAATCCCGGGACTACGATGGAATACGTAATAAAGGTTTGTAACAGGGTCGTCTGGGCTTTACAAGTAATTAGAAGCTGCGCATATTCCGAGTTTTTTGCCTACCATATCGTCGTCTCTGTGAAGGGCTGACAGGGATCGGGGGCGGTTAAAGGGTTCTCTAATTACTACGTGTGTGCCATTATCGCTATTTATGGTTTGGATAGTGTGGCTTACTCAAGTGGACCACTTCATGGTTAAGATTATATTAAAACAAAAAATATTTTATTTGCTTCAGCTTTGCCTCTGAGGTCTTTTTGTATTTATTTCGTTTCTTATTGAAACGTTAGCTTGATTTTTCTAGTGGTATAATTTTGCTACGAATTCGTCTGGTCTATATGTTCTTCTTTTCTGTATCCAGTAACCAAAATAAGGTTTCATAGCATGTTGTCCAAGTCGCATTTCGTCCAACTTTAAAAAACCATTTGAAATTGTCCAAATCGCAGTTTGTCAAAGTCGCAATATGTCCAAATCACAATTTATCCAAATCGCAGTTTGTCCAAGTCGCAGTTTGACCAAGTCGCAATTTGTCCAAGCAATTTTGGTTTTAGAATACCAGTGCAAGTTTAATTAAAATCAGATGTAGATAGATACATAACTTTGGGAGTAGCTCGTTCGGTTTGCGATCGTCATTGAGCAACTTTATCAATGACAGGTCATTTAATGAGTGACCAAATTAAAAATATCTTGAGTTCTTCGTGCTTTGAAAGACACGTAAGCTGTTGGTTGTCGGTTCCGGTTGTTGTCGTAAAATAGCAGTCGTTAAAACTCCACCAACCCGCATTGGGCGAGCGTGGTGGGTAATGGTTTAATCTCCCCACGTGCCTGTGCCCAGTAGTGGGACGCTAATAGGCTGATGATGATGATGGCGCTTAAGTAGCTTCAAAAGCTTCAGGGTTGGCAACATACGCAAGAGAGTGTGTGGCTAGCGTCCTTAAACTGCGATAACCGGACATTTGACATGGGTATGTTTATACCTAAAAGGTGGCCTCAGCTATAAATAAAAAAATAAAAATAAACTAAAATACTTTTATTTCAGACCATAGTCTATATTCACAAATTACAAATTAAAATACAATAAAAATTACATTAAATTAATTAATAAAATTACACCACATTATAATTATTAATTAAATTAGCTTACCTTAAAATGTAAGCTAGCTAACATAGCTTCAGCTATGTTTCTATTACAAATATTATAATTATAGTACTGAAATAAATAAAACATATTGTTTTTAGAATATTAACGAACCCTGCGGAGATCGTCTGCGCTCGAAGTAGTCTTTGGCGCTAGTTACGGAGACGCTATTTAGAGGGCACATATTTCAGAGAGTGTCTCGCAATTTTCACGCTGAAATAATATCACTGCATGAGCTCTTATTTTCACCTCGTAAAGCCACCACTTTATACATCGACGTATTATTTTAAACAAATGTACAATGGACTGCTTTTGTGGTCCTTATTGACTAGTCTCTGACTAATCCTTTGAGGATAATAGTCGTGATTATATGACCTTGTGCAATGATAAGACTAACTTACAAGTTCTTTTAATGTATTGAACTAATTCAGGGCATAGTACAAGTGGCTTAAAAATACGTAAATTTTCACAATTTCGTGCAGGAAACCTTACGGGTGTTAGTGGGTTGGCTATTTTGCTATTTATCTTTTCTTTATCTTAACTAATTGTTTCAACTGTCTGTCCGATATACCTCTTACGAGTATAATAGTAAAATGTTTATCCTACTAATATTATAAACGCGAAAGTTTGTTAGTATGGATGGATGTTTGTTACTCTTTCACGTAAAAACTACTGAATGGATTTGGATGAAATTTGGCAAACAGATAGTTTATAACCTGTATTAACACATAGGATAATTTTTCTCCCGATATTCCCACGGGAACGGGGACCACGCGGGTAAAACCGCGAGCGGCCGCTAGTATTAAATAATTGTATATTATTATTGTAGTTCACTGTTAAATATATTTTTAAAATCTAATACTAACCGTGTCGCATAGCGGTGAAAGAATGCCACCACCCTCTCTATTCCCTTAGGTGTCGTAAAAGGCGACTAACGGACTAAAGACTGCACATACTTCTAACAGCATAGAGCGGCGATGGGCTCACAATCTGTCACGCTCACGCTAAGCAAAAGTGCCGTCGCTATTTGGTGAAAAGTGGACTATGGTAGAGGAATGCTTTTGCTGTCCTCATTGCCTAGTCTCTGACTAACCCTTCGGGGATAATAGTCGTGATTATATGTATGTAAGTACAATAACGCATAGAAGGATAGCCTCGTATTAGAAAACTGTCATGGCGTGAGGCAAGAAAAAAATGAATGTAGGAGTAAGTTACGCGTACTGGCGGCGACACGCACACAAGTGTACAAGTAATGTTGCTAGAAAATTCAGATTTGCCCCAAAAGTAAGAAAATTGGAACTGTTGATAGATAGATAAGTTTGGATGCGGGCCGTTTCGGTACCAAGCCAGCATGGCTTGGTTTTACTGGCCTCATTTATCGTGCTTGTTCTCGCTTTCTATGCGTTATGTACCTATGTATCTACTACGGGTAATTGGTATAGAACTCACCTCACCTGATGGTAAGTGACAATAATGCGAAGGTAGGAATTGGCTATCTTATCTCTAAACTGTCAGAATGTAACGAAAATGTTAGTTCTAGCTCGTTTTCATTGGTTATACCATGTGCACCAGTCGCTTTGATTAGCGCGCTAGGTGTTAATGAATGAATGACGAAATGCTGTTGCCCAGAACGGTTTGTCTGACCGATTCGAGCCGAGAATATCTTCCAATTTAGTCTACAAATTAACTATATCGTATTTCTGACGGAGGAGGCTAATTGGAAACTACGCAACAGTACTAGAACGACAGCAGGGAATCGGATTTATTTACTCTTCTACGGGTATACAATTGGCCTTAATATCACCTGATTTTAAGGACGATAAGGCCGATGGTGGAAGCGCACTTTACCTGGATTCCTGAACAAATGAGGTACTGGCTATCTTATCTATGAATGACGAAACATAAAAATGCTTGTAACATTGATGTTACGGCGACATACTCGTATTTAAATATTTTTAACAACATTTGTTCATTGATTAGGTACCTATGTATCGATCAATATGATGTGTATCACTGGCATACAATAAAAAATAAACAATCGGCAAAAACAAATTAAAATAATACATTTCTTTTGCACATTGTTACTTTAATAGCCTATTGTGATATTTAATATCATCTCTGTCCGCCAGCATCCATTGTTACCAAATTCATGAATTGTCAATATACAGCCGTTAAACGATAAAATGAAAATATCTGTTTTAAGCGGAGACAAAAGTAATTGTATTGTGTGCCGTAGCGTTATAATAACGAGATCTAGGTATATTTAATAATGGAACCAAAGTGAAATTGATTGTTGGGACAAATCTATCCCATAAATAAAATGTCAGTAAAGTGGCACTGGGACAGATATGTCCCAAACTCATAACGACTTTTTTTGTTTTTTTTTGTACTGGAACTGCTTATAGTGGAGTAACTTTATTTTTACTGTGTTCGAAACGTATCCCCTATCGTTTTTAGCCTTTAGCAACACTGCAAATAATTTTTAGAAGCCGAAAAAATATATTGAAATACGTATGACAGATAGCGACCTGCAAGAAGGTCGCTCGACAGACAAGGGTAAACAAAAAATAATAAAAATGTAGTAAAGAGCCGTTTGTTTCAGGTTTATTTATTTAATAGTGTTTCTCGTGAACGTTTTAACACACAACTTAGGGAGGTAAATTAATTTAAGTAATTTATTTCCTAATATAAAAAAAATGTGGTAAAATATACTTTATTTCAACTAATTTCGTCTTAAAGTGTCAACTGCCAAACAAACTGCCAAAGCGTGGGTGGGGCCGTATCGCGTTAGCGGTTATTAAATAGCCTGTAGTCTTCTTTCAGTTTTTTATGTTTGTCGACTTTAATGGTCGAGTGGCATGCCGGCTGTAATGGCGTTGGGACGGAGACCCGAAATGAAACAATGTCTTGCGTTGAATCAATCTCCTTTATCCTCTAGTCATCATCACCAGCCTGAAGACGTCCACTGCTGAACATAGGCCTCCCCCTTTGACCTCCATCCTGACCGACAACTCGCCACTCGCATCCACCGGTTGCCTGCGACTCTCACGATGTCGTCGGTCCACCTAGTGGGAGGCCTACCAACACTGCGTCTTCCAGTGCGTGGTCTCCACTCGAGAACCTTTCTTCCCCAACGGTTGTCGGTTCGTCGAGCGATGTGGCCTGCCCATTGCCACTTCAGCTTGCAAATCTTACGAGCTATGTCGGCAACTCCGGTTCTTTGGCGAATATCCTCGTTTCGGATTCTATCGCGCAAAGAAACTCCGAGCATAGCTCTCTCCATTGCTCGCTGTGTGACTCTGAGCTTTTCTAAAAGGCCAACAGTTAAGGACCACGTTTCGGTGCCATATGTCATCACCGGCAACACACATTGGTTAAAGACCTTTGTCTTTAGGCACTGCGGAATCTTCGATGCAAAGATATCTCGTAATTTCCCGAACGCTGCCCATCCGAGTTGGATTCTCCGGGCGACCTCTTTGTCGAGGTTGGACCTACCTAACTGGACAATCTGTCCTAAGTAGGTGTAGTGGTCGACAACTTCGATAGTATCGCTCCCAACAATTACCGGTACGGGTTCAACATGGACATTCGACATGATCTTCGTCTTGTCCATGTTCATTTTAAGACCCACCTGTTGGGATACGATATTGAGGTCGCTGAGCATGGTGTTGAGGTTCTCCAGCGACTCCGCCATTATGACTATATCATCGGCAAAACGAAGGTGAGTGATGTATTCGCCATTAATGTTGATGCCGAATCCGTTCCAATTCAAGAGCTTGAAAACGTCCTCCAACGCATTTGTGAACAGTTTCGGAGATATGACGTCTCCCTGTCTCACACCTTTCTGCAATTGGATTGGTTTCGTACTCTCGTCCTGTAAACGGATCGACATAGTAGCGTTTCTATACAAACATTTCAACACTTCGATATACCTATAGTCGATATGGCAACGCTGGAGGGACTGCAACACAGCCCAGGTTTCGATAGAATCGAAGGCTTTCTCATAGTCCACAAACGCTAAACATAAGGGCCGATTATACTCCTCAGTCTTCTGTATAATCTGGCGGAGCGTATGTATGTGGTCTATGGTACTAAAGCCTTTTCGGAAACCGGCTTGTTCGGGAGGCTGGAAGTCGTCAAACCTGCGTTCGAGACGGTTCGTAATGACTCTCGAAAACAGCTTGTACACATGGCTCAGGAGTGAGATGGGTCTATAATTCTTCAATAAGGTGTTATCGCCTTTCTTGAAGAAGAGCACCACCGCACTCCTGTGCCATGCTTCTGGCGTAGTACCTTCGAGCATGACGGAATTAAACAACTTCTGGAGGACTACGAGTATCGGTTTTCCACCCGCTCGCAGAAGTTCAGTGGTAATTCCGTCATCACCCGGCGCCTTGTTGTTTTTAAGCTGTTTAAGAGCCATACTAATCTCATACAGGCTGATGTCAGGGATATCTTCGGTATAGTGTCGGGTTAACTTAGCTCTGGTGTCCTGAGCTGTACCAACAGCGGGCTCTTGTGTTGAGGTGTACAACTGTCCATAAAACCTCTCGAGCTCTCTCAGAATCTCCGGCTTCGACGAAATGACACTGCCGTCCTCGATCTTCAGCTTAGTCATTTGGCTCTGACCAATAGACGAATTCTTTGCGAACACTTTGGCGCCTTGGTTCCGCGCAATTGCGTCCCTAATGCATTTAGCACTATAGGAGCGCAGGTCGTGTCGCACAGATTTCGAGATTCGTCTATTGAGTTTGCCATATTCCGACATATCAGCTGAAGATTGCAGTATCATTTCTTTCCGGTCTTCCATTAACTTAATGGTTCCGTCTGAGAGCTTTTGAGGCCTTTTCCGGCGTGGGGTCTTAAAGAACTTAGACCCCACAGCTTGGACAGTTTCCACAAGCCCGCTGCTGATCTCGTCCACAGTTTCGCACTCGGCTAGGCACTGGAAGCGATTTTGGAGTTCGAGTTGAAAGTGTTCCGGGCTCTGGATCTGGGCAGGGCCAGGACGGAGTGTGGACTTCACCAGACGTGACCTCTCGAGCTTGATGTTGATATTCAGTGTGCCTCTAACAATCCGGTGATCGCTACCGGTTTTCACCCTACTGATCACGGAGACATCACTGAATATACGCTTCTTGGTCGTCATGATGAAGTAGATCTCATTTCTGGTTGAACCATCGGGGCTTATCCACGTCCACTTCCTGGTTGGTCGCTTCCGGAAGAAAGAGTTCATCAAAAAGAGTTCCTCCTTCTCCATAAAGTCGACCAACCGTTGGCCCCTTTGGTTCCGCTGTCCATATCCATATTGCCCTACTCTCAACTCATCGCCGTTCCTTGTGCCTACCTTTGCATTGAAGTCCCCCATAACAACGGTGAAGTACGTTTCGGAGGAATGTATGGCTTCAGATATCTCCTCATACAGAGCCTCTACTTCTTCGTCAGGGTGTGTCGAGGTTGGTGCATATACCTGTATGACCTTCAGCGAATACCGATCGGTGATTCTGAGTATAAGGTACGCAACTCTACCTGACACACTATCGACCTTGATAACGTTGTTAACAAGGGACTTGCGGACGAGAAACCCAACACCACCCTGGGATTTTCGTTCTCCTTCCCGGAAGAAGAGCATGTTGCCAGAATCAAGGACTACCATATCCTGCCCCTCTCGTCGGATTTCTGATAGTCCCATGATGTCCCACCGCAATCTGCTCAATTCTTCCTCCAGCTCTACAATCTTTGCATCGGTCCTCAACGTGCGGATGTTGTGTGTTGCCAGGGCCAAGGTTCGTTGGTGGGTGTGTGGGTAGCCGAGCAACTGCCGGTGATTCTTCGCACCCCCTGCTCCTCCGTTACCTGACCAGCTACCCGTTGGGCCAGGGATAAAGGAGCCGGGGACTGGGGGCCGTGGGCAAATATTGTCTGTCATGGGGGGGGGGGGGGGTTTGCCATAATCCCCACGCTTGGCAGGCGGCTTGGGGATCGCAGCGGGTCACCGTTTAGCTAGAGGACGCTGCGGCCCGTCCTCCGGTGGCTGGTCGTAGTTTTAGGACATACCCGGGTCCATCCGGGTTATCCGGGTTATCCTCTAGTGTATCATCTTAAATACTAATTAACATCACATCTATACGTGACTAGAGGAAGGACGCCTTGTCAATCAGGAAGACCTTAATTATCACGTACTATTGAGTACGTGCTGATAGTGTAATTCACTATATCACACCTCCCCTGAAAAGGCTAGGCATCCCTTCCCTGAAAAGTAAACTCTTATTTTCTAAATATCTTAGTCCTATTCTTATGAACTATATATTCTTTATTATTCTTTAATATTTTTACTGGCGTCGCGTCGCGCTGTTTCTGAGGTCCCGGGTTCATTGGTGTGAGCGTAGAAAGTCAGTTATTATATATTTGTTATTTGAAACCGTGTCGCGTGGCGGTGAAAGAACACTACCACCATCTCGTCTCTTGGGTTTGTAAAAGGCGACTAACGGAATAAAGTCTGTATATACATCCAACATCCTAGAGCGGCGACGGGCTCATCACCTGTCACGCTGAGCACATTTGCATGCTATTTGGTGAAAAGTGGACTATGGTAGAGGCCTGCTTTTGCGGTCCTCATTGCCTAGTCTCTATATTATGTGTAGGGCAAAAGCCTCTCCTACCGTCATGAGTACAAAGACGACCCTAACGGTTCCGGCGTTCCGGTTTGAAGGGTAATTAGATCTAGTAAAAACAGGGCATAGAACCACAGGAACTGAAACTTATGCACTCGATATCGCGAGCGTACATGGGCAGGTGCTAATCTGGACGGGCCGTGTGCACGACGAACAGTTCGATAACTTAAGATTATTTTTAAAAAATCAAGCCATCTAACTCAGCTGGATGGGTGCCGCTGTTAGGAATGTCCTTTCCAATTTGACAGCATTACCTACATCAAAGCGTATTGAATGTTTGTATAAGTATGACTTTATGTAGAATATTATATTTCAAATATAATATTCTACATAAAGTCTTACTTATGAATCTTTTGGCCCTCATTAAGTACCTATCTAATTCCGCTATTAAAAAGTTAACTACATAAGGGGCGAACATGCAAAATAAATAGAAGGTATACCTTTCTTATATACCTTCTCAATAACTCAAAGTAAAAAGACGGTATGGAATTTTTTGATTGCAGTCATTTTTAAAGGCGCGCTTCCCGCCGGTGTGCGCGGTGGTGCGGCGAACGGAAAAAGATAATAACATTCCTTTAAAAGTTATCGAACAATAATATGGGTATTTCTTACTTACTCAGTAATGTTTCCTTGAGATGCCCTGGACTGAGCTTCAGTTATGATTCTATTTTCATATGGGCTCTGATTAAAACTAAATATATAAGTATACGTAAACGAGCAATAGATACTGTTCTTTTGCGACAGTAAATCATACAAAAATATTATGCTACCCGGTCATGTATTTCAATGTCATGTGTTCATTTTGAAAGTTAAGTAACTTTCGTATTGTCCGGTAATACGATGGGTGGGCAAAATAAAATATCTCTACCACCTTCTTACTTTGGAAGACACTTTGAGCTGCTGGGTGCCGTAGAGAGTATAGTGGATAATGGCTCGATCGCTACATGTGCCTTTGTTCATCTGAGCCCAGCAGAGACACATTTAATATTCGAATAATAGAGAGGAGAGCTGTATGAAGTTTTGTTCTCGGATTCATATGCGTATTTTTTCTCAGAAATGCATTAATAATTTAACTTAAGCATTGCAGTAATAATTTTAACTTAATTTTAACACACACAAAACATAAGCTTATGACACAATATCAAGAGTTACTAGTACATAATTACTAGTACATTTTATTATCACATAGCTATATTAAGCTATAATCTGACAGTGATCTACGTAAAGTAGCAGCCTGTTTATAGCGTTACGATATTGATAAATGTAGAATACGACCAGCTACATAAGTACATGTAATTTCATGTTGTTCGACGAAATTTGATAATCAACGTTTTTTTTTTTTTTTTTTATAGCAGAAGGAGGCAAACGAGCAAGCGGGTCACCTGATGGAAAGTAATCACCGCCGCCCATGGACACCCGCAAAACCAGAGGAATCGCAGGCGCGTTGCCGGCCTTTAAGGAAGGAATAGGCTCGTTTCTTGAAGATCCCTAAGTCGTAACGGTCCGGAAATACCGCCGCCGAGAGCTGGTTCCACAACACTGTAGTTCGAGGCAAGAAATTTCTTGAAAAACGCACAGTAGTAGACCGCCATCCATCATCCGTTCGTTACTGTTTCAATTTTCTTATTAAAAATATTAGAAAACTAAATTGAAGTAAGTTATTGTTTATAATCGTCACTACAATAAAATATTGTTAAACTGTAACAACAGGTTTGAAATAAATTGACAGAAAATTAACAACCTAATCACAACTGCTTGCCATCGTACATTGTCGTAAGTGATCATGAAATGGCGGCAGCCGGAGAAAACGCCGCCATCCATTACAAGTAAGAACATAAGCGCATGAGAACGAGGGACGTTGTTCTTCGATTGAACAAAGTGGTGTTATGAAATTCCGCTTTGTTCAATTTATTGGATATCTCCAAAACAACTAAAGAATAAATTTTTATTGTTTCATGTGCTGATAGAGTATAAAAGCTAGTCGAGGAAAAATCATGATTTCGTTTTATAATCATATCTGATAGTGTTCTACGACAGTGTCGATGTGTATGTGTGTAATCGCTAATACTACATGAGAGACGCGGTTACTCGCCGTTTCCAATGAAGCTCAGTACAATAGCTCAGGCTTCCTATACGACTGAGCTAACTATCCGCACAATCAGCGACGGTAATAGCTCTCATAGCGTTTTCAAAGAACACAATGAGGTCGTTAAACCTTTTGCTATTTGAAATTCAATTGCATAATGTCGAGCGTCTCATACGTTTGATAAGGTGCTGCGCAAACGTAGACACTTTCTGTTACTGCCACAGGACACTATATTAGATAAAAACGCGGTTGCAGTGTCTGGTAGCGGCAACTGAACACACTGCAAAACACGTTTTTGTATCCCGTGTTGGCAATAGAAAGTGTCTACGTTTGCGCAGCGCCAAGGCAGTTGACGCATGAAGGTTCATCAAGCTGAACGACATTAAGACGCCAAGCCAAGTTTCAAAAATAATGGAAGAGAATGGGATATGCACACCATTAAATTGGGACTAAGAATATCAATGGCTCAGTAGCTATCGCGATTGGTTTGCGATCTTGCCAGTTAAGAATCATCCACAATGCCTGGTCACTGAATGGGAGGCTAAATCAAAAAAGTAAGTCCCGTTTGTTGTCTTAAGATGGCAGTCGTTAAAACCGATCAATCCTATTTGGTTCAGCGTGGTTATATACCAATTTCCCATGTACTGTTTTCAATGTTCATTATGTCAAAGCTTGTGAGACGTTTATGGCCTAATGATGATGATAATGATAAAGTAGACGCTGGGGCCTCGCCATTTCACTGGGTCTCGTAGGTTCTTAACCTAATCATAGTTCCAGACAGCTATCCATTGCGAAGACTACAAGATTAGACGCACATCATATAGAACATAATACTCTTAGTTTTACATAGCGTAAAACAGTTTGAGAGTAGCTGAACAATATTTTTCCAAGACATCCATAATAACAGCTTTCAGCTTGATCTAGTTTATGAAAACGATTATTAGTTCAAGAATTGCAGACTGATCCTAACAACGTTTGAGAACGGTCTTGGAAACTTGATTGGCTGTTGTGACGATATCCTGGTAAGTAGGTAACTCCCGATGTAGCACCGATGTAAAACTTACGCTTTTTAAAGTATACTGTCAAAGTTTCCACACGGGAAGTCTGTGGGTTCGTCATACTAAAAGATCGCTTGATGTCCTGCGCGTCCAATATAACAATATCTTCAGAATATTGTTGGGGCTGCCGCGCTTCTGTAGCGCATCAGGGATGTTTGTGGAATGTCAAACTGATGGCTTCAATGCCATCATTCGCAAAAAGACGGTATTCCTCATAAACAGATTGCGTGGCAGTGGCAACAGCAATCTGCGTACGGTGGCTGACTGGTACAACTCGCCCATGTGGAGGTGTCTGGTGCGCAGGGTAATTATGATGCGAAATAATTTATAATTACAATGATTTTACTAACACTAGTCCTAAGCTTTTTAATTTTACTAACCCAATATGATCGATGTTAAATGTGTTGAGCGAAATAAACGCTTTTTATTTTTACTTTATTTATTACCATACAGTTAGAATTATGTTAAGTCATTCACTGCCGTCGGGTCACAATAACAATAGAAATTTGACCCGCGCGGCGTTGAACGTACATGGACAAAAAAATTAAAAACGATAAGAAAATGGGAGCATTTTTAATGGATTTATCTTATCAATATGAGGCCTGCAGAGTTCTACCTCACGCAGCACCACGTCGTCCCATTGGGATCTTTTATGCAACCCCGTCCTATCACTCTGACTCCTCGGTGAAAATGACTGCCAAAGCTTGGCAATGTCTCTGAGCGCGAAGGTACTAAAATCTTCTGGTTTCGGATAGGCCGATCCCAGGATCCTCATTATTTTCCTAGCAAGAGAGTCACAGTCACACAGTTAGTGATGCATGGACTGAATTTTCTCTCCACATGCCCTGCATAAGCTGTCTGTTGCTAGTTGCATTCTATGGAGCATTTGTTTTTTCATAGACGCTATTTATTTGGTTGTTTGGAGAACTAGTCACCTATATTACAAGCCATTAACATTCGCAAGATAAAAAATCTTAAACAGCGTATAATACTCCGTATTTGTAACATCTTCACAATTTCATATATCACAATTTGCAGCGAGATCAATCTTATATCAAGATTAGAAAACTCTGTTGCGGACGCCCTCTCAAGAAAAGAAACGATTTCATTCTCAAACTACATCATTTACGATGAACCAGCGCGGTATCAAGAAAATAGCGATCAAATCGAAAACTGTAGATAAAAACATGATCTTCAAGGGGTGCTGATTGCACGAATCAAACGAAGGAATTGTGTTTATGTGAACTTCAATAAAAATATTCGACCTTATTTATGTTGCTGAAGTACCGCCAAAACGTCTTCAACGCGATTTGAGGACTGAGTCACACAGGGATTTGTGAAAATAATGAGAGATAAGTTTTGATGGATGTCATAGAACATAGAGATGGGATGTTATTTATTTACCTCACCGGTCCGGTGATCTACTGTGGACTGACGACAAACTAACGAATTTTCTTATGAAATTCCTATTTCCATTATGTAGGTACAATTTGATTATTTAGGTTTGTTTAAGGCCGCGCACGTAATTAGCGGCGGCAAACGATTGCGTTCTCGAACAGCGTTGAAGGCAGTTTGGCGGTACTTATTAGCGATATAAATAGTGTCGAATCGAAAAAGGGATTAAAGTCCTATAAAAAGTAACAAAATAGTCACAGTTGCCTTTTAATACGAGAAAATTATAATGTGATAGTTATTAGAATTGATCCAAAAATCTGATCCGTGACTTAAAACCAATGGCACAATGGGTATACGTACCTACAACAATATTCCCGTGACAACATTCGAAGACGTGTATCGGCATAATGGACCGCTTCCATCATTAGAGGAATCCAAATATTACGTCACAAAGATCAATAGGAAAGAAAGCGTTCCGAAATACGATCACTAATTTCCGAAGCATTCCCAGTAGTGTAAATAACGACATAAACCGTATGCAATGCACTAATCACCGGAGGGTTACACGTTTTGAATGCTCCGTGACTTGACTACCGATTAGGGCATTTCGATTCCAATTTATTCGATGAATTGACAAGACCGCGGCGACGGGCTATTAACAAAATCTATACAACAACGCTTTAAAACAACAACAACATTCATTAGTAATTGGCGATAAGTAGACTTGTTTTTAAATAACTACCATAATCAATAGAAAAAGTTTGGTTTTTAACGATGAAGTGACAAGTGTTGAAAAAATTTCCTCGAGCAGGATTCGAACACGCACCCTTCTGACAATCCGAGTCAGTGTGGACTTATCCAGCCCGCCGAAATTTACCAACACTTTTTACTTTTTTTTTTAATTGAAAGCCAAAGGCGCGTCAACAATCTACGTCATCAACATCCGATCTTAATATTTTTACAAACATCAGTTAAGAAATAGGCAAGCTATGTTATGATGTTAGAAATATTGTTTAAATAATTTTAACGCGGGTTGAATCCTGCTCGTCGAAATTTTTTTCGACACTTGTCAATTTGTCGAAATAATAGTTTTTGCGTTACGTTTGGGAAGTACATGACGACGACGCCAGCATACGTGGGTACTTGAACAACGAATTAAGTATTGTTTTTACTAGCCCACTAAAATTTGTGTTGTTTGATTTGCATAATAATTGCCCGTCAGGATCGGCTACTGAATAGTTAAAAAAAATGTAATCGGATATTTTTATTAAAAGACGTCAAATTTCTAAGCCAGCTTTCTAGCTTTATCTTTCTATCGATGTTTTTTTAAAGTAAACTATGCGTTCTACCCTCGGACTACTTATTCAAGATCTCAAACAAGAAATTGAACGCCACATTTGGGAAATCCAGCGTCCCTTACTCCACAAACGTGTTTAGAAATTCAATTATTAAGGACCTGTCAGCTAGGCTTGGGTGTCCAAAGCTTCCTTTTATTTCATGTATACGTGTGTATAGTATTATGTATATAGTGTTATATACGTAAATGTGTAGATAATTGTTTTAAATCATAATTTTAGTTTATTTGTGCCCAGCTATGTTATAGTTCATGACATCCTTACTTACTTACTATAATACATTATCACGACTATTATCCCCAAAAGGAGATAGTAGTCGTGATTATATATTACTTACTTAAGTTTTAATTAAAAATCAGAAAACTATGAAGTAATTTTTTTATTAAAGTTCTTGTTTGAATTGAATTGAAGCTTTAGGCTAACCTGCAAGCTCAGGCTTTGCATCGCAATTTAATCGAGGCCACTATATGACTGGCTCCGCCCAGGGAGAGACTGTTCTTGTGTCCACGTATTCCATTATACCTTAATGTCTTTCGGATTTCGGAACCTTCGCAAAAACGATTTGAAGCCATGATAAAGAGTTGCCTTAAACATGTTTACTGTATTTTTTCTAGTAATTCCATTTATTGACATAGATAGTGGACCAACCCATTAATTCTTCTTTTTTTTGCACAGATACTACTCTGTCAAGAAAGTACCGGGAAAAGATCAATAATACACAAAATGTTAGTTATTCATCCTAATTTATTTTATAGCCTTCAAAGTATGCTCCTTCAGAAACGATACACTTACGCAAACGAATAATCCAAACGTCAAAACATTTTTAAACGCTTTTTCCGGAATTGAGTTCAGTTCTCGCCGCGAATTCTCCTACAGTTCTACCGAATGAAAACGGGTACCACGAAGTAGTAATTTGAGTTTAGGAAAAAGAAAGAAGTCGACTGGAGTCATATCTGGTGAATAAGGTGGTTGCTCGATGATATTTGTTGAGTTTTTGGTCAAAAATCTTTCACAATGATGGCTTTTTGCGAAGGCGCATTATCGTGGTGCAAAATCCAAGAATTTTCTTTCCACAAATTTGGCCTCTTAAACTTGGAATTTGCTCTCTTAAACGCCGCATAATGCTCAAATAATATTCTTTGTTTACCGTTTGATCTTCCGGCAAAAATTCCGAGTGCGCAACACCGCGATAGTCAAAGAAAACAGTCAACATGACTTTGACTTTTGATCGACTTTGGCGTGGTTTTTTTTGGTTTCGGTTCAGTCGGAAGGCGCCACTCCAAGCTTGTTGACTAGTTTGCATTTCGAACTCGTAAACCCGCGCATCGTCACCAGTAACAATGCGTTGCATGAATGTTGGGTCGTAATTGACTCGTTCTAGCATGTCCTCAGCGACTCTTATGCGATTGAGTTATTAGAGAAAATTCAGTTCTTTTGGGACTAGTTCATACCCAAGTGATTATTTTAAATGGTACGGATTGAATTGTGAAACACAGAAAGTACAGCGGCTATCTCTCTCAAACTTGAATGAGGATTTTCAGTCACCATTTCCTTCACTTTTGCGATGTTAACGTCAGTTGAAGACGTTGATTGCCTACCAGAGCGAAGCAATTCTTACATCACATCTCGAATGCTTTTGAACGCTTTGTACCACTTATAAGCACGTGTTTTGATAAAGTCGATTCACCGTATTCCTTCTGTAAAATTTTCAGTGACTCCGAACACGAAATTCCATTGGCGACGCAAAATTTAAGACAAACTCTTTGTTCGATGTTTTTATCGATTATGAAATTCGCAATACACACTAGATATAAACTAACTAAAAACGGCACTGTATTAAATCGCAATAACAGATGCAACTCAAACTTTTTTGACAGAATGTATGTAAACGGGATTTAACGCACAACTACTTAGTTTATTTATACCCGACGTTCCGACTGAGTTGTCTTCTTTTTAGGATTCCGTACCTCAAAAGGAAAAATCGGAAACTTTATAGAATCACTTTGTTGTCCATCCGTCCGTCTGCCAAGACCCTTTATCTCGGGTACGAGTGGTGGTATCGAGTTGAAATTAAAACTACATACTCAAGTCTACAGTTTCTTGAAGCTGTAAAAAATTAAACTCCTCAGTTAACGTTAAAAAAGGCCGTTTATGCCGCAAAAAACGTATATTTTAACACTCTCAAGGGAATCGAAATTTATAGGGTATTATTCGTTGACCTAGAACTATGAAAGGCAAGTATTACAGTCTTATACTACAAGTAGGTATAGGCCAAAATCTGAAAACTATACATTAGTAATTAAATCATTAAAAAACAGGCTCTACAACGTCAGTCGGAAAGGGGGTACTAAGCCGCGGACAACTGAAAGTGCTACTATCAACTGTTATATTGCAAATATAAGCTTTGCGAAAAACGTTCATATTTACTTCCATCCAAAATAAACTTTTGGTTACGTAATTTAAAAAATGTACAACCCTGAATAGGAATGGAGCTAACGCAAGATTGAAGCCCCGGCAATGAACTCAAATCTGTCTCTCTCTCAAAGCAGCTGACCGCCAGAGCTACCACAGCGTCATTTATTTTGAAATCTTAAAAAACTGTTAATCTAAAATAATGCATTTTTAAGGAGAATTTTTTATACGAAAGTTATTAACTATCATGTATACTTTACCCCCCTTTCGGCTAAGTACCCCCTTTCCGACTGACGTTGTATATGCCAGGAACGGCGGCGGTCCAAATTTTGAATTGAGTTAACCGTGTCATGTGGGGTATCGTATGAAAGGGCTTCATTTAGCACAAGCTTAAACAGATTTTAATTATTTTTTTGATTTATATTTTTCGGCTTATGAAGAAGAATGAAAAAAAAAAAATTATATGCAAACAAATTTGTACGGAACCCTCGGTGGGCGAGTCTGACTCGCACTTGTCTGGTTTTTTTTAAAGAAGGCTAACGATCAGGTAGGTCACCTGATGGAAAGTGATCACCGCCGACCATGGACACCTGCAAAACCAGAGCAGTTGCAGATGCGTTGCCGGCCTTGAGGAGAAAGAGAAATTGAGGGGAGGGGGTTTGGCCTTCTTAACCTTCAGTCTCCTTCTCCTTCTATACATACCTTATATTTGTTTTTTTTATAAAATAAGTAGGCAAACGAGCAAGCGGGTCACCTGGAAAATGATCACCGCCGCCCATGGACACCCGCAAAACCATAGGAATCGTAGTCGCGTTGCCGGCCTTTAAGAAAGGAATAGGCTCGTAATAGGCTCGCCCAGAAATACCGTCGCCGAGAGCTGGTTCCACAACACTGTAGATCGAGACAAGAAATTTCGTGAAAAACGCACAGTAGTAGACCGCCATCCATCAAGGTATTGTGGATGGAATGACAGTCGATTGCGTGTAATGCGTTGAAGGAAGTCAGCGGCAGGGATCAAGCCGAACAATTCCTCAGAACACTCCCCATGATAAATGCGGTACATTATACAGAGAGACGCAACGTGTCTCCGTAGAGCCAGTGGATCAAGCCGACCTGAAATAATCACGTCGTCGACAATTCGAGCAGCTCTGCGTTGAATGTGGTCAAATGGAAGGAGTTGGTACTGGGGTGCTCCAGCCCAAAGATGGGGGCAGTATTCCATATGTGGCCTGACCTGTGCTTTATGCAGTTATAAGCGGTGGGCCGGCATGAAATACTGACTCGCTCTATTAAGCACACCCAGCATTTTCAAAGCTAATTTAGCTTTTCCAAATTGAGACGCTTCCGAGAATCTAGTTAGTTACGGGACACAATTACGTGACGCCATTATTAGAAAACCATCGTGAATTGGTCACTAGAGCATAAATTATAAGTTTGTGGCTCATCTATAGAATACTTCTTCTTCTTCTGCTTCTCTAATATTCCATCACGCACAAAGAAATGTGGTGACTCGTTTCTTTGTCGCACCTCCAAAAGAGGGAATAGTCTACCAGCACACGTATTCCCTCCTATCTATGACATAGGATCCTTCAAACGAGGCGTGAAGAGGCACTTTGTGGGCCGGCAGAGTGAGGGTGAATGATGCTTACGTCTCTTACGCTGCACCAGGTTGTCCTAGAGCTTGGACTTCACTTCCACTTAACATCAGGTGGAGTAGGGTTATTTGTCGGGATTTGTGTAAAAAAAACTCTGTTACTTATACCTAATAAAATGTTTGAAATTATTTTTTTTATAAATCTCAAATGTTAATTTATAATTTTTATGTCCTAGTCAAATACCGTAAAAAAATAAATAAATATGAGAGCTTAACTGGGTACTTGGAACTAGGAAATAAAGTTACAATTAGAAAACCATCGTGAATTGGTCACTAGAGCATAAATTATAAGTTTGTCATCATCTTTGCTGCTGGTAGCGGCTCATCTATAGAATATTTCTTCTTCTTCTTCCCTAATATTCCATCACGCACAAAGAAATGTGGTGACTCGTTTCTTTGTCGCACCTCCAAAAGATGGAGTAGTCTACCAGCACACGTATTCCCTCCTACCTATGACATAGGTTCTTTCAAACGAGGCGTGAAGAGGTACTTTGTGGGCCGGCAGAGTGAGGGTGACTGATGCTATGTCTTCCCTTACGCTGCACCAGTTGTCAAGTAAATCAAGTGGAGTGGGGTCATTTGCCGGGCTTAGTATAAGAAAAAAAATACTTCTGACTTGGCTGTCGTAAAAACGACTAACGGACCAAAGCTGCACAGACACCCAACAGCATGCATAGAGCGGCGATGGGCTTCACGCTTCACGTGAAACGTGGACTGGTTGTGCGGTCCTCATTACCTGGTCTTTCAAACTCAAACTCAAAATTTCTTTATTCAATAAACTTAAAATAAGCATTTTGAATCGTCTAAATTTATTTGGATGGATGGGCACCCGCCTACCCACCCCACCCATTCAGGAAGTCCTTTAGCTGTGGAAAAGAACGGGCGCAAGAAACTCCACAGATTTATAAATATAGAAGTAACGACATTTATAAAACAATATGTCGTTACCAAATTACACAATATACAAATTACTAATATGTTATGCTCGTACATGCACTATGTCCCATACATATTTGTCATTTACATAATCTTCCACTTTATAATAACCTTTACTCATGAGGGTTAGGGTTTAAACCCTAAAAACTTTAACTAACCCCAAACTAACTTTAACTAACCCTTCGGGGATGATAGTCGTGGATATGTGTATGTATCTTGTCATCATCATCGGCCTTTAAACGGTGATAAATAAAGTAGTGAACCCGTTCAGATTCCAGCATAAGTGAGTGAGAAGAATCGAGCATTACAGCGCGTGCGCATTCTGTAATGTAATGATACAATCCTACTAATCCTACTAATAATATAAATGCGAAAGTTTGTAAGTATGTATGGATATTTGTTACTCTTTCACGTTAAAACTATTGAATGAATTTGGATGAAATTCGACATTTAGATAGTTTATAACCTGGATTAACACATAGGATACTTTTTAACTCGATATTCCCACGGGAACGGGAACCACGAGGGTGAAACCGCGAGCGGCCGCTTGTTTGTAATATTACAGTAATGTGTGGGAACACCCGTGATACATATGTAACATTACAGTATAGCCGTTTGCTCTTGAATCAGTGAGGCGACGGTAACGTAATGTTATAAATCGAATCTTGGATTGTTGCAGACGAATGCACCGCACCCGACGGAGTGCCTCAGGCGGTGCAAACGGAAAAATTGGCTGTTTTCTATTAGCTGTTATTCAAAATATTTTATATATTTCGCACTGAAATTTACAATATGTCTTACAGAACGTATGTGTGAGGGGATGACTGTTTCCAAAACATGATTTAAAACATTTTGCTTGATAGAAAAAAATCTTGAAGTTACCTCTAAAATTTCATATAAATGCACATTACGACCGTGATTTACAGTAATAATTCCAATAAAATCATAAACACATAGGTATTTACCTTTTCAATTACTTGACAGATTTGAATTTCCAAAAAAACTAAATATTTTTATTAACTTTTTGATAAAAATGTGAATGGCCTTTGCGAATTTCCGCGGACCCCGCACCGCGCAACACCCGCGAGAGCCCGGAATTTTCGCTGATCGCCTAACCCCCCGTGGTTTCCCATACAAACTTCGAAGTTCTAATTTTTACAAACTAATGAGACAATTTTAATTAAACTTTTCATGCTTAATTAAAATACAAAGATTTAAATAGTTTGTAAAAATCCTTTTAGAAGAGCTGAGTTATTGCGATTTGAGATTTGAACCTTAAAGTCGGTTTGGTAGTTGACGTCTAATTCCCCGAATGTCTAGTCGCCATACATCCATTCTTCGGATGTCATGTCGCCATATTGTATGGGAAACCGAAATGCGTGCGACCTCTTTGTGAAGCTCACGCGACCAACAGCCAATATTTCCTTAAAAAGGTATCTCAAAATCTGTTTATGCTAAAAATAAATCAGTGAACACGCGTCTTTAGCAACCACGTTTAGTTAACATTATAGTGCAGTGTCATGTCAACCTTTAACTCTCCGCGCAAGTCTTAGAATAGAGTTAGCGAAGGGAATTTCGCGTTGTCATCGACGCCGGCGCGGCGCTTGCAAATTATTTTAGACTGCGCTTGCTTAAGTGGCTAAATGGAAACTTCAATGGAACATCGAACCAACTAGTTAGTGACAAAGTTTTGGAGGCGCGCGCAGGCACGGCAGCGCGACTGGCTGGCGAGACAGTGACAGGCAGAATATACGAGTATTACGTACGACACATAAACTATATACCAACGAGACCTATTGTTTCGGGAGCGCGTATGGAGGTATCGTATATACGCGTATGGAGTTTAAGGTATCAAGTTGAAATTAACAATAATTCTAATACTTATGTCTGCGGTCCATTGAAGCTTTAAAAAAAATCAAGCTTCTAAATCACGCAATCCAAAGATAAGCTTCTACAAAAATCCGTTAATAAGCAGACCCGTCACGAAAAAGTGTTTTTGCGATTACGTATTATTAGATAATACGTATTATATTGCGTATATTGATAACATAGGACAAACTTATTTTATTTTTATTTATTTATTTATATTCAGGCAACGCACAAGCGCATAGATAAATACCTTATATTACCAGCAACTAAACTTTCATACGGAATTAGCAATGAACTAAATTTTTGTAGAATAACAGTGTTTTTCTATTCCTTCATCAGAATTAAAGTGTTGAAATTTTAGGTGAGGTGGTAACACATAACAGTTAAATTATCTATTTCGTAAGTAGTACAATAACTGAATGTAAAGAAATTACTTTTTTAGTCACTCACCTCCTGAAAAACAGCCCAGGAGTCTAATCCTTCTCCTGGTACGACCTGTAAGAATACCAAAAAGTTTTGTTAATAACAGGTTCAAATAACTTACATAAAAAACGAACACATGGATGACAATAAAGTTATTATGTGCAAAGGCGGCATAATCGCTAATAGCGATATCTTCCAACCATTTATTAGTTATCATGAGTAGTGCCAGATGGACTATGGCAGTGGTTTGTATCCGGTCCCCATTGCCTAGTCTCTGACTAACCTTTTGTGGACAATACTCGCGAATCTATATATGTATGTATGTATGTATGTATGTATGTATGTATGTATGAATGTATGTATGAATAGTGCTTTCGCACTCGTACAGAACCGCCATTTTTAGGACTAGCTGACGTTTCGGACACATTATATTGGGACACAGTGTCCCAATTGACACTTTTTAATTTTATTATTTTTATCAATGACGATTCGGAAACTAACTAATAAAAATTTACATTAATTTTAAGAAAATATACCATAGTAAAAACAACAACTTGATTTATCTAACTGCACTGAACAGCTCCAATAATTTAATATCTTTAATTTAATAATAGTGTCCGAATCGTCAGTGAAAAAATAATAAAATTAAAAAGTGTCAATTCGGACACTGTGTCCCAATATAATGTGTCCGAAACGTCAGTTAGTCATTTTTGACTAGCAAGCAACAGCCGTAATACATTGCGAAATAAATATTGACAAATGTTAAAGGGGTGCCGCGCGATCGCAAAAACTAAAATAAGTCTCTTGATGAACTTCAAAGCAAAATCAATCATAATATTATTCTGCTTTGAAGTTTCAGACCTAGTAATTTAAATAAAGCAATTTTTTATTTCTGCGAGATGTGCAAAACCATCACGCGCTTGTGTTAAAAATTAAAATTAACTTTTTAAAGAAGGGTGTGCCCTGCGGAATATGGATACAAATATTTTCATGTAAGAATTATTGTTCCATGCGTAAAATTAAGAAAGTTTAAAAAAAAATATGTGTTTAGGAGTCCTTATTATATCTATGTTTTGTTTGTTATTGTTTAAAGAATTTGAATTTTTCAGAAAGGCCATGACAATTGCACAAGGCAATGATCAGGCTAACTTACATAAGTTCTTTTAATGTATTTAACTAATTCAGCGCATTGTACAAGTGACTTTAAAATAGGTACGTTAATTTTCACAATTTCGTGCGGGACCCGCTTAATGTACGAAACTCTTCTGCTCCGCCACTGCACTCCGCGAAAAACATAAAGAAAACATTTGAATTCAAGAAAACTTAATTCCGTACAAGCAAACTTTGTCATCTGCTAAGTACATGAATGGTAACTAAAGTTAGTAAAGACGGCCAAGCGTGTTTGGTAATACATCATTAATCTTGTAGTTACCGAAGAAATATGCCATTGAATTATGAACTGTACCACCAAAGACTTAGATGTATTTTCGCACGATGCATAATCTCAGATTTTGCTCCGGGATTTTAAGTTCTAAGCGACTTGAAATAGATGCTGCGCGCGGGTGACATGTAAATTACACTTTACTGAACTTGAATGGTTCCATGATAAGGATAAGGAACAGAGACAAGGCGAGTCTGATTGAAAAGTTATTTTAGTTTTTGTTGGGAATGTTCATAAAAGTTTTGCTACATTCGGAGTCTTAGTTCGATAAAACTACGTAAGTAAGTGGTTGTCGTGTACCTAATCGTACCTAGACTAGACGGTATAATTTGAAAAGTTTGTATAAAAACAAGTATGTAGTGGCTTATGAAATGTTTGTTTTCGTCACACAAATTCAGTTTTAAGTAAACTATTGTTTTCTTTACAAATAACCTTTAGCACAGCAATAAAACGTTAGGTATAAAGGCAGTTTATTTAATTCATATGCTATGTTTTATTTTAAGTATTTAACGTACTATGCCTTCGGCTCGTAAGTCTACGTCAAAAGACCTTGTATTGGGAAATACCGACAAGAATCATTTTAAAGCAAGCGTTTCTCCTTCTCAATGAATGGTTGAAAGGCCCTTTGAGTTCCTTCGCTTCATTGAGCAATTTGTAGTACTTACGTGCTTTCAGCTGTTTTGGTGAAATACTTGAAAATTTACTGTTTATTTACAAGTACACCATTGCTAGTGGTTTTCTCGAGAATCTCTTTCAAGTACATTCAAACACCGAGTGAAACACATTGAGGTACATTAAATTATAAAAGCTCAATGGTGAAACAAGAGTATTTGCACCAAGAAATGTGAATAATTTGGTCATAAACATTGTACATCGAAACGGTGCCATGTTTTACGGTAGTGTATACAGGGTTACTGGTTATTAGACCGGATTCATTTAAGAGGTCATAGGGGAAGTATTTTGCGACCATTATGACCGCATTTCATATTATCCAAAAGTCAACCATTTTCGTGATAATTGAATTTTAAGGTTTTTTTAGAAAAACCAATTTTATTCCTTCTTTAATTAATTTTAAAAAATCGAATGCTCCGATTTTATTTTGCAAATTATTGAAAAAACATCTACACATTTCTAGCTATCCAACGAGGTAAAACACACTAACCCATGTTACATTATTGAAGAATAAATGTGATAAAACGAGAACCAAGCAGTAAAATCTCAAACTGAGAGTATGAATTTAATTAAGGAAAATAAAACAAAACAAATTCGCAATTCCCATCGCCGCTCTACGCTGTTGGATGTATGTGCAGTGCAGTCTTTAGTCCGTTAGTTGCCTTTTACGACACCGAAGAGAAGAGAGGGGTTGGTAGTATTATTTTGATGAGCCCATCACCGCTCTATGCTGTTGGATGTATGTGCATTCTTTAGTCCGTTAGTCGCCTTTTACGACACCCAAGGGAAGAAAGGGTTGGTAGTATTATTATTAGTAGTATAAGTATTTTGATGAGCCCATCGCCGCGTGAGTTAGAGTGAGATGGCGCATTTATTGTTACGAGACAAAAATCACATTTTTGGACTTTTTAGTTAGACTGAGTTCTTTGTTACCGCATTTTTTCATCAAATGTGTAACCTAGGATAGTGTTTTTTACCTCGTTGGATAGTTAGAAATGTGTAAGGAAGGGCGGGGCTATTTTGTCGGCGGGGCTATTTTATCAGAAAACTTTGTAGCCTACAGTTTAATAGTTTTCTAGTAACGACATCTTTCGGCAGGTATAAAATTTAATTAACTACGCGATAAGCTAACAGATATCGCTGTAGGATGCATGGTTTTGGAATGACAGCTATTCTTCTACAGTCGCCATTTTGAATGGACACAAAATAGACGACGCTCCGCAAATTTTATTTCGTTTTACGTGTTAAAAGTGATTGTTATGAAATCTGCCCAAGGTAAGTAATAACTTTGAATGGCAAAAGGAAGCCTCTGTATTGATTTCAGAATATGTGCGTCAAAATGGCTTGGTCACACCTTTTAAGAACCAAATTCCAGGAAAATATTGGTTTCACTCCTTTCAGAAGAGGAATGAACTTTCAATTAAAAAACCACAAAATGTAGAACTTGCAAGAAAAAACGCTTGCGACCCGTTCATAATTTACGGTTATTTAGATTTGATGGAGGGCGTACTACAAGAATTAGAGTTAAAGGAAAAACCCAAACAAATCTACAATTTGGATGAAACGTCCATTTGCAATGACCCAACTAAGGGTAAAATTATAAGAAAAAAAGGTTTTAAGGCCACTAGAACAACCAGCGAACCTGGACGCAATAACACAACCGTTCTTTTAGCTACAAATGCTTGCGGTGACAAAATTCCTCCACTGATTATATTCCAGGGAAAGTTTCTCTGGAATCAATGGTTTAACGCCGAGGAAAAAGTTAAAACCGCTTACGCGGTTAGCGACAAGGGCTGGATGGAATTGGAGACTTCTATTTTTGAGAAGTATATAAGAGATGTTTTTGTCCCCGCGATAGGTCCAGAGAGACCAGTCCTCTTAATATTTGACGGACACAAAACACATGTAAGTTTGGGTGTGATAGAATACGCGGCGTCTCAAGATATAACAATAATTAAACTTCCACCACATCCCTCTCACGTATTGCAGCCGCTGGATTTAAGCACCATGAAGCCCTTAAAGGACAGATGGGAAGCTGAATTAATAACATGGCAGAGGCGTCATATTGGGTCACGATTGCCTAAAAGCGAATTTTCACGAATTCTCACCAAGATATGGAGTGAGATGAATCCCGTCATTTTGGCCAATGGGTTCAAAAAAAGTGGAGTTTATCCATTTGACCGCGAAGCTATTCCTAAAGAATTATTCGATCCAGTAAAATACAAAATATGGGAGAACCGTGAAGTTTTGAGCCCTGCGCTATTGCCTTGCGACGCTGAACTTACACAACCAGGACCAAGTTCAATGAGTTTGGCTCGCAAAATAATTAATGATGATTCAGAAAAAGACTCTGTGCTATTGCTTTGCGACGCTGAACTTACAAAACCAGGACCAAGTTCAATGAGTTTGGAACGCAAAATAATTAATGACGATTCAGAAAAAGACTCTGTGCTATATTGCCTTGCGACGCTGAACTTACAAAACCAGGACCAAGTTCAATGAGTTTGGCACGCAACATAATTGACAATTCAGAAACATCACAAAACCAGGAACAAGATGAACATCTATTGCAGTTGCTCGGCAACACTGGTGTCGCGGAATAAAACTTGCACTGAACTATAAAAAAGATATTTTAATTTCATCAATGTAAAATTTGCACACACAATGTCGGTAACTAAGCAACCGCCAAACCATCGACCCAAAAATCTATGACAAACTCCGAGGGGGAAGAACCGGTAGGTTAATATGAAAAGTTGCCAAAACGGTTAGGCACCTTGACTGTCCTGCCCGACCGTGTCACCGTCAGCTTATTATCACGAACTAAGTCCGGTTTGTCCTGGTTGTCTACTGGAGCTGAGTCAGGAGTTGAGTCAAGTTCTTTGTCAAGAGCTAAGTCAGGTTCCTTGTCCTTGTTGTCTACTGGAGCTAAGTCAGGAGTTGAGTCGAGTTCTTTGTCAAGAGCTAAATCAGGTGTCTGGTTGCCGTTTATTTCTAAGGTATACAGTCGTTGCAGCGGTCTCGTCCTTTCTCCTGTTGCAGTGCGTACTTTGGCTACTCGACTATGCCCATCAGCCCCAACGTAGATGTCGGTCACCAATGCTAGTGGCCAATTTAGTCGTTTTTTGTCCTCTATTTCTAATAGGACAACGTCACCTACACGTATTTCGCTCTCTAGCTGTGGTTTTCCCTTCTGAATTAAATGACTAACGTATTCGGTCCTGAAGCGTTGCCTAAAATCTTCGCGTAGTTTTTGACAATAGTTAGCCCTTACATTTAATGTTTTGCCATCGATATCATCAATATCCGGTACGCAATGCTCTGCTATAGGTTGAATAAACATTGAAGGAGTAATCGGTTTAAGTTCATCTTTGCTATTACTCATATATGTTAATGGCCTACTGTTGATGGTCGCTTCGCAGTCGCATAACACTGTTTGCAGCTCTATTAATGTTATAGACGCCCGTCCTAAGACTCTCTTTAGCATGTCCTTCATAACCCCTACCATCCTCTCATAAAATCCTCCCCACCACGGAGCACCGGGAGGTATAAAGTTCCATTTGATACGGGCTACTGTTGAAAAACAAAGAATCTTATTCCAGTCGATCCATTTGAGACAGTTATTAAATCCTGTAAAATTGGTGCCATTATCACTAAAAATCTCTCTTACTCTACCTCGTCGTGCTATAAAGCGACGTAAGCACATTATGAAATCAGTTGTTGACAATGATTCTGTCACTTCGAAATGCACTGCGCGATAGGTGGCGCATGTGAAGAGAACGATCCAACACTTTAATCCTGTTCTCAATACAAGAGGACCAGCTAAATCAACACCACTGATTTCAAATGCAGTGCTGGCCTCTACGCGCGCCTTCGGTAAACTGGCTCTGTGTGTTTGTAAGGCTTTAGCCTTAAATCTCTTACAGATCACACAATCTCTTACAACCTTCTTGACTAGCTTTCTTATGCCAATAATCCATAGTGTTTCTCTAATGTTAGCCATCAACGTCTGCGATCCAGCATGATTTAGTATCCTGTGACGCTCTTCTACTAGCCGTTGGACTATAACACAACTTGATGGTAGGACTACAGGTGATTTGAAATCAAAACTTTCATTTGTAAGGCACAGTTTCGTTTCCAAGCGTGCTATTCCGAATTCATCTATGAATGTTTGCATCTTCTCTAGTTTATTTTTGTATATAGATTGTATTAAACGGAACAAAATTTTTTCAGCAAACTCAACTTCATCCAAGATTAGTTCACAATTTCGTCTGTTCAGTTTATATTTTAGGCGTAAGATCCAACTTGTCATCCTTACAATCTTAGTATACTTAGAAAAATAAATAAATCTATCTACAAATGTTTTATCTTTCTCTAGCACAACATTTACCGTACTCTTTTTACGTTCTTCATTGAACTGCGTAATGTCTACGGTAAATTCTGCTGATGTAGGCCATTCTTCAGATTCATAATAGAGCCAGGAGGGGCCTAGCCACCAGCGGCTTTTCAGGTATTTTTTGATGTTGATCCCCCTGGATGGTAAGTCAGCTGGGTTTAAGCTTCCTGGTACGTGCCTCCATGCCTCTATTGCTGACGATTCTTTAATCTCACGAACTCTGTTTGCCACAAAGACACTCCATTCACCATCACCTCGTAACCAAGATAGAACCACCGTAGAATCGGTCCAATAATATACTGGACATGCAGGTAAGTTTAATGATTTAATCACGATTGTACCCAGTCTCGTAGCCAGAGTAGCAGCTATCAACTCTAATCGTGGTATGGTTATATTTTTCAGCGGTGTAACTCTAGACTTTGCCATAACAAAGCTTACATTTACGCTACCGTCATACTCCGAGCGTAGAAAAATACAAGTTGAGTAGGCGTTGCTACTGGCGTCACAAAAAACATGGAGCGAATTTAAACATTTAGTTATATCACCTCGAGTAAGTGTTCTAGGTATTTTTATTTCGTTGATTAAATCTATATCCTTCAGCCATTCTTGATATTGTTTTCTTAAGTCTATTGGTAACTCATCATCCCATTTCAGTTTCTGTGTCCATGCTTTCTGTAATAACATTTTTGGTATAATAGTAACTGGACAACAACAACCCAATGGATCAAAAACCCTTTGAGCTACTGAGAGTAACGTACGTTTAGTGACTTGGCCCGTTTCTGACTCAGGTCCTATAATGATATTGACATTGCAGTTTAATGTATCACTCTTAGTATCCCAAATCAGACCTAATACGGAAACCGTTTTTGGCTGATCGCTAACACACTCCGGCGAGGTCACCCAACATCGAAGATCAAAACCGCCTAAATTCATAACATCTTTAGCTTCATCAATAAATTTGTTCATAGAATCCACACACTTGACACTTGTTACGCAATTGTCTACGTAAAATGATTTTTTCAACTTCTTAGATGTCTCCATAAACTGTGGTGGACTGTGATCCAGATGATAATTTATTGTTGCTGCTAAATGAAAGGGGCTCGATCGTACTCCAAAAACAACTCTACGATGACGGTAAGTGGCAATACCTTTGCCTTTGTCATTAACGTCTGACCACCATAAAAACTTGATATAGTTCCGATCCTCCGAATTAAGCGAAATTTGTAGAAATGCCTTTGCAATATCTGCGGTAATACCAATAGCTTCTTTTCTAAAATCAATAAGTAATTCCGGTATTAATTCTATTAAATTCGATCCTTTTTCTAGGCATGCGTTTAATGATAAACCGTTGCAGTCCTTCGCCGAAGCATCAAATACTGGCCTTATCCTTGTGGTTAGGCTGGATTCTTTTATTACTGCATGATGTGGCAGAAACAAACCATGATCCTTATCAAACTGATTAGGTGCTAACTCGATTATATCGAGCTTTAACCATTCCTGTAATACAGCGTCGTAATCACCCACCTTGCCTAAAGATTCTAAACGTGCCGTAGTAGACATTAAACGTTTTTTAGCAATATTGTAATTAGATTGAGGACGAGGCATATTTATGCGCCACGGCAAGCATACTTCGTACCTATTCTCACTATTAACTACAATAGATTTCTTAAAATTACTTAAAACTTCTCTTTCGTGATCTATTTTAGTTACTTGTTCTGAAGGATCTCTAATCCCTAACGATTCCAAGCTCCACAAGTCAGATATGTCAATTTTAGCAAGAGCATGTAAAGTCGTAGTCATACTCACGAACGAGCTATACACTCCTGTCACTGGTCCTTGAACTGTCCAACCCAATTTAGTTTTAATAGCAGTAAGGTTATTATCTAAGTGTAGGATCTCTCCAGTCAATAGAAAACCTGAAAAGTCAGCACCGATTAGTACACCAATTTCGTCAGGACAGTCACTTGTATCAGTTAAAAAAAATAGATTTAAGACGTAGTTGCTTAATTACGGACGTAGTAACCCTAGGCAAGAAACCACATATTTGGTTTTGTTCTAGTACAGAGATAACACAACTACATTCATTAACAATGCTTTTAAGGTGTAAATTGTAAACGAATCGTTCTTCTGCTTTCGATTCTATACCACCGAATACGCAGTGAGTGATAGTTTCCTTTCTGATCGAGTTCAATCCTAGTTTTTGCACTAAATCTTTGCGTACGTAAGATCGCTGAGATCCATTATCTAACAAGGCTCTTGTGCAAACCTCTTTGCCACCGTGACAAATTTTGACAACAAAAGTTTGAAGTAATGTAGTTGACTTTAATTGACACAACATATTGCTTGACTTTAAATTATTATTGTCATTGTCCTTGCTTGCAGACTTCTTGTCATTATCAAAGACGTCATTTTTCTCATAGAGATCAATACACATTAATGTCACATGACGTTTATGGCAGAACAGACATTTAGGAAAGCTTTTACACCTTTTGCTGATATGATTCGACTTTAGACATATAGTACAAGCTTTAATATTCCATAAGAAATCTTGCCTTTCTGTATGTGACATTTTAATAGCTTTATGGCATTCAGAACTAGCATGAGAATTTTTGTCACACCATATGCAACATGGAGACGTAGATCTTTTAGTAGTATGATTACTATTTTCAGTTAAAGATTTAGACACAAAGCATGCAGTAGGCTGCTTAGATCCCGAAGAGGAAGGTTGAACGAAACCTTCTCTTGCCAGTACAATTCTCTCCTCGGATTCTACTTCTTCTCTTAGAAACCGAATTAGTTTACATAAATCGTCACCTCTTGTATCGCTTCTTACTCGGATACGATTCCAAGTGCGTAAAATATCCTCTGGCAAGGCAGATTCTATCATAGGAAATAAAATTGAATCATACTTATCTTTTGCGACTCCTAGTGTCTCCAAAGCCTGTAAATGTGTTTGGAGACTGTCGTAAAGGGATGGTAAATCATTTGCTTGTTCCTTTTGTTTCATTAATACCAAATTGAGCAATCCTCGTACATAGGTTTCTATAAGGAGATCATCACGGGCGAAACGAGCTTTTAATGCTTGTATAGCTTTATGGTAGTTTTCTCCAGAAGGGGGGTAAGCTTCTATTAACTGTCTGGCGCTTGTACCAACCACCATAGCTTGCATCAAGAATTGAAATTTGTCAATATCTTCTAAGTCTTCGTCTTCATGTATTTTCTTGAATCCTCCCCAAAACAATAACCAATTTTTCAAGTTTCCATCAAATTTCACGAGTTCCAACTTTGGCATACTATTAAGTACTCGTCTTTTTGCCATTTTTTGAACATCTACTACGCTCTTGACGGAAGACTCGGACCTTAGTGATGACTCGCTTTTGGCTTTGGGAATCAATATATTTGTTACCTCTTTGTATTTGCTTTCAAGGTGGTTCCATCGCTGGCGATATTCCAGTGCCTTGTCCTGGTCTGCCTGGAACGCTTTTTCGTCGAAGGTGTCACTCTCGCACCAAATGTCGCATATTGCAGACTCAATGGATAATACGCTATCTGCAATTTCTGCTAAAAGCGAGAAAGCACCATCTAATATTTCCATATTTTTTAGTTCGATGGCCCTCTCTACCGCTTCTGCAGCGACTGTAAATTCTCGTCTTTTTTGTGTGCGTTTTCTTTTTAACGGTTCCATGCTTTTCCGCTTTAAAATTTCTTCCTTATTACTGTTCACGGTCGCCAAATTTGCACACACAATGTCGGTAACTAAGCAACCGCCAAACCATCGACCCAAAAATCTATGACAACTGGGCTATCAGAACCAGTACCAAGTTTAATGAGTTTGACAATGAAAATAATTAATGGAGGTCCAAATCAATTAGGAAAACACGAACAAAATGACCACAACACTCCAGAAAAACCAGACCCAGGTAAGAGAAATAAAGAAAAAATACTGAAGAATTAGAAAATAAAGAAATTTAAACAAAAGAACCAATAAACAAAAAACAAGATGTACAAAAGAACCGGACAGACATTAAAACATACCCAGGTAAAAGAAACGGCGATAATATTTTAAAAAATTCACGCAATATGCCAACAACAACCGATATACAAAAAAATATTACTGAAGAAAAAGAAAACTAAGAAATTAATAGTGGAGAATCAATATACGAGCAACAACTGAACCAAAGTGAAAACCGAAGAGAAAAAAAAACATACCCACGAGAAAAAACTACACCAAAAACAGAAGATCCAATTAATATGCAAGCAGAAAACAAAATTCAAAGAATAAAATGTACCGATGAAAAAAGCAAAACAGAAGAACTAACGAAGAACAATAAGGAAGAACAAACAAAAAATCCGATACGTTTAGAAATACCAAAACGATTTAATAACACTGACCTTCAATCTTCATTACAAATTTTAGACGTAAAAACTATTCCATCTCAGAAAAAAAGTTATGAAAATATGTCATTTGAAGAACTTCTATTAAAAACTGTAGGTAAAAGTAATTCCCCCGTGCCTCGAAAAATGCGAATCACAAATAGCAATTCAGAAGTTTTAACATATAAAGATGTGATGGATCGTATGAAAAAAGAACAAAATGAAAAACAATACAATAGCTTAAAGAGGAAAAGATCTAAAGATGATAAAAATCAGAAAAAAATAAGCAAAAGAAAAAACAAAAAAACTGTTACTAAAAAAGGGTCTAAAGTTAATAAAAAAAAACATTCAGATACCGACAGCAACAGCACAGGGTCATTCGAGTGTGTTGATGAGTCTGATGATGACGAAGAGAGTTTTTTTAGAAGCGTTCTTGATCAGCTATCCGATGAGGAAAATGTTAATGAACCATCTACAAATAATGTTGATGCTGACTATAAAGATGTGATGGATCGTATGAAAAAATAACAAAATGAAAAACAGCACAATAGCTTAAAGAGAAAAAGATCTAAAGATGATAAAAAATCAGAAAAAAATAAGCAAAAGAAAAACCAAAAAAAAACTGTTACCAAAAAAAGCATTCTTGATCAGCTATCCGATGAGGAAAACGTTAATGAACCATCTATAAGTAATGTTGATGTTGACTTTACTGGAGCTAGTCGTGAAAGTTCTAATGTAAAAACGGGGCAATTTCTCTTAGCCAAATTTTACACCGAAAGAGGAAAAAAAACGTACAAATATGTTTGCCGTGTAGAAGAAGTCTATGAAGAAAAAATTGTTGTGCTTGGATTTAAGTCGAAGAATAAACAAAAGAACGTTTTTAACGAGGCCAAAAATGATATATCTATCATAGAATACAAGGACGTTCAAGAATATCTTCCATCTCCGCAAGTGAGGGGAAAAGATTTTATATATCCCTGTAAAATTGAAATATTAGAATTATAAATGGTAGTAGGGATAAAAAAACTTAACTTTGATCTCAATAGTTATTAATACGATTCTTTGTCTTTTTGTTTGTAGCAATTTTATTAACTAAGAGTCATCTTGTTTTGTTTTGTAGCAATTTTAAGTGTGTTTTGAGTACCATTATTATCATTTTGTTCCTTAATCATTTTGTTCGTTATCATTTTGTTCCTTAATAAAGTTTACTACTTACTTAAATGTGCTTTATAAGACCTGGGTCAAAAAAAAATTGAAATCAAATTGAATTAAGTATATTTGGACGTTTAGAATGTATTGCTTCTTTCGTAAGAAAAATTGTTCTACCTTAAGGGGCATCCTAACGCTATGTGGCACCCTCATCACTTATAAATTAATTACTTGATGTAAACATAATTTATCCAAAATATATTTTGGGTGAATTGAAGTGAAGGTACTTACACTTAATTTAAGCATACCATATTAGTAATAAATATTTCACTGTAGTTACAGATAGAAAATATGCGAAAAACGGCCACTTTTAGCAGTTTCAGCATAAAGCATTCCAGACAAAAAGTTATCGATATCTCAAAAAAAAAAAATTGTATCGATATAGTGAGCCTGTCACTATCTTGTATGGACGCGAGACGGAATAGCCCCTCCAAAATTTTTTAATGATTTTTCTCGAAAATGAACCTTATGTCTGCGTAACTAAATTCAAATAGGCAGCGTCATCAGTATTGTCTAGCTCTGAGTAAAACGAGAATTGCTCCACATATGTCTTTCTATTAAACTCCTGACGAAATAACCCCGCGCGGGGCTATCTTCTCCAAAGTCGACTCCTATTAGAATTTAGCTATTTTCTTAGCTACTGCAATCGTTTTTCACGTTCCAAATATGATGAATAGAATAAGAAATAACGGCTTGCTTTGATGTAATTGTCAAATTTTCCGTAGCTATTATTTAAGAAAAAATACAGACGTGTTCTTTTTTGAGTGTTATTTTTCGGACGGAATAGCCCCGGATGTTTTTTCAATAATTTGCAGACTAAATGACCGTTTTCCAAAAATTCTCATTTATTTTTAATACTACGGCCTGTATTTTCTGTATGGATTTGAATTATTATCATTTTATATTTTTTTATTAAAAAGCGGAATGTATAATCTATAATACTGTAAAAAAAATTAAAATCGTAGCATTCGAATTCTTTTAATTAATTTTTGAACGAACAAAATTGGTTTTCCTAAAAAAACCTTAAAATTCAATTATCACGAAAATGGTTGACTTTTGGATAATATGATATGGGGTCAAAATGGTTGCAAAAGACTTCCCCCATGACCTCTTAAATGGATCCGGTCTAATAACCAATAATCACACGTGAACGTGACCCACGGGTGGTGCTAAATGAGTGACACTGACTGAGTGGTAAAGCCATGCTGCGTTGCAGCACGCATTGGGCCGGCTCGCCCGGCGTAATACCACTCTCACGGAATATCTATTTATTTATTTATTTATGGAAAAGGTACACCAACAGTATACATATGAAGCATTAACAAAACATTACTTATACAAATTAATACTTATAAAATAGAATATCAGCGTAATGTATATTCTCTGGCCGTGATGTGGTATTTATAGCGGCTAACTAAAAAAACCTACCTACCCCTCTCTTCTCTTGGGCGTCGTAAAAGGCAACTAAATATTACACATACAAAAAACAGCAAAGAGCGGCGGTGGGCTGACCACCTATCATGCTGAGCACATGTGCAGTTAGCCTACGGCAGAGGGCTGCTTCTGCGTTCCTTATTGCTCTCTGACTAACCCTTAGCGGATAATATTCGTGAATCTAGTTAGGTAATCGAATTTATTTTTTAATTATTTATATTGCCAGTATACATTTTAATGGCGGTAGCTCTTGCACCTACTTCGTTCAAGACTGTTTTAAATAAAACAGATCAAGGCTTTAGTAGCTGCTGTAGCAGCTGCTGTCCGGCAATCTGAGCCATGGACCGTCCTTTTTATTTTGTTAAATGTGAAATGTGAATGTTGCCGTTTTATAGATGTATTTTATTTGTAGTAATTTGATTTTTTGTAGTTTCAGTATTGATACAGATCAAATCTGTTTTGGATAAAATTGCTACGACCTATAAATAAATTGATATTAAACACGAGTTAGCCCTTAAAAAGTATTTTCATTTCCATATTATACTTTATTTTGGGTACCTAGTAGAAAAAAATGGGTTCGAAAGAACTTTTGAAAATTATGCTTTTTCGATTTTACTTTAAAATAGTAGATTGTTATTCAAGGGGCTAAAATGACCCATTATGTACGAGGTAGTTTTAGAGTAAATAGAAACCGAGTTTTAATGGGTTGTTAGTGCCGTGTGTTACACTCTGATTTTCACTACGAATGCGAGAAAATAAAACAATCCAATACAATATGAATTAGTTTATTTTATTAAAAATTAACCCGTTAGTTGCTTTAACGACACCCAAGGGAAGAGAAAGGTTGGTAGTATTATTTTGATGAGCCCATCGCCGCTCTATGCTGTTGGATAGTAGGTATGGTGCAGTCTTTCCATCTCTTCCCTTGGGTGTCGTCAAACGCAACTAACGGACTAATGACTGCACACATACATCCAACAGCATAGAGCGGCGATGAGCTCATCAAAATAATACTACCAACCCCTTTCTTCTCTTGGATGTCGTAAAAGGCGACTAACGGACTAAAGACTGCACATACATCCAACAGCATAGAGTGGCGATGGGCTCATCAAAATAAAATTACCAACCCTTCACTTTTCTTTGATGTCGTAAAAGGGGACTAATGGACTAAAGACTGCTCATACATCCAACAGCATAGAGCGGCGATGGTCTCATCAAAATAACCCCTCTCTTCCCTTGGGTGTCGTAAAAGCGACTAACGGGCTAAAGGCTCACCACCTAAGCACATGTGCAGACTGTGCAGTTTTTTCTTGCTGAAGCGTGGTCTGTGTTGTCCATAGATTCAAATGATTACTAATTTTACCATAAACTTTAATAATAACTATCTCAAAAAAGTTGTTGATCTAAGTAAACAGTCGAGTCTTTATTTATGATTATTCTACATAAGATTAGATACATTTTCGTTTTTGTAGACTCATTGTCATGTGACAGACAAAAATAAAAATAAACTTTTTCCCTAGGGCAAGAAAAGATATTTTAGCTTCGCTCTAGAACGCTACAATGACGGTCTTTTTGAGCAAGAGAAGTGAAAACATAATTCTTAGGCGTCAAAGAACTTCGACATGTCTAAGCAATACCTAGGTGGTGGAGACTGGAGACGCACGATCACGCAGCCGCCTAGTTGCACAAGACAAGTTCGATTCCCAACTGTGGTAGTGGTCTTATCAACGTTTCATATCTCTACTTGGCGTTCATATTTTATTTATATAAATAAAATACAACAAGACCATTAGTATTCTTCCTTTGGAAATAATTACTGATGCGTCAATTTAATTTTCTTTTGATAATTTGTTTCGTCACCATGGATTCTAGTCCTTCAGTGGAAATAATAGAGTTCATTTATCATGCTTATAAGATGATAATGAGTGATGATAATAAGCTAAATGATATTCCCCACAAATCCCTCGAGTTCCAGTAAAGATGTGGGATTTTACTGTACCTCACACGGACTTCTTGAGAGAATTTGAAAAGTGATGTTGCACTGTTTTGTTTTATTTGCCAACACTCATGCACGTTTAATAATCCACCATTATTTCACATTAATATTCGACAATACACAAGCGTCAATTTAAGTGTTGCGGGGGTTACCAGCGACTGACAAACAAATAAATACATTTCTATTGTGCCTCGTGTTTGGCCGTCAACGTGCCAATTTCAGTGTACACTAAAATGAAAAACAGATTTGGTTATCAGTTAATAGAAGGCCATAACTACGTAGAATTGCTACAAGCAATTGAGCACAATAACTACCCTTAGCAAGAGTACGCATTATCCAAAGAAAGATAATGCACTTCCATTGTTAATGAAACATTAATAACAAAAAAAATTCTTGTGTCAGTTCCTGTTTTATACTATAATTAATATTTTACGGATGTTTGTACTTAGAACGGACTATGGGCCTGCGTTGCCTGAATACAAATAAATCAATAATACATTCAAGACAAACTTGTAAACACTGGTAAATGGAGGAGTTACTATTAATTATTTCGTTAAACTTGAGCTACTAATTTTGTACGGTTGCAAAAACCAAAGACAGAAGTTTCTACCGAGTTTCTTGCGGCTTCTTCTCTCCTCTCCCTCTTTATTATGTGTCTACACCCAGCGGGGTCCCATGTCTGGGAGAGTTATTTATGAGTGATGCAGAAAATGAGATCTGGATTTGTTCTACTGAATTATGCTGAAAACAGAATTTGTTATAAGTAAGTATTAAAAAAAACAGAAATATAAACTTTTCTAACCGACCTCCAGCCAGCGGGATATTTACCAAAGTTACGTCTGATGAACTATGAATTGGTATTAACTTTTAGATCTGTTCCACCAAAACAAAAACCATTCTTCTAACGTCCTTACTTCAGCCACAATCAAGCTGCAAAGAAACCTCCAGTCAGCGGACTTTTTCTTAAGGACAATATTTTTGTAGCTTTACACTAATTTAATAAAATTTAAACTATTTACGACTATAATTTTACTTAAATTACCTATTCGTATATTATGTGTTAAAATTAAAAGTATAGATTTGAAAGCTACTATTATGTGGGTAAAATACATAAAAATCTACATACAAATTCATGCTGTAAATTCAAGTAGGGTTTATTAGCAATACAAATCCCGGTTAGTTATATTGTGTTAATCACATTTGCGTAAAGAATATTTGCATTTCCGATATTGGAACAATATAGAATTGAATGGTTTTAAATATGGTATATATGTGCATTTATTAAACTTATTGAATGTGATACTAATTATGTGATGTAACTAGTCGTAAATAAAATGTCCTTTTAAGAGAAAATGTCCGCTTTAAGAAAAAGGAGGTTTCTTTGCAGCTTGTTTGTGGCTGAAGTAAGGACGTTAGAAGAATGTTTTTTTGTTTTGGTGAACAGAACAATTACAGATCTGAAAGTTAATACCAATTCATAGTTCATCAGGCGTAACTTTGGTAAATATCCCGCTGGCTGGAGGTCGGTTAGAAAAGTTTATATTTCCGTTTTTTATACGGAACAAATTTTGTTTTCAGCTTATTTCAGTAGAACATAATATCCAGATCTAATTCTCTGCATCACTCATAAGTCTCCCTGACATGGGACCCCGCTGGGTGTAGACACATCTCTTTATGGTGTACGAAGCCAAGGCTCTGTGCAAGTTGACGTTAAAAAACTACCTAATAGGCAGTTTACCTCATAGGTAAGTTTTAAGAAGATAATAGAAATAAGTTTTTTGCTAAAAACTATTTTTTTAAGAACGCTATAAACACAGCCTTTGTGGATTTTCAGACTCAGTAATCGATAATAACTGGTCTGTACTCGTCCATAAAGCAGTTAGTTTTACGGCCACACAGAATATCGACGGTATAATTCACAATGGACGCCATTTGAATATAAATTGAGTTATTCACGCGAGCGCGTCTTAATCTCGGGGGCCTGTAAAAGTGGGGCGTCTAGGAAACGGCGTCACAGGGAAATACGAGTAGGAACAGGCTTTGATCAAATCTCTAAGATGTTGTAAATGGTTCTTCCTCGTTACGTCTATCAATTAATTTTGTTATCTTTTAATTTATTCATTACACTTAAGTGTATTTTAGTTTTTATTATTTAGCCAGGTATTATTCAACCATTCTTGTCCCACTGCTGGGAAAAGGTCTCCCTACCATAAAAATGATCTCGGAAAGACTGCCAAGTTACAGCCATACACCATGAAGAGTGGAAAAAGAGTAAGTACTTACCTACGTAAGTTTTGACCATTAATAATAATGATGTATTTATTTCAATAAAAGCATAAACGTACAGAAGATCCTTAATCGAAGTTATGAATACAATAAAACCTATCTAGGAACTGCTGTCACTTAAAATTGGAAGACCCCGTCTTCGATCAATAAACACCAGATGCATGGTCTCATACAAAATCAAAGTAGATAATATAGACAACATAGATATACATTTATTGTAAAGTAAACCTTATACTTTAAGCACTAAAGTAGAAATTCTTAAAAATAACTATTAATGGAGTTACATCATTTTGGATCTAGGCTAGCTAGATTCAAGCAAGTTGGAACAAAGTTCTAACTTTGAAATTTTGAGAGCAAAACAAGGCATATTTCTGATTTATGCCTTGTTTCGTGGTGCCATTTTTCAAGCAGCAACCGTGTGTCTATTTATATGATCGAAGGACCCCGTGCTATAAGTACCAGCAATCATTGATATTTTAATTATTAAAACTCGTATAAATTTCGTCGGCCAAAATATTTTTTAATAAACACTAAAATACTTCGTTTAATGTATCTTAACATTCATAGTTCTTTATTCATATTTAACATAGTATTGAAATACAACCAGCTACGCTAATTCAAATATGTATAGAATTTGGAATATTGGTTGCGATTCCTTGTTAACAGTAAAACGGCACGTTGAATCAATTGTTCACTAATTATTAAAGGTAATTAAAACGGTGGATTTCACAGCTCGTCCGTTTCATGTGTGTTGACTAATTAAAATCGAATATTCGCCTTTCAGGTGTAATAATGTTATCCTCAGTTTTTAGATAAAGTTCAAGGTTAAATCATTAATTTTCTTACTAAGTTTAGTATACATTTAGAATCTAAATTATAATTCTAGGTTTCTGATATATGTACAAACTATAAATCAAACTACTACTACTAATTATACTTACTATTAGTAGTTATAATTAAGTTAGTTTAACTTGGTTTAATACCCGCTTTTCACGCAAAATACACTGAAGAAAACACAATGAGGTAGAAAATATAGGTAATAATCTTACCTTCCTAGAATTTTATTACAGCATTGGAGTTTGATATCCCGACGATCCGACTACTCAGCCGTGAGGAGTAAACAAAGGTTTTTCATTAACACGCCGCCGTTACAGAGTAATCCCAGTTTAGGTGTACAAAAGGGTAACTGGAAATACCCACGAAACCGTTTTCGGACCACGGTAAAGCCTCACTCCTTTCGCATCGAGAAACATTACAATCTGAATTGCCGGCGGTCGTAATTCCGACCATTAGAAAATTACGCTTTGAACTTTAAGACCATGCTTGTAAACGAAAAGTGCACTTATGAACGTACTTTTTGCCGGTAGTAGGGCTGTTGAGCTGAGCGAAGCGAGCGAGCAGGCGGAAGGAACAGAGAATCCCGCCATAGCATAGGCGGAATAGTATTTCATTTTCCTCCTTGCTCGAGTTTCACCTCCTCTATTAATTAGATAACCGATCCAGTCCAGACCTCGATTCCCTTTTTCCCTCGATCTTTAAAGAAGATACAAACACAAAAAATGTAACTTTGTGAATTTATTCTATCGAGCCAACTTTATCAAATCGTGTTTCCATCGGGTATATTCCACAGAATAAAGCCTCAACAATATTTCATAATTTTTGCTGATTTTAATTTTATTGTTTACTACTTTAGAATATTAAATCTAAAAACGTGTTGTGTTAATTTTTCACTAACACCTAGCCTTAACTCGTGCGCGCGCGTAAACCCTACGCTCTGTGACGTCATGACGTCAAATCGATATCGAGTCAGCGTTTTAACGGAATATGAACGCTCGGGTCAGACGATAAGTTAAAATTTCGCGTGAAAGTCGTTAAAGAGTGAACCTTCTGTACGTTGTACTATTAGTTATTCTGTGTTATTATCTCGCGCCGCGCCGTAGTGGACCTTGCTATAAAGTTAGATAAAATAATGTATATTATTGCGTTTTCGCCCCACTCGAATTACTCGTTATTAGATGTAGTGTACTCAAAAATAAACCTTGGGTCTGCGCCACGTACATAACTTACCACTCTGATTATACTGTGGTTGTGCATAGCAACCGACACGGAAGGAGAAGAGACATAGCAGATTATACGGGACTTGCGTCACGTGGACCGAAGTCTTTGGAGTCGTATAGTATGCTCGTATTTTGTAACGGACTAAAGACTGCTCATATATATCCAACAGCTTAGAGCAGCGATGGGCTCTCCACCTGAGCACATGTGCAGTCGCTGTTTGGTGAAAAGTGGACTATGGCAGAAGACTGCTTTTGCGGTCCTCATTGCCTAGTCTCTGACTAACCTGATAATCGTCATGATTGTATGTATTTATATGTATGTTTTTAATGATTAGCTACATACATAAACTACTTAAATAGCTAAATATATAAACTAATATATAGATAATTAATATATAGATTGTGGTCGTAAGATGGCAGTCTTTAAAACCCACCAACCTGCATGGGCCAGCGTGGTGGGTTGTAGCTCAATATCCCCACGTGCTATTGTCCACGTGGGAGGCCTGTGCCCAGCAGTGGGACGTTTATAGGCTGATGATGATGATATAGAAACCACCCAGACCCTAGACGAGAGAGAGATGAGAGAGAGACAGCGACGCCACAACCAGCGTGTTTCCTACTCGACCACAGAGGTCGTTACATAATAAAGGATTAGGATAGTGCACGGAGGAGCTCCTATGTTTTTAATTTGGTCATCCATCCAGTGACTCGCCATTGCGAAAGTTGCTTAATGACGATCGCAAGCCGAATGCGTTAACCGTTGCACCGTCGAGCTCCTCAAACGTGAAATCCTTATCACACTAATATTATAAAGGCGAAAGTTTGTGAGTGTGTATGTTTGTTACTCTTTCACGTAAAAACTACTGAATGGATTTGGATGAAATTCGGCATACAGATAGATTATAACCTTGATTAACGCATAGGATAATTTTTATCCCGATATTCCAACGGGAACGGGAACCACGCGGGTGAAACCGCGATCGTCCGCTAGTTAATCATACTAAAAGACCAAACAGGGCTATATCAATAAAAGTGTGTGTTTACTGTGAGTGAAGTCTGTGTAACTTGATTCAGTATTTCCATATATTAACTTTTAATACAAAATCCTGATTGTCGATTTGATACGATAATGTTTTCATTTATTTTGTATAAACAGAAGTGAGGCGTAATTTTGCAATTACATAATTTACACGGCGCTCAGTTAGCGTGTTAACTTAAATGCTTTAATCGGCATAATGTTTGCATAAATAATCACTTAGCGAGATGTTCGCAATTTTATGCTGTTAGGCATCATGAATGTTGAGTGCTGAAGTATTTTGTTGGGACTGGGAATGAATATATACTCATTAGTGGTGAGGTTTAGTTAGTGGCGCATCTGTCCAACGAGTTCATTTTGATGTCGTGAAAATTTACGGAGTGAGTTAGACTGCGTGAAGAATTTTTTTTAGACACCTTACTAATTTTTTGCCCGCAACTTCATACGCCTGACAAATCAAAGGAAAAATGCAAAATTTTTCCTGACCGACTTACGAATACAACAAAAAAAGAATTAGCCAAATATATATGCAGCTATTCTGAAGTGGTGGGCGAACATACATTTTTGGCAATTGTGTTATTTTTTTTACTCATATAGCAAGGTATGCCTGTGCAGGTGTAGCTTTCCGTCAGTTGTCTAACCCTGCCATAGGCCTTGAACCACACTGGGGAGGAAGACTCTGGGAAGAGAGAGAAACGGAACAGTATTAGTTGGTAAATACGTGGACTAGGCTGGACTGTCACAAACTTTCGAATTTGTTATAGAAGTAAGCATATTGAACTTTAAACTGGATACTTAAAGCTTTAACTTTTGCTTTAAGCTGAAAACCTATTTTCGGTTATGCTATTTTATAAATGTAGCTAAAGATAAGTCAAAATACCTATGGGTACGTGTAAAACTGAGGGTAATTTGTCTAAACCATAGAACCACTTTTTTAGTTTCCCTCTGCGTGGTGTAAGAAATAGAGAAAAATTACTTGCCACCTAAAATTCCCGAGTGGATTGGAAAGGGGGAAGCCCGGCATAAATCAACAGGCCATTTAGGAGGGCATTAGAACGGAAACCACTAAAGAGCCAGAGATACCCGGAGTGGCGCTCACGGCTGTGCTGGCATAGTTTTTTGTCGTTGTCTATTTGGTGTCTAATTGGGTGACAACCACGTGACAACTGACTGAAATTGTGGTGAGAATAAAATCGCGCTTAAACGTTTTTCTGTGGCTGTGTATGTCGCAGGAAAATGATAAAAACAGGGATTTCATCACATCACTGATTTCTATTAGGAAAATTACCTTTCTGAGTTTTTATTTTAACTTTCTGCCATTTACTTAAGTATTTAAATTAGGTACACATACAGATTACAATCGGTACATGGTGAAATTACATTCATTTAAGTAAAATAAGCTAGACGATAATCCACAAGTAGTGTATACAGCATGACTTTTTAGACATAGAATTAATTCATCGTATATCTTAGGGTTTTGATCAAATCCCTGTTTTGTCGTTTCTTAGCGACATAGGTTCACATTCTTGTATCTTATTGACAATGGCCACCGCAGCCCATTGACTGACGTGCATAGCTCTTAGGGCATTTCGGCGGCGTTGCCGACCCTGAAGGTTCAGTTCTTATGCTTCTCTGTCCTGTAGTCTTCACTGGGTCTAGCACCCTTTAGACCGGTTCACAGCCGTGTAAAACAATACTGCGTTTCGGGTTAAAGTTAGAGTTTAAGACAAACACACATTGTGTAGTGTGGCGGATCGTCGCTTCGTGTCAAAGTAAAGATGAAACACCTAACGGGTTACAGCGCGCTACACTTGCTGCTAACGGAATAAGAGACGTAGCGCTCCGTCACAGTGGCTCCGTGTAGCAGACATTACACTTTAGAATTATTGCGTCTAGTCATACAAAAATATACTACTGCTAAGTTCCGCGAGGTCACACTGGCGATAACATAGTTTTCATTTTAAGTGGCTATTACTTTCACCGCGCAAACTGGCAATCAACACCGCAAATCCAACATTCCTGAACGAGGCGACTCTACCTCGCCTCCTACTGAATTTACCGCCTCTACTAATGGGATTTGTTAGTTGCAGTTTCATCTAGGCCTCCAACGTATTGAAATACCTTCCATTTCTATCCTGAATAATTGTGAAAGTGGTATTGTTAGTAGAAATTTAATTACACTTAAAATATGTCGGTTGGCGGCTCGTTATTAATAGAATTCTACGATCCCATACCTACCGATGGGTGTAGTAAAGGCGATTAAAGATACTTGGTGGGCGATCGCGCCGAAAAGTCTCAACCAAGCCACAACTGAACGGCAGCCGTTCTGCCGTCTTCGTATAGTGTTATCATCCATCGCGTGTGTCAAAAGCAATATCACTAAGTATATAGAACTTCATATAGCGCCATCGCGTGTGTCAAAAGAAAGACCTCCCGATACCGTGACCGGGGCTAGCTTTGGCACTCGGCCACCGGCGGCGGCGGCGAGGGAGGTGAAGATCGCAATCACAGACAATATTAAAATTGAAATCAATACCACTAGGCCATTACAACGTGAGCTCAGTGCTTGCTGTTCGTGGTCCCAATCCATCCCCATGGCATAGAAGGGTTGGAACTAGGTTTTATAGTTTGTAGGCCTCCTCTATCCCTGTCAATATTTCTCTGGGCGAAGGAAAGGGAGGACAGTCTTGACAGAATTGGACAGAATTAGCTTAGTGGTTGTAAAAAGATTCTACTTGGAAATTTGTGTGGGGGGCCGAGGTGCGTAAACCCTCTTAACCCTATTCCTTCCTTAAAGGACGGCAACGCGCCTGCGATTCCTCTGGTTTTGCGGGTGTCCATGGGCGGCGGTGATTACTCTCCATCGGGTGACCCGTCTGCTCGTTTGCTTCCTTCTACTAAAAAAAAAGTCCCACGTAACCCAAGGTCGCCATAGGCCTCGGCGTAGGCGTAAAGCTTTTTAGAAATGGTTAAATAGGTAAAACTAAAAAACCTTCATAACTCGTGTAAAACCAAGTGCCAATAAAGGCACAAGGGCCAACCTGGCTGACGATGATTTAAGCTAACACTTCAAAGGAGGAGGATGGAGGGAGTGAATTCGCTAAAAACACTTGAAACAAAATAATATTTACCGATTCGCTGAATTAATGTTCTCACCCTCATAACAATAATACTTAATGTTCTGAGAAAACAATCCTAGTTTTTTATCAGATGTCTATTTTAATTCAACACACTATAACGGTTATATGTTATTTATGGACGTTATGTATTTTTTTAATTGACATAGGTACTTAGTTCTCATCAACTTTGGTATAAGTAGGTATATGATTTAAAGCCAATTTTGTTGCGAGCTTCCGATTTGTAGGTTTGTATCATCACTAAAGCATATTCCCAAAAACTGTACGTTCCTTTTAAATGTGCTTGAGTAATTGGAAAAGGTAATCACAAATTAAATCGAAGCGGCCATGTATAAAGTGTTCCCGCGTAAATCTTTCATTTCCAACGTAGGGGCGGCAGGGCAGATTTATCGCACAATCATCTTAGAATGGACCAATTCCCTTAAATAGGTTTGTACCTATCTCCTATAAGATGTGAATAAAAGGCTCTACCGAATAAGCGAAGTAGGTATTCTATCATTGATTAGGCTTGCAGCTATGATAGAAAACGTCCTCGTCAATGTAACTATTTCTAAACTTAGAATGTACGAATTGCTAAATCAGAATACTTTGTACGAAATGCGAATCTGCACCAACCCCGCCATACTCAATTATACACTCTCAGAGTGTACAAGCCAAAAAAAATAATAGAATTTAGTGCTAATACAGTATAAGTAAGATGAAAGTAAAATAGGTACTTACTATACAAAAAAGAGATACTTACTGCTAATCAATCACAAATCATCAAACATCAATCAAAAATCACAAGGCATTCTCATCATTATTGCGAAGACGTGGTAAGGCCGTATAGGCCTTCCTTAGCTTACAAACTTGAAGTTTGGCAAGTAGGTACATAAGTTCCTATGTGTAATGTAGAACTGTATCGCGTAGCGGTGAAAGAATACTACCACCCCCTCTCTTCCCTTGGGTGTCCTAGAAGGCGACTAACGGACTGAAGACTGCACATACATCCAACAGCATAGAGGGGCGATGGGCTCACCACCTGTCACGCTGAGCACATGTGCAGACGCTATTTGGTGAAAAGAGGACTGTGGCAGAGGACTGCTTTTGCGGTTTTAAACGGCACTTTACTTATCTACATTGAGGCCATCGTTTTGAAAGAAAGAAGAAGAAAAATAAATTTTGCTAGTATAATTATATTATTACCAATAACTAGGTCCCTAATAATATATACAATTTAGGCAGTAACTGGAAAATGCAATCTATTTTAAACATGACGTTAGCTCAAACAGACGTTTACATACACCAATAATATAATACGAATAACAATAATAAACATTAACGAAACGGAAGACAAATAAATTACTGACAAGCTAAATCATAAAGCTTAACATATTATTACAATTATCGCAAATATGTTAGTCAGAAAGCCGTAAGAGCTGGTCAGCTCAGCCTAATCTTGCGGCTAATGTAAGCCATTCTGGTATTTTGCTTTACCCATAAGTAAATATTGATACAGAAACAATATAAGGTTTGCAGGCTGGATTTATTTTAGTAACAAAATTATAGCGCTTTATAGATAGGGATGTCTGTTCGACTATACTTTTTATTATATTTTAATCGGTGAATTATGATCGTATGTTAGTTAGCGGCGAATTAGCCATTGAGGTAAAGTCAAATTCTGAAGTGTAAGGAAATACTAAAAATGGGAACATACCGTTATTTCCAAGAAAAAATGATAAAAGACTACACGATAACTAACATACGCCTACCTACACACATTACGTGATAAGTAACATACAGTGCAGTAACTTGCTATTTATTTTTTAGGTTGCCGACACGCATAGATGCTAACATGCTGATTTATGTTTATTTAAATCTATGTGACGAAAAACACCCTCTTATGAAGCGTAGACTATAATATGAGCAAAGAGTATAAATGAGCAATATTCAACTTCCGGGCAGAAAATCGAACGAACTCATTTCCTTTGCGAGTATTTCATTATGAGGGTTGCAAATACCCCTGCCTATGGTAGGTATTACTTGGTTATTAGCAATATATTACTTCGCAGGAAGACGTTAAGACAATTTTATAGGCATGCCAACTTGCCAAGTTACAAGTATTCTAGTATCTGTGGGAAAACTATCATACATTTCGTTTATTTTGTGTTTTATACGGTCTTCATCGATACGTTGCTTGGTTGTTCCGGTAATTTATAGGGTAATATTGTAGAAGCTTACCCTCCGTAGTATGTTTTGAATAAAAACGATAGTATATATCAAATGCCTAATATCTGTAGGTCCTTTTCTATGTCACGACCAGCGTATTATTTTCCTGGCGGTAAAGTAGATTTCAAAACAGGCATGAAGAAAGAAAATGCTCTTTGTTGTAAAGAACCGCCCATGACGTGTCTTGGTCACTTCATTCATTTATCAGCTGCTACAAAAAAATAGTCGTGGCTTATTTTTTGCCTAGTTCGCGACAAAAAAACGGCTTTCACCTCGCCTGATAGAATGTAACGGTAAGTACAACATACCAACTGAAATTGTTAACCACTGGCTCTATAGCCTCGTTCACACTAGGCAAGTAGTTAAGTCGTAGTGGAGTTATGTCTATATATGAGTTACGTCGCTAGCTTGATTATTTTAAATGAGCAAAGCAGCGAAGTTATGTAAAGCTCTTCGACTAATTACTAGCTTATACTACAGCCAAATTCGATGAAGAGTGATGATTGTAAACAAATTAATGACATTTACTTATTTACTAAACAAATTAATGACATTTACTTATTTACTAAACAAATTAATGACATTTACTTATTTACTAAACAAATTAATGACATTTACTTATTTACTAAACAAATTAATGACATTTACTTATTTACTAACCGTGTCGCGTGGCGGTGAAAGAATACTACCACCCCCACTCTTCCTTTGGGTAGCATTAAAGGCGACTAACGGACTAAAGACTGCACATACATCTAACTGCATAGAGCGGCGATGGCACGGATGGCTCGCCACCTGTCACGCTGAGTACATGTGCAGGCGATTTGTTAAAAAGTGGACTATGGTAAAGGACTAATTTCGCTGTCATCATTGCCTAGTCTCTGACTAACCCTTTGGGGATAATAGTCGTGATTATATGTATGTATGCATTTATTCCTATTTTTTTACCTAGATAATATGCTTTACGCATACATAGAGGCCTGGGGCGACCTTGGGTTTGTTGCACGAACGGCAAGCGGCGAGATCCATCCCTGTAATGACCGTAACAGCCGTGAAACGAGGTGACTCCCGGTATATTTTGGGCGCCCCCAGACTCTCGTGGGGCTGTGCAATGCAGCTGAGGCACCCCCCCACCCTTTCGCCGCTGCCTAACTGCCTTTAGTCCACGTTCGTAACTGATCTTTGATAACCAGATACGAATATAGAATTTTTTTCTTGCTTGATAACCAGTTACGAAAACGGACTTGAATTGTCGTTTCCGTATTTGTGCCTACCACCAACTAATTCGCACACAAACATGTACATGTTGTACCCTTGCCAACAAGACCTGGAACCAGAGGTAGCCTGGTCTATCCAATAGGCCACTGAGGCGGTATTCATAAATTGTATTCTGTTTTATAGTAGGTAATGTTGGTCAGTAATAAATTGTTAATTTCGTGATATTCATAATAATATGTAGGTTGTCGGATGTGTACTATATGTTTAGCTTGTAAGTATATGTTTAAGTATTAAGTTTTTTATTGTAAATCCAAACACTTAAAAATAAAAAGATTTTTAGTGGGTATCCACGTAAGATCAGCGTCATGGGTTTATCCCATGACATTTTGCTGAGTGGAGGCCCTTTGGTACCTTTATGTTTTATGTTAAGTTTTTATAAAATTGTTAAGGGTTCTGTGTTTTAATATGTTCCATTTTTGTGTTAAATTTAATATATATTTTTTTGTAAATTGTACCAATAAACGTTTTCTATTTCTATTTCTATTTCTAAATGAGTTTTGAGTTCCACCCGCGTCGTGATTGCACAGGTCAACAGTTTCAATATGGACGCATTTTCTTTATTTAATACGGCAACCCCCTATATAATCTTCGCCTATGTTAACATATGACCCTTATCCCAGAAACGTGGAACGGTTTTATTGCTTTTTATTCGATCCACCGAAGCGAGGGTAACTTGTTACAGCTATAATATTCCTAAGATTAGTAAGTAAGATATTTTATTAGAATATCTACCTATTCATTGTAGAATAAAAATATCTACGAACGGAAATAATATACTTATATTAGTATCAGAATTATTATCATTGTATTGTTGTCGTAAAATAACAAATTGACGTACAAATTAGTGATGCTGGACTACACTTGACATAATAAGTTATACTTATTACGACTAAAAAGCATTTATTAGAAAAACAATTATGTCTAAGTTCGGATCACTTTCACGATTGAGTCATTTCTATTGATCTACAGATATATGTTTTACTGGGATATTATTTGAGTTCTTGTTGCTTAGGTACGCCAAATGTTATAGCCCATAAGCAAATAACGTAGGTTTAGTCCAGTCTGTGGCCTGGATACAAAATAGCCCCTTAACTAACTACTGCTCTTACCGCCCAGCATTCGCTACATCGGTTTCACTGCCAAATTATTTAAGTGCTCGTTTGTAACACTATTAGCTTGCGTTGTACAGAGGCCAGCACTTCATACAAACATATACATATAATCACAACTATTATCCCCGAAGGGTTAGTCAGAGACTAGGCAATGAGGACCGCAAAAGCAGTCCTCTACCATAGTCCACTTTTCACCAAATAGCATGCAAATGTGCTCAGCGTGACAGGTGATGAGCCCATCGCCGCTCTATGCAGTTAGATGTATAATTTTAAACACTGAAAAAAAAGACGACAACCTCAGGCGGGAATCGAACCACGCACCTTCCGCATTCCGGGCGGCTGCGTTAACCACTTGGCTACCGAAGTCTGGCTTTCAACCGTCGAAATTTGTCAGTGCTTGATGCTTATGTTTTTAGTCAACATTGTTTCAACAAATCTTAGAAGTTTTCACCTCTGAGATCCGAAAGAAATATTTTTACAAATATTTGAACATTCGGTTAAGATGAAGCTGCGTTTATAGATTAATGTTTTATATTTTAGCGCTAAATTAACGCTTAAATATACTTAAGTAAAATTTTAATGTTTAAAATTGATGTATGTTCAGTATTTAGTCCGTTAGTCGCCTTTTACGACACCCAAGGTGACGTTGTGGAGTATTCTCTCACACGTGACACGGCCAGTACTTTCATCTACCATAAATGTCAAATTTCTTCAACACATTTCAAAATTTGTCAGAAGTGTATCGGATATATAGATAGGATCAATATCGATTGGAGAAATTTGTCTTAGTTATAAAATACTAGCGGCCGCTCGCGGTTTCACCCGCGTGGTTCCCGTTCCCGTGAGAATATCGGGATGAAAAGTATCCTATGTGTTAATCCAGGTTATAAAATATTTGTGTGTGAAAGATTGTTAAGTGAAAGAGTAACAAACATACACACTCACAAACTTTCGCCTTAATAATATTAGTGTGAAGTGTGATTTGTAATATAACTGTGTTTTTATCAAAAAGTTACTATACCTAGCGGAAAGTAACTTTATGGTTTTTATCAAGGTTTTGTATAGTCACAGCGAGCACGTCTGTCCCGATCTGTGCGCAGTGCGCCGGGGGCTCGCTGCGCGCGTTGGTAATTTTAGTATTGTTAATAGGTCAAGGATCATAAGACCGCCGGCGGTCGCGAAACAATTGATTTTTAATTGTGTCTGGTTTTACGATCCTTAAGGGGTTAATTACTTAATTGTTACTTGGTAATTTTAATTTAATAGGTATTATCTGTATTGTCTGTCGTTCTTTTTATTGTTTGTTTTCCTTATGTAATAATGTAGGTAATATGTAATATAAATGTTTAATTTAGGGAACGTTAGGTTTATAAGAAATAATTTGTTGGATTTTAATTTAAAAATATGTAACCAACTGTTTGTTCCTAAATAAATGAGAAAAAATTGACAGTTTTAGAGGTTGATCTTCTGGCGTGTAGGTACCATTAACGTTTAAGTTTTACAAACTACTGAAGTGTTTGATCATTAACCGCCAAAATTAATAATCAATATAGGTATATATCTGTTGTTTGCCAAACTGGAGTTTTGTCAAACTGGAGTTAGAAATTTGACATAATTTGTAGTTGATCTAGATCTGATTTTATAAGCAAGCCATACGAATGAGGCGGTTAACATTCATCCGTAAGTCTTATACCGTCTTATTAATAAAAATTGCCAAATGTCCTCAGTTTAAAGTGACGCTGTCTCTATATTGACGCTGTCTCTATTTAGAGGCAGCGTCAATTTAACCCTAAGTGTAACTTTAATCAACGTTTATTAGCAACACGGATGGTGTTTGGTTTTCAATACAATGTGAAAACAAAGATCCAGCTAAAGGATATCGAAAACCTTGTAGAAGGATGGAGTGTTAAGATTTATTATTGCAGGAGCAAGAGACACGCCATAACTTACCACCTGTCCCTGACGCCGAAGCTGTAAATTGCACAAAGAGGGTTTCAGAAATATTGTGAAGAAATTGTATAGAATTACAACTACACATGTTTTGGTTTTTTAAACAGTATTATATTACACGAGTAGGATGATCCACTTTTACTAGATAGTTTTTAGTTTAAATAGTTTTGTGGTTAAACTTAACATGGAAATGTCTGTCTATACCTAACAATAGTTTTCTGGTTCGATACTCTGCGAGAAGTAAATATTATTATATTAGATTTTATAAGGTACGTTTTAATTTTGTTAGTCTGGCTAGCTATACCACCATCGTATAGCTAATTAAGTTTGTCGCTTTGAGAAAAAACAAGCCAGATCCTGAATAGTCGCAGATTAGGGCTCTACTACACGAGCAGCAGTTTGCTGTCGACGTAGGTAACTGCAGTCGACGTTAGGAGTCGGCGGCTAGCTGTCGGCGTTTCAACTGCTTGCCACAGGCAGGTCGACAGCTAGCCGCCGCCGACTCGTAACGCTCGTTTCTATTCACAATAAAAAAACCTTATCGTCACTTACCATTAGTTGATAATGAGTTGACATAAAGGCCAAGCGCTGCACCGTTGTTAACAAAAGAAACAAACGTTAACCAGTCAGTCATTTGCTACAGTTTTAGTGCAACACATGTAAACAGACGTTCAATGTTACAGCCCGATACAGTTTAGAGAGAACGAATAACTGTCGATAGCGCGGCAGCCTCGATGTAGTGCGAACGCACAGCGAACGCTGAGGCATCTTTGAGCGCGTGTAATGTTGCTTTACACATATCAGTGAAGTCACAGTTCCGACACAGTACCGGCACAGTGAAAAATATTCTTTCTTACATTCTCTATGAATTTAGTCAAAACAAATACGTCCGTGATTTGCCGGTGGCGGCACTGACACTGAGAGCATTATCACTGACACTTGTCATGATCAGCCCCCTTACTCTTGAAACCGATCGCTATTGGATTGGATTGGTATTGTGAATTTTCGTAATACTAAGTTACGACACCAGAGCTAATATGGATTCATATTGCGTGGATATTGAGTGAAAAAAATACAAAACTCAATGCCATTTAGTTCACCCAATATTAATCCAAATTAGCGCTGGTATCGTAACTTACAGATACGAAAATTCGCAACACCAACCCGATCCAATAGCGATCGGTTTCAAGAGTAAGGGGGCTGATCCCTACTTGGGAAAGCGTTCATAGAGAATGTATGAAAAACACTGTGTCGATACTGCGTCGGAACTATGGCTTCACTCTGTGTGAAGCAACCTTTACCGACAGCCAACGGTTCGGCCCCGAGGCACGCTCGGCCGAGACAACGTGCGCCCGAGCAGCCCGACCCACGTCCACACCGGCTGAGGCATCGGCTCGCGAGGCTGCCTCGCAGGCCGTGCTCGGTCGGTGTGGACGCGGCTATTAACGATAGTGGCCCAGACCAACTGTTTTCCACAAAAAAATATAGGACCCTCACTCATTTCGTCGATACATGACCTTGTTCTATGTCATCTATCTAACTATTGTAGTAAAACGCTGCTGACCAGGATAGATATTCTTTATTCTTCTTAAACAACCGGTATTTTACATTTAGTCACACATAGTATAAAGTATGAACACCGTTTAACCGTCCGCACAGTACAAGCGCCAAAGCCAGAATGCCTCACTCACCGAGTCACCGACTGCCGTCCTACTTCTCCCCCCCGAGTCCCCGACACATGACATGTGTCAAATCAAAGATTGTCAATCGTTCTATAGATTTAAGAATAGACTAAAATTGAATTATGCAAATGATTTTAAATGAACCTTACACTATCTCTATAAATAAAAATCAATCACCACGACCGCATGATCGAGCAACACTTCAGAACGGCTGCTCCTAATTGGGTAACTCTTTATTGTTGTGTTTACGTAATTGATATAACGTAAAACGGTAATATGGTATATCCTCTGCTGAACTTTTCGTGTACTTGTTTGTGGCATTTACTGTATGTGTAATCGTTATTTATTTTATGCCTTTTGTAAACATGTTTACTTATGTATGAAACTGTCATGTAGTGTTACACATTCGCTGGGTTTCAGTCTAGTTTTGTCCTGTATTGTGTTTTTTTTTATACTAAGCCCGGCAAATGACCCTACTCCACCTGATGTTAAGTGGAAATGAAGTCCAGGCGCGAGGACAACTGGTGCAGCGTAAGAGACGTAGCATCAGTCACGCTCACTCTGCCGGCCCACAAAGTGCTTCTTCATGCCTCGTTTTATATTTTGTAACCTGTTGTGTATGCCTAATTATAATAATAAATAAATTGTTAGAAAAGAATGTATGAAAAAAAATTGGGAGTTCGTCACGGAATCCAGTATTCACGGACGTTTAAGAAGAAGGAAATCCGAGGAAGTCTCTGAGGGGCCGCTAGTTAAACATAAACTTAGTAGTCCAGAACGGTATGTTTTGGAAAACCTCTTCAAACATATAGTTCTTATAGCTTACTAAAAGGGTGACACATTGAAACGCATAATGTTTATTGCCATAATTTTAATTGACATACTTCATAAGGCATATAATTCAAAAAGCATTAGCAAATTTTTATAGCTTGTAGCAAATTCTTTTCTACGCATAAACATAATTACGCAGAATCTTTGAAAGACATATTAATAAGAGGATAAAATGTTTCCTAGAAAAACAACCAGTCTCAGAAAAGCTTGAATGGGAAGCGAACCCATGACCTTTGGATTGCCGGTCCACTGCTCTAACCGCTAAGCTACCGAGACCCCAGAAGACTCGTTGAATTTTTTCTAGTAGTTTGTGATACGCTGCAAGCCAGCGGTATTACGTCACTGTTAAGTCTACCCTCACAGTCGAAAGAAATACTATTGCAAGTATTTAACAATCGCTAAAGACGTAATCGCTTAGAGACGTATTGCTTATAATAAAGATATTTATAGTCAAAAAGCAGATAATCGCTACGCTGCGCTTCGCGATTGTGTGATTTTTGAAATTGAAATTATGTTATTGTCTTCTGCTTTTTGAAAATTATGTCTTCTGAACATTATGGCTAATAATGGCATTTTGTTACTTATGCTTATCGAAATGATGGGGTATTCCTCGAAGCGCACCCATTTTTAAGCGCACCAGACCAAGCGCACCTAAACTATTCCTTCAAGCGCACCCGTTGGGTGCGCTTCCGAATAGGTAATTAAAACATTATATTTTTATTCCTCGAAGCGCACTTACGGTAAAAAATAGAGAGGAGCTTAAAAGATTCGTAATATTGATTTCGATAGAAACTAAGACTTACTACGTCAAAAATAAATTGAATCATTCAGTCATATTGATCTAAAAGTACCAGGGAGACATAAATGAAAAGAGGTAGATAGGCGCCTTGGCGATCTTACTTACCCTTAACTATCAGGAAAAAAGAAATAAACGAGTAGGACTAGGTGCTGCAACTTACTATGTCAATAATAAATTGAATCATGACAGTTATTTTGAACTGAAAGTACGGTAGTACTATTACTTATTCTGTGCTAAAAGTACCAGGGTGACATAAATGAAAAGAGGTAGATACTACCTCTAGAAAGTAAACGTACTTACGTTATTCGTTATCGATATTTTCTGTTAGTTACTGTATCTCTTTCCACATTTTATCTGCTGGTGCGCCTCGAGGAATAAAAATAAAATATTTTTATTACCTATTCTGAAGCGCACCCAACGGGTGCGCTTGGAGGAAAAGTTTAGGTACGCTTCAAAATGGGTGCAGTCATAACTTGGTCACACATGGTCTATGGAAGTGGACTGCTTCTGCGGTTCTCGTTGTCTAGTCTTTGACTAACCATTTGAGGATAAAATAGTTGTGAATCTATGCATAAGCTTATGTACCTATATGAATATTTCTCGTGCTGTTAACGCAACTTGTACTGACAATATCCTGCTCGTTTAGGACCATTCACTGCCGTGCGATATGCGATCGGAACCGGACGTGCTCCATTGCACAGTAAGAATTTCTTGTTTCAATGTAGGTACGAGGCAATTTTATTGTCGATGTGCATTTTTTCAACACACGTTCCGAACAAGTCCACGAGGTTTTGGCGCTTATTCAAAATGCTTTATAATACAGACACCGTGGGATGCGAGCTGCGGTCGTTGTGTAGATTGTCACACTATTTCCTGGTTCGACTAAGTTGCAGGGACTATGTACATGTAGAAATAATAAAGTATGTTTTAATGTAAAAACAATATTATCAAAATTTTGTAATACGTGTACAACATTAAAGTTATGTAAAGAAATATAAAACAATCGGTAGGAAATAGGTACAAAGTGCGTGGGCGCTATTCTTTTGCTCCTTTAAATCATTTAACATGCCACAATAAATTGTATTGTAGCGAGTACACTCCACCTAGGGTTGCCACATTTTTTTTAGAACGAATAAAGTATTTTTTACATAGCATAAAAAAGAGTATTTATTTATTTATCCTTAAATAACGTGTTTTAAGTTTCTCTTTGCGACATTTTACAAATATTTGTCTTTTACGTAAATAGAGTATTTAAGCGTAGTTTATTGGTGTCGTAGATTAGTACGCCTACATGAAAAAGAGGACAATACTATATTTTAGAATACGGGTGGCAACCCTAACTCCACCTAATGTTATGTGGAAGTGGAGTCCAGATGTGAGGGCAACTGGTTCATCGTAAAAGACGTAACATCAGTCACCCTCAATCTGCCGGCCCACAAATGCCTCTTTACTCCTCGTTTCAAGAACTAAAGTGTTGTTCAAGAACTAGTCAAGTCAAGTCTTTTTGATCCACGTACTTCACATTACCTTAAGTCTTAACTTAAATTTGTAATGAGCTTGGGAAAAGTATTACAATTAATTAATTTTTTAAATATTTACATTTTAAAATATGACATTAATTTTTCTTCTGTACCCCTTCAAAATACTTCACAATATTTTTTTAAAGATTCATATAAATGACCAAGCGCTATTGTTTTTGTGACAATCAAAATACGCGCGAAACCCGCGGCGTGACGTCATCGGATTCCATTCTCTCGCACGGGTGGCGCGCGACTCGCGCGTTTTCGTTTTATTAATATATCTGCTCTGAACCAGTGCAGTTGTGCCACAGATTACTTATTAATGAATTATACAAATAGTTAAGTAATGTAATCGGACGTCCGCCGGGTGCGGGCGGCGAGAGCGGCGACGGGGGTTATCGGATACGATGACGTCACGTCACGTCAATCGAGTGCCAGCGAACTAAGCGAGGTAGTAGTGTTTTATGCAATTATTTATGTACAATAACTTTGTAAATACTTCTCGTATTGAAGTGAAATAAAAACTATTGGTTTTAGAATAACGACTCCTATAATGGTACCTATAAAGTAAAAATGAACTTTTATTTTTTATTTTTCCCAAGTCCATTCCGTCTTTGGAACGCTCCGCTCTTTCCCTCAAGATTTGCCAAGCTCCCAACATACAATCTTTTAAGCGAATGACTCGCGAGCATTATTTTTATTTTAGTCTATAACATCATCAGCGCCCATATTATTTGTATAGTTTATGTAGTATATACATATGTAATTATTATATTATGTGTTCTTATTTTATTTAAATGATATATATTTAGTAGGTATCTTTTTTGCGTCGTCTATCTTCTTTTCTAACTCGTTTTACTGGTCGACGTTTTTAGTATTAAGTCCGCCATTTATACTCCATTTTGTGCAATAAAGTATAAATAAATAATAAAAAAATACAATAAAATAAATGAATATGTTTGTGTCTTCAGGTATTTTAGTAATTGAAATCTAGAGTAATTAAACCTATATATACTGTTCGACTGGTGACTGAAATCACCCAGAAATTAAATAGGGCCCTTTGATCATTCAACAAGCTTATTACTGTCATCCTGAAACCCAAACATTAATTTAGAAATATAGGTAATTAATCCGACGTTTCCAAGTCGCCTCGCGTCGATAAGTCAATTGATCCGTCTAAGTTAATGGCAACTTAACGAACTGAGCAAACTTTATTAAACTAAAGTGAGCGAGGTATTAGGGTAGAGCAGCCAGTAATAGGTTGCACCCGCAGATTCTCGCGTGGTCGTACCTTAATTGCATAATGTATGAACCCACGGGGAACTATGCCAATGTGTACTTCCTCAATGCCTAACATAACAATAATTGAATTTAGCCTATATTGGCTTAATCACACGCTTGCTAAATGCGGGTTGGTGGTCCCAAACCCTTTACCCGACCATGGAATTAAAACCTGGAACTCCGGTTAAGAGGCTTATTACATCTCGAATGTGATTTTTGCGTAAAATGCCTCTATTCGAATTTTGTTGTAATTTTGCAGTTGTATTTATCGTTTTTATCGAAATAGGATGATAAAATCAGGCCTAATATTACAAATGTCCACTCTGCGAGGATAAGCCGAGTTCGGATGGCCGGCGCATCGCATTTTGAAGTAATTTTGCAGTTGTATTTATCGTATTTATCAAAATAGGAGAAATTTATTATAAAATCTTTATTCATCATGAAATAACGATTATTCTGGTATAAATTTTGCTTAATAATATTATCGTAGATAGGAGAAATTCACCGTTAACTTAAAGCAATTTTCTAAGTTTTTTGGTTTAGAATAAGATTTTTTTTCTATATATAACCAATGATAACTAAAAACTCCGAGGCCACTACGCACTATACGACTATTTAAGAGGTAATTTTTTTTAAATTATTTTATTTATTTGGAACAGTAGTTCAATCTAGGAGCTCAAAAAAGTGCCTTCGCGCATTTTATGAAAATCTTTCTCTGCAATTTTTGGTTTAATTAAAAAGTTAAACAACATTTACAAAAAGCGAGGCCGCTACGCACTATTCTAATAGCTATTCTACACTATTCAATAAGTCAAAATTGTTAATGTATTTTTGTTTCTGAGATCCATTACGCCAAAATTGGTCATTTTACGCAAAAATCACAGTCGAGATGTAATAGGCTTCTTATAGGACGAGCGATAACCTTGCTTGCTGTTACTTGATTAAGTTCGGTCATGGAGCCATGGAGGAGCTCGATGTCGCAGCGGCTAGCGCGTTCTGCTTGCGATCTTGCCCGCTAAGCAAATTTCGCAATGCCTGGTCGCCTGATGGGTGACCAATTAAAAAAAATATATCGAGCTCCTCCGTGCTTCGGAAGGCACGTTAAGCCGTTGGTCCCGGTTGTTGTCGTAAGATAGCAGTCGTTAAAACCCACCAACCCGCATTGGGCCAGCGTGGTGGGTTATGTATGGCCCAATATCCCCACGTGCAATGTTCACGTGGAAGGTGCCCAGCAGTGGGACGTTTATAGGCTGATGATGCAGGCCTTTGCCCAGCATTGGGACAGTAGACAGGCTTTACTTTACTTAATTAAATTTTACGTTAGTTCATTAAATTCGGACAAACTTAAATGAGAAGCCATTTATTGCAGGAGAAACTGAATATAAATTACAAAACTTTCATACACAGAGATTGAAATCGTTACACGTAAAATGATTTAAACCTCCTAACCAATCAGAATTTGTTACGTCGAAAAGAGTGTCGCGTAAGGCTATTTTAATCCGGTACCTGTCCCGGTATACTGGGTTCAAATTCAATGAATAATATTTATAAACAAACTTAGTGCACATAATCAAGTGTCACTTGGGTTTTACTGTTTCTTCAAAGAGGTTTACGAGAAAACTACTAACAATGGCGTCTGTGGTGTCTTTTTTGTTCTTTTTATAAAAGAGGGAAGCAAACGAGCAGGCGGGTCACCTGATGGAGAGTAATCACCGCCGCCCATGGACACCCGCAAAACCAGAGGAATCGTAGGTGCGTTGCCGTCCTTTAAGGAAGGAATAGGGTTAAGGAAGGAATAGGAATTGTGGGAGGGGACGGGGGGGGAGGGGCCCTCCGGAACCCTCACTGGCCGGACGAAACACAACAGCACCAAGTTTCTCTCAGGAAACAGTAGAAAATCAAGTGATTACTAGATCCACAGTGTTACTATTAACACTGTGCTAGATCTTTGTCAGCACAAAGCATTGTGAATAATCTGTTATCAGCATTCTTTATCAAAATTTTCTCTTGTAATGGTGCCTAATTATGTATTGTTACAGTTAACAATATAATCTGCGAGTAAATGCTTTTGTATTTCAGGCTTTTATTTTGAACGATTAAATCTTGTTCGCGTCGACAGCTTCGTTATGGGAAGAAGAAATAATTTTTCTGTCTTCAAATTACATCCATCATTTAATTATTTCAAGCAATATAAATCTAAGCGCAAGAATGAAATTATTCATTTGCGCGCCAGATTCTGGCATCCATTTTATCCCTGAATAATTGCGTAACTCGCAGGATCCCCTCCATACACTCGCTCCGTTGTTATTGGGATTTGGGAGGATATTACGAAACGTAAAATCAATTTCACGCTCAAATTAAAAGAAAAGTAACCGTTCTGTTATGGAAACATTCAGGCGATTACTTTGGATACATCAAATCGGAATCATAAATTGTAAAAAAGTCGTCTGCATTGAATCAGGTTATATAGGCCTACATTTTTGTTAAAAGTTGAATTATCTTTTGAATTGAGACTGTTATCGAAATATTCTATCTGATGAAATTTGGAATCCAATTCATTCACCTCCGACTTAGGATTTAATTTAGTAGAAAGCAATCTATTGACACCAAAGCGGACCTCCGGAACAAAGTAATGGCCGATAGCGCAGGCAACGACGCTCTGCGCTATCTGATATTAAAAGGCGCGAACTGGTGATATAACCTCCTTTTACCGAAAATAGCCATATAGAGGTTGTACCTAATACACTTTTGTACTTTCTCTTAATATTATTAAGGTAGTAGTTACTTTAAATAATACGATGGGATGCTTTGGTAAGTACTTCAGTTGTAGTACTTTCGGAGTATGTCTACCCAATCCTTTGGTCTCTGCCTACCTACCCCTCCGGAAAGCCGGAGTGATATTGTGTTTGTGTGTGTGCGAAATAAGGACTTCGTCATCATCATTTACCGGCCGCGTTACCAATCTTATTTGGGTAGGAGAAATATATTTGCAATATGTATTCTCCTCCATCAGAAGCTCTTGCAATATTTACTCCTCTTTTTTGTCAAATCATCTTTCATACTATATTAATCTTTTCTTCGGCCTTTCTTTCCCCACATAACAATGCAAATGAAATTACTAGTTGAGTCTGATTTACTATACCTGCTTGATATTTGTGAAGATGGGAGCTAGTCACAGGAGTATTATGCAGGTTATTATGGCACCTACGAAAATTATTTTCTCAAGTTAATCACCAAAAGACTATGAATAGGTATCTACTAAAAGTATTTTCGATTGACAATTATTAATAGAGCAACAATGATTTTAATTTGAAGTTATAATATCAAAGTTTTCTCACAAAACATGATGCTTTGATCGGTATCTAAAACGCTCGATGAGAAAACTTTTATAATGGACCGACGATCTTTACTTGTGAGTTTGTGTGTTAGTTTTACGTTTTACTCAACCTTGTTCGTCCTGGAGATATTTAGACTTATCTTAGATTGAGACCTGACCGACCGTGATCATGGTGCATGCAACTGCGCCGAAATATCAGGGACTCAAAATTATCAACAAAAACAAAATCCCGTTTTTTCCTAAAAGTTATTGTAGTGACCATGGCAGTTTAAAACGTTAAAGGAGTTAGGTTATTCAAAGGTCCAACCGCTCAAGTCTGTAATAGTAGGTACGTATGAATTTCTTTGAGTTAGAGTTAAAGAAAGAATTGAACTGTAGCTTTCAGGGCAGTAGTAAATTTAAAAGTACATTTTTCCGTTTTTCATTTTCCATCTATGTTATAATAGAAAGGCAATCGGTATTAACCTCTTTTAATGGGTATTCAATGGCTCATGGGTATCATGGTCTTTCATGTAACATGGGTACCTAATGTGTGATACATTTTTTAATTTGTTCTGTTGAATGGTACATAATTTTGCTTAGCTATGAGAAACGCTCTGGGCCATTATCATAATAATTTTTTGAGGCCCTAATTCACCAGCTGATGTTTAAGTTATAAACAGCTGTGTAAATCCTAATCGTCTGTTTAACAATATTATGCTGTTCACCAAGCGTTAAAAATTGTTTGAGTACTGTAATCAGCTGGTTAGCTTAAATATGGTAGGTGACTTTATTTAACCATTGGTTAATACTACTTTAAGTCATCAAATATGATGATAATAATGATTTTGAAAATGAAACCATCATTCGATTATTTTAAAACACTTTGAATATATTGGAATAGTTTTGATACACTGCCACCTATACAAGTAAGTAACTCGATAATTTTGGACATATTTAACAATATTTGGTTAGTTTAACGTTGGTTAAAAATTCATGGTAAACACAAAAGAAAAACGGTTTGTTTAAGCAATTGTTACATAATAATAAAATCTATAAAATGATTGGTTACGTTATAGTTCGTGAGCTCAAACTTAGACGTATTGGCTTGAGGTTACAGTGGTCACAGTGGTGCCAGAATTTTGCGGGCAAATACCATGGCAGAGTGGAACATAGACAGCGACAGCGAATATTCTGGCAATAATAGTGCACAAAGATTTCCCCTGATTCTTATTTTGTGACATACAATTAGCGGGAAGTGGAAAATGTATTGATCCTGATATAAGGTTACTGGAATTCACAAGAATATAAGCAAAATAAACACTTTTGGGCAAGACTTTCCTCATTGGAAACAAATATTAGCTATGAATTTAGAAAGTGACACTTAATTTATATCTCCACAACAACATGGAACTCACTAATTGGCTATCGTATAACATCTCAAACGAGCCAGTGATACCTTCCAGCGCTGAAACATGATCGCTACCGCAGTATTATGAGGCAGAGAGAGTTCAAAGTCATACAAATAACGACAGAGAACAGTAGAGCTATTCTGTGAAAAATACAGGAAATGGATATCACTCAAATGACGGAACTCACTTGGTAACACTTGTCTGTCCAAATATGCGTTACTCTCATGCTTGCTCCTATGTCACTCCTATACATGAAATGTCAAATTATAAAAAGAAACAATAAAATTCATCGTCAGTCAGTCAGATCCACTTAACTGTTCTTTGGTCAGATCCAAGGAACTGTGGTTTGATCATATTATCTTAATTGATTGATTTACCTTTTTTCTATCATCTTTTATTTAAATAACCATGGTTATAATTTTTAAGCACTCCCTAAATCAAAATATAACATTAAAATAAAGACTATTACCTAGATCAGGAGCTTTGTGAACGCATAATAACATCCATACAATTAAGACTATTATCCCCGAAGGGTTAGTTAGAGACTAGGCAATGAGCACCGCAAGTGCAGTCCTCTGCCATAGTCCACTTTTCCCCATATGCTCAGTGACACCTGTCACAAGGTGGTGAGTCTATCGCCGCTCTATGCCGTTGGGTGTGTGTGCAGTCTTTAATCCATTAGTCGCCTTTTACACACCCAAGGGAAGAGAGGGGGTAGGTAGGTAGTATTTTTTCACCGCTACGCGACACTGTTGATAATAAGAACTATTAAAAAACCACTTAGTATATTAAACTATAGTTAGCGCTGTAATACTGCGTTTTTCCATTCAGCTTTAACATTATTTTAAGCCCGGGTTGTGTTTACCTTCCATTTATCTATGCGGTGAAATGCGATCATATTTCACGGAATGATAATATTTCAGGCAATATTATTTTGTTTCAAAAGGTTACTGGACAGCTTCAGGCTCAAATGTTAATTGTTTTGTTTGTAATTTGACGCCAGCAATGAATTAAACAAAGGAATAAAACCTTTGGAAATGGAATGATACCGAGTAATATAATGTAAGATAATGTTTGTACATTGCAATTTTATCTAAGTAGTTACAGTGACAGTGAACCGACCAAAACTAAAATAGAAAGTGTGTGACGTAGGTAAAACTTAAAGTATAACGTAATTGTTTGGCCACCTTCCTGGTCGAGTGGTCATCGCGCCTTACAGTTTGTTTTCGGTAACTGGTGTACACGTCGCGATATTCAGTTTATGTTTATTTTTGATCGTGTTTTGCTTTTGCAAAGTAACCGGGTTTAATAGGCAACAAACTAAAGATTTCACATTGCGTAGTGACAGAACGATCCTTAAATGTTTTCTAGACGCATCTTGTATTTCCCTTTAAAGGCCAATTTTACCGTCCTGAATAGAAACCGAGCGTAGTAAAACATGGTTAAGACTAATCGACTTCAAAACTTAGTCTTGATCGCGGTTTACATCACACCGATTTCACCGGCTTCGTTTTGATCCCGTTTAGTAAAACGTAGTTTAGCTATGTATGACAAAGAATGAATGAATAAATGACATGTCATCAACTATTTTTTTTTATTTAGGCGTGGAGCTTAACGAATTGCGTTCAAAGTGTTGCAATTAAAGAAATTGTACCTTTTCAAACGGGAAAATAATTTAAAAATTATTAATTCAAATCACGTTTATCTTCAACAAATGTTCAGATATAATGGGTAAACGTATTAGAAATTTTTTATAAAATATTTTGATTAAAAATTTCAAAACATACCTCGTGAAACATGGTAGTTGAGTAAATGTTCAAAACTACTAATTTATGGGGACTTTTCATTAAAATTTTCGTCAAAAGCTATTGCCAGGGCTCTTTTCATCTTTGTTTTGAATTCAAATATCACTAACAAAAAGATTATTTTCTTTCTTAACAAGCAAACAGCAGAGCAAAGCTCTGAAACAAGACTACTTGGCGGGACAGTGAAGCGTCTGCAGTTCTGCAGTTTTGTCTTATTTTCTAAATTTTGTGTTTGTCGAATGTATAATAATAATAACTGTTAAGTGTTTGTGAACGTGCATATGTCTTAGCAAATAAAACAAAACAGTGCAACATCACTTTTCAAATTCTCTTAATATATCCGTGTGAGATCTCAATAAAGTCCCACATCTTTACTAACACTCAAGGGGTTTGGGGAATATAATTTACCATAGTAAGTATATTCATTATCACTTTCACGATCATATTATCACTAATTTCATTATCATCCACTACATGCAAAAGAAAAAAAGAAATAAAATCTAATAACTATACAGTATCGTCTGTGACCTTAGCCTGTTCCTTCAAGAAACAAATAAAAAAAGCTCTTTTAAACGAGTTTAACTAAGCTAAACGAGTACGTCGAAAATCGGCTGAATAACTATACGGTATGGTCTATGACCTTAGCCTGTTCCTTCAAGAAACAAATTAAAAAAAGCTCTTTTAAACGAGTTTAAATTAGTTTTTTTTCGAAAACTGTCGACCTCATGGGCGCCCAAGGGTATCGAGATCGACAATAAGAGGCTAACTAACCTCAGATTTGCCGATGACATTGTCCTTTTCGCCCCTTCAGCTCTGGAACTACAAACGATGCTACAAGAAATGAACACGGCAAGCTTCAGGGCTTACAATGAATTGGTCAAAAAAGCAAGTAAGCAAGCAAATGACCAACAGCATAAAACGCAGGATTGAGGTAGATGGGCAAGAGATACACTATATCGATGAATACATCTACTTGGGCTAGTTAGTTTAATTCGAAAACAGGCAAAAAAGGACATCGATCGCCGCATCGAAAACGCCTGGAAAAGCTTCTGGTCCATGAAGACACTGATGAATGGAGATCTTCCCATCTCCCTTAAGCGCAAACTCATTGACATGTACATCTTGCCCATCCTAACCTACGGTGCTCAAACCTGGTCACTGACCGATTCGCCGAAGTTTCGTCTTGGGGTTTGCCAACGAGCAATGGAGCGCAGCATCTTGGGGGTAAAGCGAACTGACAGAGTGCGTAATAGTGACCTGCGTTTTACAACTGGCTTAACTGACGTAGGCTACAAAGCTGTTAAGCTCAAATGGGATTAAGCTGGTCACGTTAGCCGCATGCATGCCGACCGCTGGGCAAGGATCACTACACAATGGGTTCCTGGACATGGACGACGCCGCCGAGGTCGGCCTAGAAAAAGATGGCGTGACGATCTGGACGCACACCACACTGACTGGCATGAGGTGGCTAAGGATAGAGATGGATGAAGGGACTTAGGGGTTGGGGGATACCTTTGTCCAGCAGTAGGACAGTAAGGCTAGCAAAAAAAACGAGTTTAATTAGGGTAAACGAGTACGTCGAAAATCGGCTGTTTAGAAACTGAACAAGTTCAACTTGAACGACGTTTAGTTTATGCTGGTGAAAAGCAAACTTGAGAGCGGAACTCAGTTTAGTGCTTAATCTGAGTTTAGCTCGAATTGATCGCGTTAAATTTTATCGATGAAATCGGCCCTAAGACATTTAAAGACGCGTTCAAGTCTACGGAAATGACGTAAATTGACGCGCTCATTATTTATCTTCATATATAGGTAGATACACTCACGTCTATTATTTCCAAAGGTTTAGTCAGAGACCTGAGAAATCATGGTTCAATCTTCATAGCTCCGTTAGACTACGACGTGAACCCACTCCGACACAGTCATCTAGATTAACTGGGTGGGTTAACAGGACTATTATTAATGTGTGTTTTCTTTCTCTTAAAGCCAGTGTCAAGTTTTTAATAGTAATTATTATTTTCTTTATATTAAGTGGATGATAATGAGTGATAATGAACGTTTAATGGTAAATGATTTTCCCCCAAACCCCTCCAGACTCAATAAAGATGTGGGACTTTATTGAGGTCTCACACGGACTTTGAAAGAATTTGAAAAGTGATGTTGCACTGTTTTGATTTATTTGCTAACACTCATGCACGTTCACGAACACTTAACAGTAAATAATCCACCATTATTTCACATTAATATTCGACAAACACACAAATTATAGAAAATAATACAAAACTGCAGACATGACTCTTCACTTTCCCGCCAAGAAGTCTAAACGCACATTAATAACAATTTTTTTTAAAGAAAAAAAAAAGATAAATTCAGTACCGCAGAAAACAGTGCACTGCAACAGTCACCATTCACCAAGTGGGAAATGCGTGAAACGGCATTCATGCAGGCCGTCATGACTGGGTGGGCTTGTTACCGTCACATGAGTAAAGAAACGGTACTTTACCCATGTGTTACCGTGCTTGTTCCGTGTGAGGAGCGTTCTCATTATTTTGGACTGCGTCGGCTGCTTACCATTAGGCAGGATGTGGTCTAATGACGAGTCACCGTAAAATAAAATAAAAACAAATAATATCTTCACATTGTGCTAAGCGTGATAAGTGGTATTGAGCTTTTTAGCCTGAGATTATTAGACAGTCCAAGTTTTTTCCTGTTCGCAATTATTAAGTAAGTACAAAATCGTAACAGTCGTAGGTACGTGTATTATTCGAGAAGGAAGGCATATGAGGAAAACCGTAATACATAATTCTAGCAATTATTTTTCTGTGTAATATTTGTGTATTCCTTTGAAATGATTTGCAGATGAGCCTTCAGACCCATGTCAAGTGGCTTACGTTCCCCCTCCCTGCTTTTTAATTCCATTTTGACTTCGTGCCCTCTTAAAGTACATTTTACCTTACTTCATACGAAAATAGAGCAGTAATGCGTACGTCTGTTGTTCAGCTGTTTACGTCAGTAACGAAAACTCGTCTCGTTTAATGCTTAAAACTGAATTCCAAAAATAAAAGTTTCATATAGAGGCTTTTGCTCAGCAGTGACCAGTGGCACAGTATTAAAGCTATTACTTAACTTTTCGAATTCGTGATTGACTTCGCTCGAGTAGCGCTTTGCAGAATGCTACATGTTTAGGGTCTTTCAATGTTATGATCTCATCGAGTTTCCTATTGTTATATACAAGAACCCCCGATGTGCCCTTGTCCATGTTGGAAGGCCTACGCCCAGTAATGGGACGTTTGTAGGCATCAGCCTATAATCTTATAAATACAAGAAATTAACTTTTCAACAGAATTTAAATTCGATGTAACTTTGAAAAATGATGATTGCTTTTCGCCATGTCAGTCTACCGCCTCGTTAGGCGGAATTGTGAAACTGTAGCAACGAAAGCAAATTATAATAAAATTATTACAGTAACGAAAATGAATTGAGTATCGTTGTTTTGTATGGAATTTTCGAGAATTGGTTATTCGCTGTTCTCCCACACTGTTCGTTCTGATAATATGCACCAACGGTACCTTATATTATTAATGCAGGAATGAAATATTTTCCACGAATTGTAATCAGTTTTCCAATGAATAAATCTGAAATACAAAGACTCGAGTTCATGAACTACAACGTAACCAATGGTTTTATTACCATATGGTTAGTTGATTAAGCAATCCGCGTTTTCTGTGTTCTCTATGAATTTTATACTAAACAAACATGCTTTAAGAAACAAACCATTTGAATGAATATGTCAAAAATTATTGAATGGTAATAGTTAATAACATTACTTGAGAAGATGGCAGTGTATTTATACCTTTACTTAAAGCCGAATGACATCACAACATAGTAAATAGCACTGTGAAATAGTATCCCTATTTAGTCAATGCCATGCCCGTAATGTAGTCTTTGTTATTTTAGCATTATTGTTTTCTATGAAATATTGTTGTCAGAGTCAGTCAATAATCAGACAATTATTATTTCGAAATAATTGCGACGTCTTTGAAAAGCACAGAGAGCGCGCAATATTATTCCAATATCTTAAAAAATATTATGCTTTCCTCTTCAAAGATATAAGTCAAATCGTCTTTCATTTTTATGTGTACTGGGTACATACGAGTATTTGTAAATTTGATGACATGTAGCAGTAACCAATGGTTAACTGAAGTCACCATGTTTAAGCTAATCAACCGGTTACAGAACAGCAAAATATTGTTAAACAGCCGGTTATGATTTTAAAAGCTGTTTAAAACTTAAACATCTGTAGGTGAACGGTCTTAGACCTACGTTCACCAATAGATGTATAAGTTTTGAACAGCTGTTTACAACATAATCAGCTGTTTAACAATATTTTGCTGTTCACCAAGCATTAAACATTATTTAAGTACAGTAATTGATTGTTAAGCTTAAACATGGAAGGCGACTTCGGTTAACCATTGGTTACCGCTTCACACAATTTGACAATTTGATGACTTAAATTGTCAAATACGTACCCAATATTTATAAAAGTGAAAGACGATTTGACTTAAATCTTTGAAGAGGGTAATGTATGAGGATTATATAATTTTAAAAATATTGAAATAATTTTGCGCGCTGTCCGTGCACACTAAAAAAGTCGCGATTATTATAAGAAATGATGTTAATTATCAAAGACGTTTACGCTAAGAACATGACATTGACTAAACAGGGATTTTATTTCATAGTATTATGCACGTTGCTCCGATGTGTACCTCTGTTAGGTGCTCTTGAGGGGTTGTAGGGGTCCGATGTGATGTGACAATGATTCACAAACTAGTATATTTTAAATAAATACAGAAAGAAATTGATAAATGAAAAGTACAAAACAGATTGATAAAAAGGAGAATCAACGAATAATGATAATGTCAATACGAACACAATATTCTTTTTAAAAAAATATGAAAAATGGAATGTTAAAAGAAGGTAATGTCGTTGGATGATGTGATGACACACACCGTTACAATTATTATAATGCTGTACTACGATTTTGTGGTGGCGTTTGGTTCTATGAAAAGGTATGGTATGATACACTGACATCTTTACAAATAGTGTTAATACCTTTCGATCGTTTTTGACATATTCAATCAAAAATATTTGGTTAGTATACAGTTGATTAAAAATTCCTGGTGAACACAAAAAACGCGCTTTGTTTAAACTATTGTTACAAAATAACCGAATTATTATAAAATCCTTGGTTACGTTGTACTTCATGAACTATTAAATTATATCGTATATTTTATTGCTGTAGCGTGCACTGGGCATGTTTTTTAGTTGTGTAGTAAGTAAAGTACAAACCTTTTTGGACGATTCAAAAATACTTATCTATTAAGTTTTAAATACAGCAAAGTGTAATACATGAAAAAAAAAGTATTGAACCTCTTGAAGTACCAGAAGGCACCATAACGTTTCGGGCTCGCTACACTGACAAAATAGTTCTCCGGCCAGCAATAACCTGCGACGCGATGGCACTTCCTTTTTATTGAATGTTCCCACTCTTTCTATTGATAATACAAAGGGTCTCGATCTTTTACTGTACCTTTTTTTGTCAAATGTAACCGTTTTATTTACCCGAATCAAATATGAGAACGTTGTACGGACTATTTCGGTAGCATATTTCGTTTCTTGTAGGGGATTTTATGAGATTGCAAAGATTGTAGGTCTACGCATTGATTCTTTTTAAAGTTATGACGTCTGATTTAGTATTTTTTTTGTACCCAACAACGGAAAGCGTTTTTATCACACTTATGGATTAGACAAGTGGCATAAACGCTGCTAGAATAGAAGGCTTAGGAACTAATTCGTCAAGCAGAAAGAAAGTTCCAATTGGTCAAGTGTAAAGATAGTTCCAATTGGTCAAAACAGAACCAAAGCACGCGGTACAAACACACTTGACCAATTGGAACTTTCTTTACACTTGACCAATTGGAACTTTCTTTCTGCTTGACGAATTAGTTCCTAAATCGAATAGAATGATAAATGTCTGGAATTGATTTAAGTCAACGGCACGCCACGGTTGCCATTTGTCTAAGGGGGCAGATGAGATTGATGACGATGATTGAGGATGGAAACCGTTTCATCCGGCATTCTTAATCACTCAGGAACAGGATCTTATCTTTAAGTAACGGAACTTTGCTAATACCACTGTTACGGCCACAGAGTTAGATAATGATGGTGCTAGCTAGTCAGGCGGATTTAGGACAAACCATATAACCGATTCCATTAATATCTACCATCACTAGCAATCGAACCTGATCGAACTCTCTGAATTGCCCGTTCAGACAGTGATGTTAGTTTGCGTTCAAATTAATAGGAATGAATAGTGTATTGTCTTACAGACCGTCTCGTCAGTATCTGTCAATCGAAAATAGTTTCTAATGCATACTTATACGTACATTATACAAAATAGTAAATAATGCGATATTCTATTTCATTTATCATTATAGTGACTCCATTTAAGATGAACTTTATTTTACGAGCAAAGATAAACAGAGTTGCGCCTTTAAGTTGGCTTATTTTGCTCACTTAGAACTTCGCAACTGGTTAAACTTGTAACATGATAGTGCAGGTAAGACCAGTATGTGACCCATTTTTTAATAATGTTTCAAGTAACATAATAATAATTAAATAGGACTCACAGGCGACCTTCACGTCCTAAAGGAGCTCTCAGGTCCATTTTCATTCAGACACCTACTTTTGGTACAGTGATACAATTACGTGATGCCAGCCTCTAGAAAACCTTTAAGGCAATGAAAGGTCAATACTTCGTTGTTTGACCCACAGAAATAGATCTAAATAGAAACCGCGTGTGTACGTACGTGGCAAAATAGTGCCAAAAAGATTTTTACCATCTTTCGATCGTGTTTCTCAGCACCGGATATAGTTGTTATTTAAAAAAAATACTACTTGCGTCGTATCGAACTGTAAAAACTGTACAAGAGAGTTTGACCGAGATAACCAACAAGTTTCCTTTCAGTAAGTAATTTTGTTATTAAATTGACAGAGAAAAAAAGTAATACGCTTAGTTTTCATACAATGGAGCTAACATGCGGCTTCTATTTAGATCAATTTCTGTGGTTTGACCATAGGTTTCTCGCAGTCACCTTGGCTACGTATAGCCGTTTTAACTCCTCTGGTTGTAAGGCTTGTTTAAGACCGTCTGGCTCGATGCCACTATCTTATCTAAATCTGTCGCCATAAAACAGTGTATGTTCAACAACATTAACAATAACAACAATGTATTTGCAGAGAGATATAAGATAAGAGTATAATAACTCAACTACTAAGAAAATTCGTAGAGTTGATGGTTTCAGGTGAAGTGAGCTTCCACCTTTGATGTAATCACTTACCATCTAGTAAAATTGACCGCTTCACGGTACTTAGTGATTTAAAAAAAAAAGACCAGCAACTAGTACTAAAATACTGAAGCCATAGCAAAGAATTTAATTACTGACCATTTCTAGAATAACAAATAAAACCACACCTAATTTTGTAGTCTGCTATTGTGACAGGCACACAAAGTTGTTCGTACCAGCCTCAACATCGTGTATGTGCCGCATACGTGAACTTGCATGAGCGTAGGGATGGATTAATGAATAAGTAAACTGTAGCCGAACTTGTAACTTGTAAAAGCGTTGGCACACACGTAACCTTCTCGAGACCCCTCTCCCCCCCCCCCCCCTCCCCCTCTCTTAGGCGGGAAAGTCAAGAGGCGCGTTGCAATTTTAATTGTGTTACTTCAATGTGTGTTTCGTCTGGTGGTAGATAATTAATTGTTCACAGTGAGTGGTTGGTCAGAGCGGCTGACTAACCGTATTTTACACCGTATTTATGACCATTTTTACTTTATGCGATATCAAAGGTTTCACACGTCGGAGAAACATGAAAAAATGGCAAACGGTAGCTAATGACAATGGCTAACTAATAAATTACTTTGTTTCGTATGTTTGAGATTATTTTGGTGAGAAAAAAAATCATTACTTAATTATTTTGTGATTTAAAACTTAACTTTTTTATAAGTCCATATTATTATTTTTGTCGATGAATTTAGATGTAGTACTAGCCTTAACAGGTTAGAAGTACCACCCCTATCACTTTGTATTTATTCCTTCCTTATAGCCTGCGATTCCTCTGGTTTTGCGGGTGTCCATGGGCGGCGGTGATTACTTTCCATCAGGTGAACCGCTTGCGCGTTTGCCTCCTTCTGCTTTAAAAAAAACATGTCGACACATTACTGGCCCAAAAACACCGATGACCAACAAAGTACTGGAGTCAAGTAAAAGTACTAGTTATCAAAATGTATCGATAATGTTAGCGCGTCCTTAATCTTGATCATCGTGCAATTATTATTATTATTCTTAATTAATGGCTTCGCGTCTAGCATTAAGCCAATTTCAAGCGGTATATATTTTTAATGTACATTTAGTATTGTACGGTAAATTGAATGGAGTCTCACAACACGTGTTGTTGCTAAAAGAACACGGCAGAAACTCTCTCATCCTGCAATTAATTTGTAACTTAATTCTTACAACTATTTTTTAAAAGATTGAAAGAAGCGTTGTTATTGCAAAAAAATTTCAAACATAACAAACATATTTTTAAGTAAATTTTTTTCAGTGTTTATAATTTTACTTAAGTATATTTATGCGTTGAAAAACGCTAAAATATAAAACATTAATCTATTTTTTTTTATCAATATTACTATAATATGAAGTGTTTGTATATCCTAGGTGTCCATAAGACAATTAGGCGTATTTTGCGCATTACACATATAGCGGGCAAATGCTAGATAACTATACTTATATGTCTTATATTGTACGCGAGCTGAGAAATGTAATAGTTCACTTTTATCCCAATCTAACTAGCGGTAGCGGAAGTAGAGGACAACTAACAGCCTTTGTTTTATTTCCTGCCATGAAGCCTTTTTTTAGGATTCCGTAGCCAAATAGCAAAAAACGGAACCCTTATGGATTCGTCATGTCTGTCTGTCTGTCCGTCCGTATGTTGTGTATGTGTGTCCGCGCCTATTGTATTTGCCAATAAACAGTGTGCTATTAGCAGTCGTGTGTATCACTCGAACAACCCGTTCCCTTAGCTAACACCGTATGACACAGCCACTTTTTTTCCGAAACTATAAGAACTATACTGTGTGCGGTTGCATTAAGATTTTGACACAAAAATATAAAAAAAAAAACAATAAATTTTGGGGGTTCCCCATACTTAGAACTGAAACTCTCTCAAAAAAATATATGATGTACATACATTAAACTTCCACCGAAAATTGGATTGAACGAGATCTAGTAAGTAGTTTTTTTTAATACGTCATAAATTAATTAATTTGAAAAAAATACACTATTATTAAAACATCGATCAAAGTTACAACGAACTACAAGCACTTTTGTATGATGTTACTTGCTGCTACGGAACACTTCATGGGCGAGTCCGACTCGCACTTGGCCGCTTTTTTTAAACAAATTCTGATTCAATTACTTACGATTTATTCTATACGGGAACACCTTTTTAGATTGAGATTTATCTTAATTTTAAAAAGGAGTTCAGTCTACCTTTTAAAGTAGGCTGAAAGGATTCCGCTCGCTGCTGGTTATCTGGATTACTACAAAACTATTGAAGTCTAAGGGTCGACAACGTGACATATACGCGTCACATCTATGGGCACTACGGATGGTGATCCACGCTATGCTTTTTTGACAGATCTGGTTTAATCCGGTTCAAGATCCAGAAGAATTGGTGGATATAGAGACATGACAAAGGTCTTAAGGCCGGCAACGCCTAGTCGCTACATTCGCGACTACTATTCTCGAAGGGGTTAGTCAGCTACTGCCCACAGTCCACGTTTCACAATAACAACTGCACATGTGCTCAGCCTGATAGGTGGTGAGCTCATCGCAGTTTTATGCTGTTGGATGTTTGTGCAGTATTTAATCTGTTAATCGACTTTTACGACACCCAAGTGAAGAGATTGCTTGTCGGTATTCTTTTAATAATAAGCCGTCACCGCATAGATCTCATACCCATACTTATTGTTACAATTTCCCTTCTCCATAAGGAATATGGTAAGCCTATCGCCGCTTTCAGAAGTTTGATAAGCTGCCAAACTGTGAAACTGTTAGGCGGCATCAGTTTTAAATAAACATACGAGTATTATGTACGCATACTTATTTGTTAGACCTAAATTAGACTTAAGTTTATGATTATTATTATGTACGCATACTTATTTGTTAGACCTAAATTAGACTTAAGTTTATGTAAGACTAGCGGACCGCTCGCGACATCGTCCGCGTGGACCCCGTACCCCGTGACGAATTTTTGAAAATATTATATAGCCTATGTCACCCGGAGATAGTGTAGCTTCGCAACGGTGAAAGAATTTTTCAAATCGGTCTAGTAGTTTCGGAGCCGATCCAATCCAAACAAACAATCAAATCTTTCCTCTTTATAATATTAGTATAGATGGAAAAATTGGCATACGGCCTGCCTGGTGGTAAGTGGTTACCGACTTCTGCAACACCTTCTACGCGCAATTTACCGATTACGAGTAGGTAATTATGAATCTATGACTTATGGGTTACCGTACCCATTAATCAAATGACCCAATGATCAACTGAAAAATACAAATAACTATACATAATTAGGTTTTTAGTCAAGTCTTTTTTTTTTGCAAGCTTGTTTTTCTTTAGACACCCTTACTGGTCGACTGGCAGAGAATGCCTCAGGGCATTAAGTCCGCCTCTTGCTGTAATTTTGCAATAAAGAATAAAAAAAAAATAACTTGTTATGTAACCAAATTAAGTGTTAAAATGAATATGAATTTCTCATTAAAATTTTCATTCCACATCACTTATCCTTCAACACAGCAATGTTTGACATGAGCGTTTGATTGCCGAAATAAGAGGGACCTCTCCACCTATTTAACTAAATTAAACTATGCTACATAAATACCAATGTAGTTCATAAAAAATGTGCTATGATAATGTACGACATGTAGGATGTCTAAATAGTACAAAATAAATCAATACATTTTTTTAAAACCACTATTCCCCCGCTGCGCAAAGGTCTCACTTACTTCAATTTACTACATCACGGCATTATAATGTATGGACGGCAGTACGTATAACTATCCTCAGCGGTCTATCGCTAGTGTAGGTATGTGGAACACAGATCGACGCGAAAACATTTCCGCGGGATTGCGCGCTCCCGTGCCCCTGTAAATTAATTTAAGTGCAAAAAAAGATTTAAGAGGGGTGATCTGAGAGGGAGGGTGGGGGGAATTCTCCCCTCGATGTGAGAGGCACTCATTCTCGGTTTAACCTCTATCGAATGTTCATTAAAGCGAACGCTCCCAGAGAGGGCGGACTTTAACACGTCGCGTCGCTTTAGTAGGACACAAGGAATTTACCTTTTGTAACAAAAGCCTAACTTTCTCCCGCGCTCCGCGGGGAGCTATTAAATTTTTACACATTAATCATGGCCGTCCTGTTTATAGCGAGATTTTCGCTTAAAATACCGAACGGGGGCGTCCGCGTCGTTGCCCGCCATTTCGGACGTGACTTTTATTTTTGTTTTAGGATTTAAGTGGAATCGGTGAAACAATGCCCTTTGAATGGATTTTATCAAATCTGATTACGCGCACAACAAGCGAATGCTTTTAGTACACACAGGATGGTCTCGATAACTTACGTAACTGCAAATATCGCTTGTATACATACGTACATTAGATAATATAGTTTTAATTAAACTTCCGTTTCAATATTACGAGTACAACGGACGATGTAAATAGAGGTGTAGCTTCAATTTACGTTTAAAATTGCATTATGAAAAACTACGTTGAACGTAAAAGGTTTCCACCTCTTTGCGTTACCTTTAGCTTTTATGAAGAAGCTATTTTTTAACCTTGCTTTTACCGAACCTTTGACATTAAACGTTTAAAAACTTAGTGTTTTCAGAAAATACTTAACAAAATTTTATCGATGACACGGTTCTCTTTAAAAATTCATAATGTCACATCGTAATAGTTAATAGTGAAAAACAGTTTACCCGGCTTGGGGTTACTACCTACGGGCTCCGGCAAGCATTCGGCGCTATTATTGCCGAAACACACGTACTGGAAACGTCGGAGTAAACAACGCCACAGTAAACGAATATTGTCAGTAAGACAAAGAATTATACTTAGTGCGTGTGTTTGTGCGCTTTAGTACTTGTTCTGAGGTTTGTGCAATGCAAATGCGTGTTATGGATGTAGCAATGACAATTATTGTGTTGTAACCGTAGAATAATAACTTATATAATTATTATTCTGAGGTTGTAACTCTACGGAAACTATGACACGTAAAACAAATACTTTATACGGATGCACTTGCGTTTCTTTTTTATTTTGACCTAACGTTTTGAACTATTCAAAGGTGAAAGACTATGGACCCCTCTAAACATACCTAATGTGTTGAACATCATTAAAAGTAATATGAAGGAATATTTTTAATATATTGTTACTAATTATAATAGATTTTATTCTGATAGATTTCATCGGAAAAGAGCACAGTTCATGCTAAGAATAATATTCAGTAGGAGGTGCGCAAGAAAAGCACTATCGGGTTTCAAGATAAAGCTTCTGTCGTAAAGCCAAGTCAACGGATAGGTGACTAAATTAAAATATCACAAGCTCCTATTTGCTTCAGTAGGTCAGTTGATGATAAAGGTAAGATCTATGCCGGGGATGTGCAAACGTTTTCCTTCGCGAGCCAATATTTACTATCGAAATAAATGTCAAGTCTGGTTTTTGTAATGTGGCTAAATTTCTTTAGAGAAATAAAAAAAATAGGTGCCTACTACGTATTTTCAGAAATACTAATTTATTGTGCAAGCTATATTATGTACCTACGTGATTGTTTTATGCGAGCCGCGCACAATCGTTTATCTTTGTAGCTGGCCGGATTTCTACCATTCGCCGGGCTGGAGATGGCCCGCGGATCTTAATTTGCCCATCCATGATCTATGCCTATGAGATCCTTAAAACTGGCTAACGACAACATCTTCCGTACGAGTTCTGTTTCTGTAGCAAAAAAAAATTACAAACCTCTTTTTCCATAGTAAGTAGTACAGCTTACTGATTATAATATATATGTATGCTGTTGCGAACCAATAAGTATGCTTGTGGTCCCTTTGCCTCAGAAGAACATAAAAAATATATATAGAGAAATTACGAACTGTATTGTCAATGTCATGGGTAAAACTTTTGAATCGAGTCGCATGAATTGGGGGGAGGGAGGGGACGGGAAGGGGGAGGAGTAACCCCCACTTACCCTCCCTGTCGCAGACAAGTAGTTTTTAAGTTATGTTAATTTTTGTATTTTGAGGTTATTTCATAGAATTAATAATACAAGTATAGAAGATTCACTCCACAAAGTAATTTAAATAAATACCGACTCTTGCTAAGACACAATAAAGTGCAACTCAGGACGCACACCGCTCCCATTCCTACAGTTAAATTCACTTAGAAGTTGCTTCTCTTTCTATCGCGTAGCTCTTATCTCTTCTAACGACTGCAGGGTGTTCGCGGGAGTCAGTTCGGTCGGTTACTTGTAGCTTCAGATCTAAATCGCGGAGTGCGCCAGGCCTGGATAAGTATCGTAACGTAACAATTGAGGTTTTGGTAAAACTGTACAACCGCGTGACCAACATTTGGGGGAGGGAGGGAAGGGCGACCACCCTTTAGGTGGGGAAAAATACGTCGCACGTACAAAAACGTCGTTTCTGGCGCTTCGTCGGCCGCTCTCGCGGCGCGCTCGCTTCGCTCGCTCGGCTCGCTTTTTTCGTCAACATACTAACCTAACCTAATTAACTCATAAGACTTTTTTCACCCCCATCCCCCCGCTTCGGTTCTGTTACTATGGTACTACTATATAACCTAAAAACGTGAAATTATTCGTGTTTTTGGCCGATTTTGACAAAGTTTTCAAGTGGTTTTTTTATATTTTAACGCAACTGCGGCAGCTAAAATGTTAATAAACCTTTATTTAAGAACCTCTTAGACCTCCCCACAGTGTTAGTTTCTTCAAATTCAGGCGACTCGATTCAAAAGCCAACCCATGTCATGTCATCATTCGGGTTGAAAAAATGTCGGCAGCCTCGTGAGTGCCGTTTCATCAAAAATAGTTAAAGTATTTTTCTTGGTCACGTGACATTTAGCCCGGTGACGTCACACCACGTTATACAAAAAAAATTATCTTGAAAGCTGACAGATTTTTTTTAAAATTCTTTAGAGGCTAGTACTTGACCGCGATCTCACCTGATGGTAAGTGACGATGCGGCCTAGGATGTAGCATACTTGCCTAGATAATGCCTGTTCACCCGTGCCTTGAAAATGTCCAGGTTGATAGGTACTTTTTGTATAGAATTGTGTAATTTGACTTCACACGAAACTCAATCATGGCCGCCCGTGTTTCGGGTCTTATAATCCACAGATAAACAATTATAAATTTATTTTGTAAAAATGATAATAATTGTTATATTATAAACTACCATAACCGACATCTTTTATATTTTATTGTTACAACTGTCAAATAGCCAATCAATGGGTACCTACCTACTTAATGGCTTAATCGCCACGCTTGCCAAATGCGAAAAAGCCGGGCGGAAAAGCCGGGCGGGCTGGCTATGCGTCAAAAAAATCCGAAACACACTTTGCCCAAACTTGGAGTCAAACCCTACGGAACTTGGGCCAAGCGCTTTACCACACGACCACGGAGGTATTTAAAAAAAAACTGACATACCCGTCATACATTATCAGTTCCAATAATATTCAACAAAAATCAAATATCCCATACTGAATCAGTATGTCTACTGCAATGAAATTGTTCGAGAATATGCTACGTTTCAGCACAATGTTTTCAACTCTACACTGAGATTTTAGAACGCAAACAATTTCACTGTAAAATATGTGGTAGGTACAGTGGAACGAAATAAATTGTTGAGTTACGAAGGAATCGGGAGGTAACAGCATAGTTTGGAGCCACCGAGATCACCACAAATGACGCTGGCACGCAGCCTTCCGAAATATCTCAATAGATATCCTACCTACATAAATATAATATAATACTAGCGGCCGCTCGCGGTATCACCCGCGAGGTTTCCGTTCCCGTGGGAATGTTGGGATAAAAAGTATCCTATGTGTTAATCCAGGTTATAAACTTGCTGTATGCCGAATTTCATCCAAATTTATTAAGTAGTTTTTACGTGAAAGAGTAACAAACATCCATCCATATTTACAATCTTTTGCGTTTATAATATTAGTAGGATGATCACGACTATTATCCACGAAGGATTACCATAAGGACCGCAAATACAGTCCTCTGCCATAGTCCACTTTTTTCGCCTCAAACTAAACCTTAACTTTTTCCGATCAGCTGTAATTGCAGTAGATACTTAATTAAATTTAAGCATCTTGAATATCAATTGTTGACAATAGTAGTTGTGATTTAATAATTTAAGGGCAGTTCGATTCTTTTAAATATAATTATTTTGAAGCTGCTTTAAATTTTAAGTGAATCTGTGAGATCCTTTACATTTTTTTTTTGTAAACTTTTCCTTACCTTTATAAACACAACAAAAGAGAATCAGACAAATCAGTCGAGCCGTTTTCGTCGTTTTCGTGCGCTTAGCAACACATTTGGCGATTCATTTTAATCTACATAGATTGAGATAGTAAGTAACAGACATTGTTTTGGGGTATAGTTGTTTTGTATAGGTTTGCCGGGAAAATGAATATTACATTTACGAATCCAATGTAAAACATTACGATCCCTAGTGAGCTCACACTTTCTGTCATTCAGTCATAAAAATAGGTCAAGCGACTGCAGGAGCTCTGATTCCAACGGCTCCCTGTCAGATATCCAGCGGAACCTCGGCATTCCCTCGGCGGTGTGAATGGTGCTGGTGGGCTTGATCGCGGCTCGATAGCTGATGATACTACTACGCGCATTGGCGCCCCCGCGATTACACATGTGCTTAACGTGACAAATGGTGAGCCTATCGCCGCTCTATGCTTTTGAATATACGTGTAGTCTTTAGTCCGTTAGTCGCCTTTTACGACATCCAAGGGAAGAGAGGGGGTGGTAGTATTCTTTCACCGCCACGCGACACGGATGGCAAAAATAACCATTCGGGTAGATAAGAGCGGCATTGTTCGGCTCGTGGCGTGTTATTATTGCTCGTCTTCTTGCACTGTTATGACATACATACATATATTTAAATCTATTATCCCCGAAGGGTTAGTCAGAGACTAGGCAATGAGGACCGTAAAAGTCTTTGCACAAAAAACTACATCACAAACAAATACACTAGCCTGCAAAAATAAGTATCACACTAATAAAATTTCATTTATTTCTAAACTATAGAAGTTAGAGATTTAAAATAAAAAACGTTTCATAGCAATTTTATCAGCTTCCTTTGAAACCATAGTAAATTATACAATAGTAACATTTTTAAGTCTTGTGTGTCTTGTTTATCTTGTGTACTTTAAAAGTGATTACAATTTTAAAAGTGTGATAGGTACTTATTTTTGCAGGCCAGTGTAGATTGAAGTAATTTAATTTTGATGATTAAAAAACGGCACAAACAGTCAATAGGTAATGTTTGTGTCAATAAGTATTGAAACACAAATACCAGACCCAAATAAAATAAATAGGACGCAAAAGTCAAAGGGCTTTCCAAAGGGAGAGCCAATAGCACACTCTGTAAACATAAACGCAAAATGAAATGTCACATTTTAATATAGATACATACTCGTATAAAGATATATACATACATGTAATCAAGACTATTATCCCCGAAGGGTTATCAGTCAGAGACTAGGCAACGAGGACAGCAAAAGCAGTCCTCTACCATAGTCCACTTTTCACCAAATAGCAACTGCACATGTCCTCAGCGTGACAGGTGGTGAGCCCATCGCCGCTCTATGCTGTTGGATGTATGTTGCGGTCTTTAGTCCGTTAGTCGCCTTTTACGACACCCCAGGTAAGAGAGGGTGGCAGTATTCTTTCACTGCTACGCGATACGATTATTTTAATATAAGTTCACAAATAAATAAAAAATTCGAACCGTAATTTTTTTAATGGTGATAGGCGGGTCCTCCAATTGTTGGCTTAGCCACTAGAAGAGAACGAGAACCTCGTGAAAGCCGAGAAGGACAAGCTCAGTAAGTACCTTGACTTGGCTCACGAGGTTACCGCCATGTGGGATGTGGATTCAACCATTATTGTACCGATAGTCGTTTCGGCACACGGCCTTATAGCGAAGAGCCTCGATCAACACCTAGAGAGGCTCTCGCTGAAAGGTTGGGTCAAGGGTCAGATGCAAAAGGCAGTACTCCTTGACACGGCACGTATTGTCAGGAGGTTCCTCACTCTGCAGCCCTAACCACCGATAGCTTGGGTCTATCCCCGCTGCCGGTGGCAACCTAGGTTAAGTTTTTTATAATATTTTATATTGTAAATAGGTTTTTATATAAAATATTGTAAAAAATTAAACTTAAGAATTATGTTAAATAAAGAGGATAATAATAATAATAATAATACTTCTTGACACGGCACGCATCGTCAGGAGGTTCCTCTCTCTGCAGCCCTAACCACCGGTAGCTTGGGCCCTGCCCCGCTGCTGGCGGCACCCTAGGTTTAGGTTTTTTATAATGTTAAATGTTTTATTTTTTATAGTAGTTTTGTTTATTATTTTTATATGGGATATTATAAAAAACCTACACTTAAGAAAATAAATAAACACGTGAATAATAATAAATATTGTAAAAAAAAATTCCTCTCAGCTGGCTGCGCCCCTGCGCGCCGATTCCCGCGTCTGGCTTACCTCACCGCTGGGCCTCTCGCGGGTTGGGAACAGATGCATTCTTTTGGAGATTACTCGATAATTTGTTAGAAAATTTACCAACTTCTATATATATTTGGATTTTACATAATATTTCCCATAATATAGCATATAAACCCATTCATAATTTGTAAAAACATTCCATAGTTTCTAGCGTATATTTAAAGAAAGTAAAAAAATAAGGTGCAGTTGGGTAATATCAGGTATATTTTTTAAGTAGAACAATTTGAACAGATACTTTTTGTCCTATTTTAATCTTAGACGTATTATCTACAACTTAAAACTATAAAAAAACATGCTTCCAAACACATTTCGTTCGATATTTAATATTTAGTATTTAAAATAATAACTCACGGCAAAAAAAAAATAACAAATGTCAATTTTAGCTCTTATTGTTACCGAGATAAGAGCTAATAAATCCGCGATCCCGAATCGGGTCGCCATTCGACTACGTATTTTAGATTGATGAAATATTGAAAAAAACACACACAGAACAACAAACAAAAAGTATTGAGAGGTAGATTACTTACTGAGTCATCGTAGTTTAATGAATTATGAGATTCAAACACTTTAATCACTGCAAAATTACACAAAACACACCCACGAATTGTCGTTACTGACTGACTGGCGCGACGCTAACGCGGCGCTAACGCGAACTGACTTCAATATCGAATTTGAATGATAAAATGTTACTAAACTTGGTCGTATTATACGCTTGAATGCTAGCCTACTCTATCTTTTTTAAGATTACATAGGTGCGACAAGGATAAAAAAGAGTGCAACCGCTCGTTTGACGCTAAAATGACCATTCCGATTTGGGTCGCTTGGCGTCCCGATTCGGGTCGCGTGCCGACGCGCACTTACTTGACGCGTCCCGAATCGGGACGTTGCCACCTGAGAGGTTGATATAATTTAAATAAAGAGAATAATAATAATAAAACACTTTATTTGCACACTTAGAAATTAACAGTTACAAAACTGGACAATAGACAGAGAAGAGAGTACAAGTAGGCGGCCTTATTGCTTTATAGCAATCTCTTCCAGGCAACCTTGGGTAAAGAGTAAAGAAAAATAGTAAAAAATACCTACATGTAGGTGCTACTCGTATTTCGTTTCATGTCAATAAACCACCACAATATGTTTCTGGCACTGGGTTTTTATACCAATCTTGTATCTAAAAACGTTAATGTGAAATAAATGATTAAATTCATCTTGACATAATTATCATCCATTGAAAATAAATCCCTGGTGTATGCCCGCCCCATTTAGGAATTAACAAAATTAAGTAAAAGCAACATCAACTTAATAACTAAATTATTTAAAAGCTGCGCCCCAGACTTTCGCTCCAAGGTGAATTATACATTTCACTGATCACTTACTTCAGAGATGAGGAAGTAACTAAGTTATATTCTTCCCTACCGAAGGAAATGAAAGAATTTAAATTGTTTCCGAGAGTCACCACTTGAATCTAAATTCGTTCAAACTTTGTGTTCCGCTATTTGATTGAGATGCCAAAATTTAAATTTAAATAGGTATGCAGTTTACGTAACTTACCATTCTGTCAAAAAAGTTTCGGGAACGGATGATTTGTTTAGAATTCCAAATTCAATTTTTTGTTTTTTTTTTGTTTTCTTTTTCCTAAACTCAAATTACCAATTCGTGGCACCCGTTTTCATTTGGTAGAAGACATAAAGGAGAATTCGTGGCGAGAACTGAACTCAATTCCGGAAAAAGCGTTTAAAAAATGTTTTGATGATTGGATTATTAGTTGACGTATGTGTATCGTTTTTGAAGGAGCATACTTTGAAGGCGATAAATAAAATTTGGATGAATAACTAACATTATGTGTACATTATTGATCTTTTCCCGGTACTTTCTTGACAGAGTACTATCTTACCTTCAAATTGTCAAAAGTACGTACATACATACACCACATACTCGTACACACTCGATTCCCGGATGGGTCAGCAGAGATCACAGGTTAAAATAAAAACGCAGGATCTGAAGAATGATGTAAACTTTACAATAAGTATATTTACGACAATAATAAAAAAAGCTTTAAGTAAATGAGTAGGTATCCCCAAATTAAGCAGTTACATTAAAAAAAAAAATTTTTTTGTTATTTAGCTGGCAAACTTGTCGCACCTCCAAAAGATGGAATAGTCTACCAGCACACGTATACCTATGATAAAGGGTCCTTTAAACGAGGCGTGAAGAAGCACTTTGTGGGCTTGTGGGCTTGTGGGCTCCACTTAACATCAGACGGAGTGGGATCATTTGCCGGGCTTAATATATAAAAAAACGACCATACGTCCCGCATGCAAAGCGCTCTAGTTCTTTGCAGCCTATGGGACAAATCTTAAGTTCTTTTGCCTCTATGCACTCTAATTTCACTGGATCTAGTACTCTTCAAACCTAAACGCAGCAATGTAAACAATGTAATATAAAAGTAAAATATCTAGATGTATGTAGAAAATAATGTTCTAAATCATTGTTGTAACTACATAGTGCTAGAAACGATTGTGGTCATGACATATGAAGGAGTATTGTTTCTACGCAATAAGGGTTCAAACGACCCGCTGCTGGCTTGGCATTTGGATTGAAATCGTTTACGATAAAAAGGGTTGCATTGAGGTCGAGCGACGTGTACATTTAGCGTCAGATAGGTTAAAGTATCTAAGCATTTCAAAATTGTAATTGTCATTAGTTGTTAGCACAGAATCTCACAGAACGGAAGAAAGAGGTTCTTCTTTATTGTTGAAATTTTGCATTGACAATGCTATAAAGTTAAGTATGCAAAACCATAGTTCTGTCGGTTAGGTTAAGCTACAAATGCTACCTACCTACCTGAAATTTACTGCAACTAAAAAAGGAGATCGCGAAATTCATCTAATAATAAATTATAGGAACATAAATAAAGCTATCGCTAAAAAATGCGACCCAAAAATTAGCTGCTACTGAATAATGCGTTCGCGAAATTCATCTAACAAATCATATAGATATAGGATAAAATGTTTACTAGAAAAAAAAGAGGTTCTTCTGTTCAGTGGTTGTTAGAGAGAGCTCACAATTTATGTATACATAGATGTCCCCAAAGGGTTAGTCGGACACTAGGCAATGAGGACCGCAGAAGCAGACCTCTGTCATAGTTCACGTTTCTCCAAATTACAACTGCACATGTGCTCAGCGTGATACGTGGTGAGTGGTGAGCCTATCCCGCTCTATGCTGTTTACAACATCCTAGGGAAGAGAGCGGTTGGTAGCAATATTTCAGTGAGCTGTGGTATACCACATGGCTCACAATTTGTGAGATATAATTAGATACTAATACGCGTCTTTGCAGCACGCATTGGGCCGGCTCGCCCGGTGTAATACCACCCTCTCACGAATATCCGGCGTGAAATAATGGCACTTGGTGCTGTTGTGTTTCGTCCGGCCAATGAAGGCCCATCCACCCCCCCCCCCCCTCACAATTCCTATTACTTCCTTAACCATATTCCTTCCTTAAAGGACCGCAACGCGTCTGCGATTCCTCTGGTTTTGCGGGTGTCCATGGGCGGCGGTGATTACTCTCCATCAGGTGACCCGCCTGCTCGTTTGCCTCCTTCTTTTATAAAAAAAAAACGAATGGCGGAATGTCCATTATATTGGATAACTATCGGTTTACATCAGATATTTAAGACATTGTTAGCCAAATATTGGTTAACAAAGAAGATAAGAGTACTAACTCTTTTAAGACTACTTAAGTCTTCAATAAAATAGAAAAATAAAGTATCTGATTTAAAACGTCTGTCTCCCGATAGATGGGGCAAAAAAGTACTGAATCTTTATCAATACAGCGTCGGTATTCGGGACCCAAATCCCCCCGAAGACAACCTCTATGGGTGGGAATAAAATACTAGTCAAGCGCAACTGTTATTCGCAAAGCCGTGTTCAGCACAAACTCGGACGTTTACGACATTCATGCGATCCGGTTTATTGTATTGTAGGTGAACAGTTTAAAGTGGTTGAAGCTATTACGTTCTTCGGAAATAGTGAAACTTCCAACAGAGAAATGGAACTGATTAGCAATATGAACAGTACAGATACGGTATAGCCTGACAAGGGGCTAATATATAGTAGATGATAATAAGTGATAATTTAAATGCTTCTTAGTAAATGATATTTTCAGTAAAAATGTGGGGCTTTACTGAGATCTCACACAGAGTTGGAGAGAGTTTTTGAAAGTCACGTTTTGCTTCATTTACCAACACTCATGCACGTTAATTCCCCATTATTCCACGTTAATATTCGAAATTAAAGAAAATAAAACAAAATTGCAAACATGACGCTTCACTTTACCGTTAAGAAGTTCTTAGCGACATTTATCAGAGACCTGTACAGCTTTTTTACATACCTACTATAGTATGGCTTAGATATTTCTAAAATTAAGAAAGTTATCAGGTGTTCCGTACTATCGGTCGAATTTAATGGGATGGATCGTGTTAAAAGAGATTATAACCACTACGTCTAGATAACATAATATTATTGAAGTTCTATAGAGAAACCTTTAAGCAAGAATATCTCGGATACCTATTACAGAAGTTCAACTGTCGTTAACACAGTTACTTTAAGAAAACTATTTCAGTCTTTAAAACGACTTTTGTTGAAATATTCCGGGAAAACGTCGGCTCACTTTTGAGTTTCGATCTCGCTTGTTTTAAATAACTTTCGCAATGCCGTTAATGTGACATAATTAGGTATATCGAGCTCCTCCGTGCATGAAAAGGCACGATAATTCAGTGGTCCTGTCCACTGCTTCTGGTTTTTAAGCCCGGTTAAGTTATGTTATTTGTAAAAAAGAAATGCGAGAGTAAGAATAATAATGTTTCCGTGTAGATTTAAATAAAGAAAATAGTGGAAAATATTTGTAGATGTTGTTATCACGCCGAAACGACTGTTTATAAATTTTATTAGTATATCCATATATTTATTGGGTAACTATATTATTATACAAGCATCATCACAGAGAAACGTTATAATCACAAATACAAAAGGACAACGTATGCCCAGGAGCAACTAAATATACGTAGTACTTTCTGTGATGTAGCGTAATAAAATAATTTTTGTCCCTGAGTAACATCCTGCGCCCTCAGGGCTTCTTCACTTTGTGGCAGACCGAATTTACAGACGCAGCCGCGGGTGATAGTTAGCTTGTTCGTCACACGGCTTCTGTCTGATGTCAAGCTTCAGTTAGAAATGATAATTTCTATTATAAATGGATGTTAACAATGACTACAATAAACTTGAAAACATTAAAAGGATAAACATGTGGACGGGGTTTCACGCAAAGCTACTTTTAAATATTTGTATAGTATGTATAACGCGAAAGTTTAACCCCTTGAGCTTTTACGGTTAAAACCAGACACAATTGAAAATCAATTGTTTCGCGACCGCCGGCGGCCTTATGATCCTTGACCTATTACAAGTGTAAAGGTTACGTACTAGCTAAAAGCTATTCAAATAATAACAATTTTATGATTCGACATAAACACGCATGTCTGTAGTAACCTAAGAAGTGTAATATAAGTACGCTTAATTCATCATCATCACCATCAGTCTATTAACATCCCACTCCTGGGCACAGTCCTCCAACATGGAAAACACGGACACACAACAGCACGTGGGGAGATTGGTCCATTACCCATCATGTTAGCCCAATACGAGATGGTGGGTTATACACTTAAGTATAAATCTGACGTCAAAGCTACCCCCATACAAAGTCATTCCGTCTTATTAATAAAAATGGTTGGCCATTTTGACTTTTACTTACTACTACTTGTACTACTACTACTTTTTTTATTGAGACAGTGTCACTTTAAACTGAGGTGTAACATTTGAATGTTACACCTCAGTTTAAAGTGACGCTGTCTCGTTTTTGTTAAAGAAGACAGATAGGGATATCATCATCAGCCTATAAACGTCCCACTGCTGGGCACAGGACTCCCACGTAAACAATAGCACGTGGGGATATTGGACCAAAACCCACCACGCTGGCCCAATGCGGGTTGGTGGGTTTTAACGACTGCCATCTTGCAACAACAACCGGGACCAACGGCTTAACGTGCCTTCCGAAGCACGGAGGAAGCTCGAGCTGTTTTTTATTTGGTCATCCATCAGGCGACCCGGCATTGCGAAAGTTGCTTAGCGGGCCAGATCGCAAGCCGAACGCGCTAGCCGCTGCGCCATCGAGCTCCTCTAGATAGAGATATAGAGACAGCGTTAATTAAATCCTAAGTGTTTTAATCAACGTTTATTAATAACAGGGATTGAGAATATCGTTTTGATAGTTTTCGGCTAAATACAATTCGTCGAACAAAAGATACAGGAAATCTTTTGTCACACATACAGTTGGAATTGAATAGAGCCGTTCAGTCCTCCGCCCACGGTACCCTGGCCATCCCCGGGGATTTGTCGTTGGTGCCTTTATCTGATGCTCATTCTTTTGGCGCTAGGCATCGTAAGACGTATCTCACTAAGACGCTACGTTGACGGTAGACTGGTCCCAAAAAACAATGGTAAGTTGCCGACGTTTCTAAATTACAGACGTTGAACTGTCGTAGGTTTTACTTTTTTGTTCTGAGATTATGAAACGGTGTCACACTATAAAGGTACATACATGTGGGTACATAGTACGTCATACTGAGTGTGTAAGTTCGTTTTTAGGTTCACTTACTATATCGGGAGATGGTCATATCGGGATGTGGTTATATCAGGAAGTGGTCATCACCAACTCAAAGGTGTCTACGTAATCCTAATTATAATTAGCTTTTTAATATTAAACTTTAATGTGAACGTGTTAAACGAGCAAGCTAGAAACAATGTCTTATGAAAAAAATCTGACCTAAATATGTAGGAGAGCGGTTTTAAATATATCAACAATATTCTCTTAGCGCCATTTAAAATTTGCTTTAGTATTTTATACATTTACAAAATGGCGTCATCGTCTAAGTTGGGAGGGACAGAGCAGAGTAAAATGAAGGAGAAAGTCTCATCATCTCTTAGACAAAAAGATACCATACTCCATACATCGTAAATCGCCCTACTCGTACACTCAGGTTTAGTTTTTTTTTAATCTCTTGTTCCAACTTGATTAGCCTATTGATGAGCCTATTTTATGCTAATTCTCTTTTATTCCAGTTTTCGCGTTTATTCACTCAGGTTTAGTTCAAAACATTTCACTAACAAATAAAGATAAATTAATATCTTACATGTAAGTATATAATTACTGTACATCGCCATAAATAGCACCCCAGTGAGATACAGCAGTGACTGTGTCAACCGTTTATTCGGCGTGGTGTTGTCGATGCGGCATATCTTGTTCATCTACATACATTATTCAGGGATGCGAGGTTCAAGTAATGTTCGCTTTGCTACTACACAACTTGGTGAGGTAAGCGGGGGTTTTGACAAGTAACTGTAGCATTGGTGACACTTCTTGACCTATACATGTCTTCAGATCTTAGAGCTTGGACACGAGGGATGTGATATGACCTTTTTAAAAGCTGCGTAGATGGAAGTAGGATGAAAACAGTAATAGTTCGTAAACTTGTAAAAGCCTATGCAAAATGGGATAGCACGTGCTTGGGGAAGCACGTAAAATCGTTGGTACCGGATGTTGTCGTAAGATGGCAATCGTTAACCCTTAGCCAGGCAGTGGTCTTATAGCGACCACCATATTTTGAACTTTATTCCCTAAACATAAGGTCGGTTAAAATCTACCAATTTCCATTGGGTCAGCGTGGTGTGCTAATGGCCCTATCTCCCTACGTGCTGTTTGTCCATGAGGAAGTGAAGTGAAGTGTGTTCATAGTTTGATGATGATGATAATATGGGATGGAACTTTTCCGTTTCGTCACGGGCCGGCTATCATCATCATAAAGTGGCCTAATCAATCCCGGGTGAATGGTCAAGACGCGTCGGTAGCGGATTCCCTAAATCGCAATTCGACCAGTTTCTCACTTCGTACACATCGCAAATCGTCTTAGTAGCAAAATGTCTTAATTCTAAATTACCTGTTCCTCACTTCGTACACATCGCAAATCGTCATAGTCGCAAAATGTCTAAATTACCAGTTTCTCACTTCGTACACATCGCAAATCGTCGTTGAAATAAGTATGATCGGGTCGGGTCGGGCGTGGATTACCCCAAACCTAATTTTCTGTATAATATGTATTTGATTCTTTGAAGTGTTTTTTTGAACGGCGGAATCTCATCGAGTTTGGGTTCGTTGAATTTGTTTTTTCGAACACTTTAGTGCTAGATGCCTCTAAATGTAATACTAAAAAGAAAAAAAATAAATTAAAATTAAAAACCTTTTTAAAAAACAAGCTTTTATTTAAGTGCACTAAAAAGAAAGAAAAAACTTTTACTGTCAACTTATAACGTCGTTACACAATTTATATGATATAAAAGGTTGTCGCGAGATTTACTTGTGTAAATAAAAAAGTAAATTAGATAACTTGATGTGATTGATTAAAATTTTCAATCTAAGTAGGTATAGTTAAATACGAGTACTTACATAATCTCGCGACAACCTTTTAAATCATATAAATTGTGTAACGACGTTTTAAGTTGATAGTATAAGTTTATTTTTTGGTTTTACCGCATTTAAATAAAAGCTTGTTTAAAAGAGGTTTCATAATTTTACTGGAAAAAGTCGAAATATGAGCCAAATATAATTCAGAAAATTAGGTTTTGGGTAATACACGCCCGACCCGAGCCGATCCATACTTATTTTAAAATTTAGGCATTTTGCGACTAAGACGATTTGCGATGTGTACGAAATAAGAAACTGGTAATTTAGCTACTCAGACGAATTGCGATTTAAGGAATCCGCGCCCGACCCATCAAGACTTTACCTAGCTTGTTTGTGGCTGTGTGACTATCAAGTCTTTGCACATAAGTGTAAAATATTAAATAAACATCCCGTATGAAAAAAGGGGTAGGCAGCGACCACAGAGTTCCATTTGTTACGATCCTACACCTCCTTTGCTACATTTACTCTCATACATGATGGGTACACGCACTGCAATAGCTGTTTCATAGTACCTTGTTAGTCACAAGACACAGGTGTCCCGTAACTAACACAACGACGGTACCCTACGAAGATTTACCGGGCGGTACAATTTCAATACGTAACGAAGCCATAAACTACTATGTAACAAGCTAGTGCCGCAGTTTATAAAACCACTGCGTGAACAGAAGGAACTTCCAATTAATATAAATGTAAGCTGTGGTTAGCGTCAGAAGTGAAGTAACTGCATTAGAAATTTTTATTTTGGCAGCTCATAGCGAAAGCTATTAATTGTATTTAAAGTGTAGGTTCATGGAACGAGTCGTATGCAAGTTTCATACTTACATTTTATTTAGCGTGTTGCGTAGCGGTAAAAGAATACTACCAACCCTTCTCTTCCCTTGGGTGTCGTAAAAGGTGACTAACGGACTAAAGACTGCACTATACCTACATCTAACAGTATAGAGTGACGATGGGCTTACACCTGTCAGACGTCGCACATGTGCTGTCGCTATTTGGTGAAAAGTGGACTATGGTAGAGGACTGCTTTTGCTATCCTCATTGCCTAGTCTCTGACTAACCCTTCGTTAAAAATAGTCGCGATTAAATGTTTTATGTATACACCGAAAACGTTATTATATAAAAAAGTGTTGTACCTGTTTAAGAAATAATAATCGCTTTACGAGCAAAGAAAAAAAAGTTGTAAAAGTGACTTTAAGTCGTAAACACGTAGTAACGTTCTCCTTATATACTCAGACTGTGACCCCTATGAACTTTCCCGGCCGGCCGGGAAAAAAGCCGGCGCAGGCGTAGGCGGAGCGTTTGAAGCGCCTCGGTCATTGACTTTCATAAGATCGACCGGTACTAAGGGATCTTACATTTTTTATTGATATTTTTTTAATGTTTTTTTATGCTCTTATTTTTAGTTTTACAAGCTAAATAGCTTCTACTGATGATAAACATGAACAGGGTTTCGGCTCCAAAACCTATGAAAAATCTCGGTGTATATGTATTTAGACCAATAGATGTGTGGTACCTTCTACTTGATTACTAATAAACTCACACTAAGAGCAACTACTTATATACCCCCTTTGTGTCGTATAAAACGGTCAGTTAAAAGTCAATTTGCATTTGTTCCACTTAACACCATGTAGACTGGCCACACCATTTAGGAAAAGTTTTAACTGAAACCGTCAATGCAGCATTGTTCGAGTGGCGACACTCGTCTCGTTCTTTGTTTCATGTAGCGGCTCATGTTTACCGAATGAAGCCAAACAAATGAACGCAGCCATCGCGGCCATTGTCTGAACCGACCGGTAGATATTAATTGCTGTAGTAGAAAGTAAAGTGAAATAACATTGTAACTTTTGTAAAGAAATGAAATTGAAGCCCAGTTATTACGTAAAGTGGATTAAATTATACCATATCCCAATAAGTTTGCCAATAATGCGTCTTAGTAATCACAAGCCGGGGTTAAAAAATCCATAATCCCCTTTCCATTCCGCCACACCGAGGCGATTGTTAAGTTTTATGTATGTGTGAAATATTTTTATTTAGTCCGCCCGTCCGGGGTTAGTATCAGTTGGTCTAAGAGGAAGTACTTATCAGATGGTCTTAAACGCAACTGGTATTAAACGTAACTGATCTAAGTTGCAACTGGTCTAAAATAACTTACAAAGAAAATACATAAAGCTACTATACCTACTAGGTATAGTAACTTTATGAGAAAATATTACCCTTTTAAAAGTTTTAACCCTAAAATATAAGTAAAATAACGCAACGTAAATACTTACGCGGTGTGGAAGAAGGGAAACATTTAAATCTTACATCAACTACAAAAGGCTTACTGCAAATTTACCTCTACTGCCGACAAAATATATTGCAGATGCTTGGATCAATATATTACAATCTGCAATTGACTCAGACGAAATGCGACTGTTTCATGCTTACGTAAATAAGCAATATGGTTGGATTTGCCAATAAGCTGTGTTACTGAAATCTACCGCACCACATATAGCGTGGAAGCGTGGCACCGCAGAGTCATTACTCGAGTGCCCCCAAAGCCGACATTTATATTTTTTCTTGATAAGTTGGTAAAAGAATCAAGAGTCCAAGCAAATATAATATACGAAAAATATATTTAATGTCAACAACAAAAAACAAAGCGATATAACATTTAATAAAAAGCACAAAGAGCTGTTACAAATGTTGGAAGAAGGAAACATTTTTCAGCATTTGACTGTTTGATAAAAACTTCCGAAACTAAAAGAAAGTTAAAGAAATATTCATAAATAGCCATTTATGAATATATCATTAACTTTCTTTTACTTTTAGTGCCAGCCGGCACAACACATATTTTTAAAAAACGTAAAAAGAAAACCATTAATTTCGTCTTAAGAATATTTTTGGTCTAAAGATGATTGTTTTAAATTATAATATAAAACATTAATTACGTTTAAGTATAAACACATTATTTGGTTTAAGAATATAGGTATATATTTTTAAGCTCAGCACACACACATTTTTTTAAATTTAATTACTTAGTAAGTATAACTTTTTTTATTTTTCCACTCCCCTTTTAGACCAGTTGCGTTTTAGACCAGTAGTGTTTTAGACCATCCCCTCTCCGTACATCATTAATTTTATTTGTACTGGCACCTCGAGACCAGCCGTTAGGTTATGCAAGAAGTGCAGACGTCCCTGCGCCAGTAAACCAACTCGAGCAGGAGACCATCTGCGTCTGCGAGGTCTTGACGCCAAATCAGGGCCCGCCGAAGCGCGCTCTTCATTTGGTACTCATAATACTAGTGTCTCGGGAGAGTTTCCTCGTGAACACGTGTATTTCACTGCCTATTTTCCAGATAGGTAACCAAAGCTGTCAAGCTCGCTCAACACTCGTTGCACGAAGAGTACAACTCGCAGTTGCCACTGCTAGGGTCGCCAACTCTGAGGTCAACTACCAAATGTCCACTTTGGTCGCGGAGTAATAAGCACACATATTTCTCGGAAACCCTCCAGCCTAGCCTAGAGCCTAGCCAGTTCCCACGTCCTACGAGGCTGGCTGGACCGGAGGCTACGGCATTAAAGGGGCCGCCTCTACTAGTTATCCTGATTAGTACCAGAGATGTCGACAGCAATGTCCAATGAGAACCACCGAACAAAGCTGCCGACTTAAAGGGAAAGTCACGTTCCCCGCAGGACTTTTCGCTTCAGGCCCCACCAAGACCGCTTCTAAGCCCCGCTCGCTGCGCACGAGTTTAGAAGTCCTGGCACAGAATGCCAGGACCAAACGAACATTCCCAAGCTCTACAGCTAACCACAAGCCACTACGAGTTCAACCCATGTCCGGATCCCGCCGGAGGTGCGGTAAGGGCACAACCAGCAGGGGTCACGAACCGGAACCACGTAGTACCACTGAACAACAAACTGCCGGACCCTTGGTTCCAGCTGCGAAGCCCTATCTACAGTGGTTGGTAGGTAGGGACTATCTACAGTAGTTAGTTGCGTTTTAGACCAGTTGAAATGAAATGAAATGAAAAATAGTTTATTTAGCTACAACATACGAGACAGTTACAACAATAACATTATAACAATTTAGATTACAAAAACAGATTACAATAACACTTATTGTAATAGCACATTAGTGTCTCACGGCCGAAGGTAAACAGGCAGCCAATTCAGAATTTTGTCAGGTCCAATGATGGAGCCTGACGCTGGTTATCAATTGACTCCTTCCAATTTGTTTGACATATAGATGCCAATACCTTACAATGTGCTTACAATTAATAAAAACCGGACAAGTGCGAGTCGGACACGCCCACCGAGGGTTAAGTACAAATTTGTCATAAATCATCGTTCTTCGTCATAAATCGAAAACTATCATACTAATATTATAAACGCGAAAGTTTGTAAGTATGTATGGATATTTGTTACTCTTTCACGTAAAAACTACTTAATGAATTTAGATAAAATTTGGTATTCAGATAGTTTATAACCTGGATTAACACATAGGATACTTTTTATCCTGATATTCCCACGGGAACGTATAGATAGATGTTTGTTACTCTTTCACGTTATTTGACCACTCGAAACTGAAGCATGTGTCATACGGTTGTAAAGCTGCGTTCCAACAGGGGTGACCTTGGTGGGAAAAGGGTGGTCCTTGCTTGTTGCCATCCATGTAGACAGCAGATGTAATCCAAATTATATGATGAATTTCATCGTCCTTGGTGGACGGGCGCGTGTTCCCACCAATGTAACCCCTGTTGGAACGCTGGTTAGACAACCGTCTGGTACATGCTTAAAACTAAATAACACTAAAAGACTTAATCGAATTGTTTATAAAAGAACTCGCGCCTGAGCCACAAAAATACTAGTCTAGTCGTGAGGCTTAAAAAAATAGTAGTCTTTAATAAAGACCTTAAATTAATGAGTTTCTTACATCACTAGTTGTGGTCATTGAGGTATTATAACTAGAGATGAAACCGCGAAGCACGTTTTTAGGCACTGAGTTGCAGCCTAAACTTCAATGGTTGTGGTTGACGTGGGCGCGCGTTTGATCGCTTTGAACAATTTGAGCCGAACGCCCGTTTACTGTGCGGTGGCGGCCACGCTACATTTCACTACATGTGCCAGAGATTGCGTCCGCACGGATGGTTTCGTCCATTTTAGCCAGCGATTTTAGCACATTCAATGTTGTTTTTAGTAGACTGAGGGATTTAACCAACCCGCTATATGTGCTGTTGTCCATGGGGGAATTCATTTGCCCAGCAGTGGGACGTTTATAGGCTGATGATTAAAGCATAAACGCCCGTCACAGATAGACAAGTGGCAAAAATGCTTGTTGATTAACTCATTTTTTTTTTCTTCTTTGGCAACACTTTTGTAAACAGCTGATCTGAATGTCTCCTGTATAAAATTTGAAATTTAATTTATTATTTACTAATTTTACGCCCATTATCCAATTCAATCATTAAGTTAAGTTGTGTTTTAGTGTTGAGCGTTTCGCTTTTAGTGTATTTCATGTGCAAAATCAAAAATTTAAGTAAAACTGTTTAGTGACAGTTACCGGCATGTAAGTGAACCGTTGTCATCTTTAAGGTACCTACCCTTATTTCACTTAAAATCTTATAAATTTGCATAAATTGACGATTTGTTAATTATTATACGTATCTTGTTTAATTCCAACCACTTTAGTTGCGATTAACATACGTAAACATAACCTCTGTTTGTTGGTTACGCGACTACTCGTACTTGTAACCTACATAGTATTTAAAAATTTGTATTTCTCTTTTATACGGTTCAATTTTTAAGTTTTCCCATAATGATGACTCGCAAGGCCTTGTCTCGTCAGGAGGAGTCCAAACTCCAACTGACATTAAATGAATTGAAGGCTTCGAAAGAGTTGTGTGATCAACTAAACAGAGAGCGAGATGACAACGGAAGGGAACTTTTGGAATCATTAGACAGGCATCAAAAGTTAAAAAATGAGTTGGTACAGTTAAATGACCGTTATATCGATGCTATTGATGCCCGGGACAGGCTCCAAAACATTGTGGACAGGTTCGACCAATGTAGTTCAGAGTATGACCAGGCTCTGAACTGCATAGATGAGTTGAAAAAACAATTGCATGAGGCCAATAATAAAATTACTTTATTGGAAACATCTAAACTTAATATGACTGCCTCATTAAATCAAAGCTTGTTCGATGAGTTGGTAGTCTGTGCCCCCTCCATGGTTTCTGCGACAGCTAGCAGTCAGCCCACTGTCACTATAGATCTTACATGTGAGGAAAATAAAAATAGCAACGACTCAGTGAAGATTGCTGGCTGTAGCAAAATAAACTAAAAAAATATATTAATATAAATAAGTACATTAAGAAAACGCAAAAATTAGTTAAGAAGCACAATTTTTTTATTAAAAATGTAAAATTAAATAGAGAAAGATTTTACATAATTGACAAATTAGATATATACTCGTCACAACTACACAATAAAAATTTAAAATATAAAAATGATACACAAATTCTACAAACTAAAATTGCACACCTAGAGGACTCGCTTATATCTATTACTAAGCAATATGATCTTTAACAAGGTCAAATAAAAGAACACATGTTGGCCATTGATGAACTGGTAGTCCTATGTAATGTTAAAAATGAAGGGATTGATTCACTCACAAGTAATTGTAAATATAAACAGTTACCAAGCCGTTCATTAGTCCCATGTGATTCTTCCTCTGTCGAATTGATTAATGTTTCTTCCAAAGGTTCCCTTACTCAGTGCACAATTAAAAATGTACCACAACTTATACTAACCAACCAGATTCCATGTAAGACAGATTGTAATAGTGACTTGGTAATATTTAGTGATGAATTTGGTAAAAACATGGGTCGGTTGTTATTTGACTTGGGACATTCAGTTATCAATTATTGTATACCGGGTGCTTCTTATTAACATATTTTGAAAAAAGCTGTAGAACATAAATATAGCCCCAATAGCACCTTATTATTATTTGTTGGTAATAGAGGTAATCTGAACAAAGCAAGCCTTATAAAATGTTTAGAATGTTTGAATAAGTTAATTGTAAAGAAAATTATATTGTTTACATTACCCTATTGTAGTAGTTTGCCACACACAAAAGGAAAATTCTATGAGACATAAGCTTAACCTGACATTACATTTATTTTGCAAAAATGACATAATGCATTTAATTGACACTAACAATTATGTTAGTAATTTTTTTTTGACAAGAGATAGTTATTATCTGCCAAATGATTTTAAGCGACAAATAGCTTTATCGCTATCCTATTGTATTTAAACGTCAGCCAAAAACTTGGCTAAACAAGTAGCTTCTATTGAGCAATGTATATTTGACATAGACGTCAGTAGTGTTTCTACTGACATTCCAATTAATTATTTAAATTAAATTATATGACAAAAGAGGAAAACTCTTTCGAAATGTTTGTTAATAAAATGAAATTAAATGAATGCAAAAATAGCTTTAGCAAAAGCCCATGTCAATCATTAAATTAAAAAAATGTACGATCTTTAAACATTGTCCACCAGAACATCCAAGGTATGATGGGCAAAGATTTGGAGATTGAATTGTTCATGAACTGTAATAAAATTGATATTCTTTGCATAAGAGAACATTGGCTTAAAGACCATCAGTTCATGTTTAATTTTAAGAATCATTTGGTAGGAAGTTCGTTCAGTCGAGGAAATGCAATACATGATGGCTCCTTAATTATTGTTAGTAAAAAGTTTAAATTAAAGGAATGCAAAGACATAGTGAGCCTCTCGGTTGAGCGAACAATAGAAATAGCTTGTGTGGAGTTGGAGCAGTTTGTTGTATTAAGTGTGTACAGACCTCCTTCAGCATCATATGATTTTTTCGAAAAAGTTATGGATGAGGTAATAAAGTCAGTAATGTAGGTAAAACAATAATTGTTTGCGGGGATTTTAATATTAATTTGTTAGAAAATTCCACAATGTCAACTAAAATTAAAAACCTATTTCTATCATACAACTTAAATCATTTATTTTTGGAGCCGACAAGAATAACTGCCACTTCGGCTACCTGTATTGATAACATATATACAAATGTAAAACCACTGGCTAAGCAAATTATTAATAACCTGGACTCTGATCATTGTGGCCAAATGGTCAGCTTTCCACACCAGCGTAAACAAGTGACGAAAAAGAATATCACTGTTGTACCAAAAACTGCAGGTCGGCTGGAACACTTTAAAAGCAGTCTAGATACAAAATTAAATTATTTAGAATACAATGACAACCCTAATGTCTTTTATAATAATTTTTTTAACATTTATTGTTCAGAATTTAATAAAACTTTTATTCCAAAAAAGATCTCAGTTAGTGGTACTGTAACTTTTAATGAATGGGCTACAATTGGTATTCACAGAAGTAGGAAACGCCTTTATGAACTTTATGGTGAACGCAACTATAACACCAGCGATGACTTCAAATTATATGTTAAAAATTATTCAAAGTTATTCAAAAGAGTATGTCGATTAGCCAAGGCAAACTATTTGAGTTTTAAGATTAAGAATAGTAATGACAAAATAAAAATGACATGGAATATTATAAATAGTGATAATAAAACCTTGACTTCTGATGCTGATGTTGCTGCAGCATTTGAGAGGTTTTTTACTGACATTCCAGTTTCAACTACAAAAGCCTTGATTTCCTCCTCCACTGTAGCTGAATCTGTTTTGAAGGAGAATGTTAAAGATTGTGAAAGTAATTTCAGTTTTCAAAACATTTGTGTTATAGATATAATAAAAACATTTAACACTCTCAATAAAAAGAAAACTGCTGATCTGTGGGGTAATTCCGTGGACGTCGCTAAATCTGTAATTATGACAATAGCTCCAGTTTTAGCTTGCATATTTAATGAATGCATTGACTGTGGTGTTTTTCCTGACCTCATGAAATATAGAATAGAATAGAATAATACATTTTATTTGCGTCAAGCATGGTATAAAGGTGTTGATCAATAAAGTTGTTCTCATGTTTAGCCATTTTCCAAACAGCATGCAAATCTCAATATTTTAAAATTACATTTATACTATAAAACTGAGTCACAAAACTACCAATTACACATTCACAAACTTACATTCTTTGATTATATACATGTCACTTACATTATTTTATCTTATTCGGTAAAATTATTAAATATTAAATAAAAATAATCCAAAATACAATACTTATTTTAAAATACTATGTCAAATTAGCTCCGCTTATTAAAAAACTCCTTCACACTATAGAAGTTGTGACTCTTAAGCCATTTCAACAATTTCTTTCTGAATAACCCATATTCTAAAGTTTTAAATTCATTAGGAATATTATTAAAAACATTGACGCACATAGCTAAACAGCTTTTTCTATATTTATCCGATTTAGGAATAACATTTAGTGTTAATTTATGTGGGTCTCTACGCAGTCTTGCGTTTAGACAATCACTAGATTTTTTGAAAAGTTGTAGGTTCTTTTTTACAAAGTTACAAATTTCCAAAATATACAATGAAGGCAACCGTAATAAACCAAGACTTTTAAACAACGGCTTACAAGATTCGTCAGGCGGAATTCCGCAAATCGCTCTGATGCATTTTTTTTGTGCGATAAAAGCTCTATTGGAGTCTGTGCTGTTGCCCCACATCATAAGATCATAACGCGCTATCGATTCTACGTACGCCTGATAAGCTACAATAGCCGTTTTCTTATTTGTGACTTTCTTCACTTGATTAAGTGCATATGCAAATTTATTAATTCTGTTACATGTGTTATCGACGTGTAGTTTCCAATTTTAATCCTCATCAATAGTACATCCCAGAAAATTTGTATATGGTTCTTTTTTGATTTTATTAATATTTAATTTAAAATAATTCCATTATTTAAATCAGGTAGCACGTCTGACCTCTCTAATTTTAGACCTATTTCTGTGCTACCCACATTTAGTAAAATTTTTGAAAAGTTAATGCTAAACCAAATGCAAATTCATTTTTATAAAAATAAACTTTAACATTGTAAACAATATGGTTTTACTAGAGGCGCTCTACAACTGACGCCGGTGTTGAGCTTTTAATCCAAATATTTGATACCTTGGAGGAATCACAGGATGCCCTAGGGGTATTTTGTGATTTATCCAAGGCTTTTGATTGTGTTTTACATGAAACTTTAGTCAGGAAGCTTAACCACTATGGAATTAGGGATGCTTCTTTGAGCCTTCTAATCTCATACTTGAGTAACAGGATTCAAAAGGTCGACATTAACGGTAAAAGATCTCTGGGATCAGTGGTTAAAATGGGAGTTCCGCAGGGTTCAATACTTGGTCCATTCTTGTTTTTGGTTTATATTAATGACTTACCTTATTTTGTAAAAGACAGTCATGAGATAGTATTGTTTGCTGATGATACTTCACTTTTATTCAAAGTGAAACGACGACACCCAAATTATGACGATGTGAATAATGCGGTATCAAAGATTGTTCACTGGTTTAGTGTTAATAACTTGCTATTAAACAAGGGAAAAACCAAATGTGTAAGATTTGTATTGCCTAATGTTAAGCAGGTAATAAGTAGTGTACAAATTAAAGATAAGAATGTGAATCCTGTGGACACCAATGTGTTTCTAGGCATCACGTTGGATGCCAAGCTTCAGTGGGGCCCACAGATAGCTAAATTGTCGAATAGACTTAGCTCTGCGGCTTATGCAGTAATGAAGATCCGTCAGTTAACTGACGTTGATACAGCTAGATTAGTTTATTTCAGTTACTTTCATAGTGTAATGTCGTACGCCATTTTACTGTGGGGAAATGCTGCCGACATTCAAACTATCTTTGTGCTGCAGAAGAGGGCTATTCGAGCAATATATAACCTACAGGCTGGTGACTCTCTCAGAGAGAGATTTAAGGATATAAGTATAATGACAGTTGCATCACAATATATTTATGAAAATCTTGTGATGTTCATAAAAATATTGAAATGTTTTCAAAAAACAGTGATATTCACAAATTAAATACTAGAAGTAAGAACAAATTAGCAGTGCCTTATACTAGGCTCCATAAAATAAATAATTCTTTTAAGGGTCTGTGTGTACGATTATACGACAAAGTACCAAATGATATTCAGAAATTAGATCTTGATAAATTTAAAATCAAAATCAAAGAAAAGCTTTATAAAAAAGCTTATTATAAAGTGTCGGATTATACAGAAGACAAAACAACTTGGGTCTGAAATGCTCCAAGTACCTACTCCAACAGGTATTTCTAATTGCCTATAATTAATTTATATAGAGCACCATATTTAATTAAACTATTTACATTTAAATTCATATTTTGTGACCTGGTAACGACATATAATATATATATTTTTTGTAAATGTAGTTGCTTCTGTGCGCTGTGGTTTCTTGCGCCCGTTCTTTGCCACAGTTAAAAAATGATGTCCTAAATGGGTGGTAGGTTAAAAAATATTTGGACGTTTCAAAGTACTTATTAATTGAGTTTATTGAATAAAGATATTTTGACTATTGACTATACATTTATGGGATTGGCATGATCCTACGATACGTCATTTATCTAGCTTTGAATTGGTTAAAACTATTTATACCCAGCCTATAACGATTGTGGATACAATATTCGACAGCGGCAAAAATAATATATTTAATTATATACATTACTAGCGGCCGCTCGCGGTTTCACCCTCGTGGTTCCCGTTCCCGTAAGAATATCGGGATAAAAAGTATCCTATGTGTTAATCCAGGTTAGAAACTATCTGTATGCCGAATTTCATCCAAATCTATTCAGTAGTTTTTACGTGAAACAAACATCCATACATACTTACAAACTTTCCCGTTTATAATATTAGTAGGATAAGACATAGGTTCACGAATATTATCCCCAATGGGTTAGTCAGAGACTAGGCAATGAGGACCGCAGGGGCAGTCCCCTGCCATAGTCCAGTTTCACTAAATTATAACTGCACATGTGTTTAGCGTGATAGGTGGTGAGCCCATCGCCGCTCTATGCTGTTGGATGTATGTGCAGTCCGTTAGTCGCCTTTTACGACACCCATGGGAAGAGAGGGGTTGGCAGTATTATTTTAATGAGCCGCTAAAAGTAACTAAATACCTAATAACTTAAAAAGCTCGCAACTAAATTTTGCATAAAGTATTCACCAGTATTTTCAAAAGTCCCGTTTCGGTAGCGGAGAATATTCGTAGCGAGACAATCACACTCCAAGAAATCCTTGATAACGGTTTTTGTAATCGCCAACGCTGCGGACCGCGCCGCGTCAGAAGACATTCCGCGGGCGGTTAGCGCCTTTGAGCAAACTTAATTGTTCCTTTTGAGGTGAGCTGCGTCCTTTCCCATCTTTATTGTCTGGAAGCCTTTGACATGAAAATAGTATCGCAATGTTGGAAGTAGGCGCAGAGACGTGGACACTAAAAGCATTGGTTTGTAAGCGCATGGATGCGTTCTGGAGGATGGTTCGAATAGCCTGTTCAGCTCGTCGGACTAACGTGTCAATACTGATCATAAAATCCATGCTGTCATCGATATGATATATACTTCGGCAAATTGTAAAAGAAAGTGGTGACAATTTAGAGAAATTTATTGCCACAGGCTTAATAAACCTATGCAAAAGTGGAAGGCATGCCCATACTAGGATGAATATAATAAAATGTTCTACTCAGCCTACAACGCTACTTAAGCAAGCGGGTCACAGCAATGGACGTCATATACAGACATAAAGTCCATGGTCACAGCAAGCTCCGTTTTCATGGAGTCCGTGGGTCCAACCAAGTCCGTAGCAATGCGCTACGTATTTGGTGGGAGCAATGCCACATCAGTGCAGTCTGTGCTTTTATTAAATTTATTTACGCTCACACCAATTATCTAGACCAAGAAAAGTATTCTTTTGAAACTCGTTAATATGGTAAGATAACCGACAAATATACATAATCATAGAAAAAACACCCAAACCCGAAATCAATTTAGAAAAACAGATTTCTCTAAATTAACCCGACCGGGAATTGAACCCGGGACCCCAGAGATGGCGCGACGCCAGACCCGGCGTGCTAACCACTTGACCACGGAGGTCGTGAGAGTACACGTCGTCTTCGCCAGCAACCGGTCCAAATGGCGCTCATCATCAAGTAACACATACATGGTGAAGGAGGTCACGAGTTCACGACCCTCAGTAATGTGACTAACAAAGCACGAAAAGGTTGAAACTAGAAATTTGAATCGTATAAGCATAGTAGTATTCAGTACCAGTCATAATTAGGAGATTACTGAAAGACTGAAGCAGTTAAAGGTTCGGATGCGGAAAAGCGTAGTTGCTTACTTCTTAAGCTGCAACGGGTAAAGTTAACTTTGTTAACTGCACCTAAAATGCTGTTCGATGCTCGAAGATATACAGGAAGGCGAAATGTTTAACGGAGCTTAGCAAACTAGTCGTTAAACGTCAAATAACACTTTATTTGTTACGGAATGCGAAAGTTTTAAAGTGTACAATAGTTACATTACATTATTTTATTTATAACGGGCAAGGCTTGGTTGGCTAGCATCTTGTTTAAAATATTTCGCTATAAGATCAATGTGACTAGAATTGCTGTCATCCCTCAGTTAAATATAGAGTAATGCCGGTTCCACACGAGGGCAGAACAGTGAGGCAGAACAATGGGCAGCACAGTACTGCTACTGTTTGAACGCACAGAACAGTACTGTCTTGACCATAACCAAGGCCTCACTGTTCTGCCCTCGTGTGAAACCGGCATAAGGTAGCCAGTCGGTGGCACAGAGGCGGCATTGCTCCCACCAAATCCGTAGCACATTGCTACGGACTTGGTTATACCCACGGACTCCACGAAAACGGAGCTTGCTGTGACCATGGACTTTTTGTTTGTATATGACATCCATAGCTGCTCTGCTATGACCCGCTCGCGTAGGTATCATTGCAGGCTGTGTAGAACAGTTTTTTTATTTATACTTATATGGGTATTAATAAAAAAATTGTAATATGGTTTATTAAGCCAGTTCCGCACTATCTAGTTGAGGGATGATAATGAAGGGATGATCACCTAGTTTTTAAAGTAGTTTGGGCTGTGCGTTGACAATTATGTCTGTCAGTCAGTCTGTCACGGAGCGAAGAAGTGACACAATGAGGAGGAGTTGGAAGATAATAAATGCACGACGAGTACAGAAGCATATTATTATTTAAACAAATGGTTAGTTATCCTACTAATACGTAGGTCACACTATAAGTTTTGCGTAAACCAAAATATTATGTTTATTGCTTTTCAAAATACTCTCCTTTACATTTTAAACATTTTTTTATGCGATCGAACCATTTTTTTTAAACAGGAGGACCACAGATCTGAAGGCATGTTTTTACGTGCTGATTGAACGCTATCACTGCCTCTTCGGAGTTGGTAAAAGTGAAACCTCTCGTCAAATTTTTGATTTTGGGGAAAATACAGAAATCACAGGGTGCTAGGTGGGGGCTGTGCGCAGGATGTGTGACGAGTTGTACTTTTTCGGAAGCTAAAAATGACTTTGTTTTGTTGGCCGTGTGTGAAGAAGCGTTGTCATGATGTAGGAGTACGCGACTTATGGGTCGTCTTTCGCGTAATTTTTCTAACACCCTGGGTAAACAAATGGTAGAATACCACTCGGCATTAACACTCTTTTCATCTTCAAGTGGAATTGTACAGATGGGACCCGTCGCTGAGAAAAAAAACGCAATCATTTTTTTACCAACGTTTCTCGCCTGCCTCACTCTTTTTGGCCTGTTCTCATTTTCAAACACCCATTCACAAGATTGCTGTTTTTTTTCAGGTTCAATACAATAAATCCACGTTTCGTCTCCTGTGACAATGTCATAAATAGCATAAGGTCCATGGTCGTACTTCAGTAGCATCTGTGAGCAATATTCCACGCGAGCCCGCTTCTGCTCCGCTGTCAGTTTATGAGGGATCATAAAATAATTAAGAATATTACAGTAAATAAATACTAAATACACAACACACTTAGTATTCACCTTTACCTGTCTTTTTTTTGTATGAGTTTAGTTAGGCAGATCTATGAGAATGGCACACGTAAATATTCGGCTGAAAACGAAACTGATTCATAGTAATTAAAATTTGTAATATTTTCGGGTGAAAATAAAACTGAGAAAAAACGCCACTAACCCGATCCAACGACAACAAAGTTACCGAAGTTTCAATTCTTCGTTTAAAATTTTCTGAATTTGGCTCATACCAATCTCCAATAGTCCTCGAATTGTCGCTTAACAGTAGCCACATTATTTTCGATGACGGCAGTTGAAGGCCGCCCTTCACGAAATTCGTCATGTAAAGAAACTCGACCTCTCTCAAATTCAGCAAACCATCGCCTCACTGTGCTCAAACAAGGTGCTTCTCTCCCAAAAGCATTTTGAAGACGAGCGGCAGTCTTGCGGAGAGAGAGAACTTTTAAAATCATAAAAAATCATCGCTCTAGAATCTTTACGACTTAATTCCATTGTCGTTGCGTACGTAGAACTTTGATGTGTGATAAAAAACAATTGACAAATGATTTCCCGCCAATTGGTTTTTTTATTACTAAGAAGGTTGCAACATTTAAAAAAATATAACATTCGAAATTCAAATTGTTCCGATTAGCTAGAAGTGCAAAACTTTTAGTGTGCCCCATGTATTATAAACGCGAAAGTTTGTAAGTATGGATGGATGTTTGTTACTCTTTCACGTAAAAACTACTAAATGGATTTGGATGAAATTTGGCATACAGATAGTTTATAACCTGGATTAATACATAAGTTACTTTTTATCCCGATATTCCTACGGGAACAGGAACCACGCGGATGAAACCGCGAGCGGCCGCTAGTTATTAGTTATAAAAGGTTATGCACTATGTTTGTGACTAGGTCACAGAATAAATAATAGTACTACGTACAGAAATTGGACTCCTTTGATGTTGAAGAAAGCCGCCGTTTTAATAACCTACAATATTAAATAGGCACCGTGTGCATTCAAAATAGCACATTATCGCTCTACGCGGAGAGTAGTTAATACTTTGTGGTGCGTTTTGTACCGAACGTACCTACGCCGTCGACTCGTGTGTTAGGGATGACAGCAAATAGACTAAATAAACATATCTAAGCAACCTTAGTAAGTAATTTATTCTGTGATTGCACACCAAGTAAAATGTAGTTCTGTAAGTTACTTACTTACCTATTTAACAAACAAGCACTCAAAGTCTTAGAAACAAGCAAACACTGCACGATATGACGAGTTGAAGTTATAACGAAAACAAAACGGAAACCACATTTTATTACGTTATATTATATATTCTATTACCTACATCATCATGTTAAGTACTGGCAATTTTAATTTTTACGAACTCACTATAAATTAAAGTTACGCCGGTAGGTTAGGTAGGTACCTTCTACATCACAACAGTCACAGCACAGGTCACAGACTCACAATCGCACGGCAAAATAATTTACATAAATAAGTAATGACATACCTACCTACCTTTACTTTCGTATTACTTACCTATTTGTTCTGAAAACAAACTTAAGTTTAAAATAAATAAAATATAATTATAGGTAAATTCCAGAATCTAACGGTAACGTAAAAAAAGATAACAATATTATCGTAAGGATAACAATAATTAGAAGGAGCTCTTTCTAACTCCGCGGATGAATCTGAACTGCCTTTTTCATGAAAACAGAGGTTAGCAGAGAAGACAAGTATAATTTGAATTTTAAATTTAAAACTAGGTATAAATGAACGTTATTTGTAAAAGAGGTCAGAAAACCAACAAGGCTTTAGCTGCCTCGTTACGTCAGTCATTAAGTTTTTTTAAACATTTTTATTTATTTTGATCAGACTTACTAGAAGGGCGGAGGATTCGTGTCCTTTGTGAGGGTAGTTCCTCCGTGTTCTACAAAGTTAATGCCGGAGTGCCGCAGGGTTCTGTGCTTTCACCTACTCTATTTCTTCTGCATATTAATGACTGTTGTCCTTGGACAATATTCATTGTTATGCGGATGACAGTATGGTGCATGAGCGGTACTTGGGACATCCTGCGGCAAAGCAAGCCGATATCATGGTGAAAAGGCAAGAACTGGTTGCCAAACTGAACCCGACTCTCGATCGTGTCTCTAAGTGGGGATCTGGAAACCTGGTCGAATTCAATGGCAGCCAAACCCAGGTATGTGCATTCTCGTCCAAGGTAACTCCCTTCCTTACTCCTCCCTCTCTTCAGAACTCTCTGTAAACCATTTCGGTGAACCTCAGCATTCTTGGCATGGACATCGGCCAGGAACTGAATCCGAAATGCTACATCGAGAGTGCTATTTTAACTGCCTCCCAGAAGTTGGGTATTCTCAATAAAGTGAGGAGGTTTTTCACTCCCGAGCAGCGCTATTTGCTGTACAAAACTCAGGTGCGATCGAGTATGGTGTATTGTTCTCATCTATGGGACGGCTCCGCTAAATACCTCCTCGATGCACTTGATAGACTGCAAAGGCGAGCAGTACGCATTATTGGAGATGCTGAGGTTACAGCCTCCCTTGAGGACAGAGGCATGTACTCCAGCTGCGTAGAGACATTGCTTCTCTCAGTGTCTTCTACCGGAATTACTACGAAGAGTGTTCTGAAGAACTATATGATCTTATCCCGCCCTCTCCTTTCCTCTCCCGGACTACACGTGCTGGTCTTAGGGACCACCATCATACTGTACAGACTATCAGTACTCGTACCAAAAAATTTGGCAAGTCTTTCCTCTGTAAGACCATTCGGCTTTGGAAGTCTTTGCCAGCGTATGTGTTTTCCAGCTCCTACAGTCCCGGGTCTTTTAAGCGGGGCGGTAAAACGGCATTTATGCAGGCCGTCATGAATGGGTGCGCTCGTTATCGTGCTTAATCCACGGTGGGGAGCGCTCTCATTATTTTGGACTGTATCGGCCGCTTACCATCAGGCAAGATGCAGTCACTATGACGAGTCATAATAAAAAATTAAAAAAAAGATATTACAAAACCAATTATTTCTCAGGAAACTCGTAGACAATATGGTGCTTAGTTTAAACTCTGCGGCGAGAACTGCCAAAATTATTACAGATGTGCATTCCGAACATACATCATACTCGAACATGAGTTGCTTGATATGTGATACGCAGGGCAGTTGAGCAATCCCCATACGCTACCTGAGCGTGTTTTCATTTTCATTCCGACGAGCAACGAAACGTTAAATTGATTGTCGGGTTGAGGCAGTATTTAAAATCACGAACATTTGTTACAAAAAAAAACCTTTTTTTATGTTACTCGTACCTTGTAGTTTTTTTTTTATAGTTCGTCTGTCGTATTTTGTTTTTAGCTTTAATCTTTGATCGTCGTTTTTCATCTATTTGACTTATTATGTTTTTTTCTGCAGTCATTTCATAATTTAATTATTAATACTAGCGATCGCCCTTGTGTATACATCTGTATAACCAGTGTATATCAAAAAATCTTGAACTGTTTCATGCCTACATCGAAAAGGGAATGTGTGTGTAAGATTCCATATTTTTAGGTCAAAGGATTTGGAAGATGATGAGTCAGTCAGTAAGTGAATCAGGACTTTTCTTGTAAATACATATAGTTATATTATATGTTCGTAATATTTCATTGTTTGCGTTAATAACGCCTCATGTAAACTCGAACATAAGGAAAAAATCTACGTCAGTTGGGAATCGATAGATTATAATGCCTTACTTTGCTTTTATTTTTATTTTTGTAAGTACTGTACTTTGCTTCTTTTATAATATTTTAACGTGCTTTTATTGCCTTTTATTGCGTTTCTCGCAACACTGTGCATCCTAGTGGCAACGGATGGATGAAACACGACAGTAACTCGCTTACAGTATTTTAATAACCAATTACACTGCACCGTACACTTTTTGCTGTTTCATAACAAAGTGTCTCTGTCATTTGGATGATACAACGCGCTCTTTTCGGATATTTTGTATGTTATTTTGTAATCGTAACAGTTTCGGTTAATTTTTATTTTCCATCCAAGTACGGTTTGTTTGAAGGTGAGGTTTGGAGGATTTGTTGCTTTTTAGGGTTCCGTAGCCAAATGGCAAAAAACGGAACCCTTATGGATCCGCCACAGCCACGAACTATACAGCCAAGAACTATACTGTTGAAACTTGGTAAATAGATGTATTCTGTGAACCCCATTAAGAATTTCACACAAAAATAAAAAAAAAACCAATAAATTTTGGGGGTTCCCCATACTTATAACTGAAACTCAAGTTTTTTTTTCATCTAACCCATACGTGTGGGGTATCCATGGATAGGTCTTCAAAAATGATATTGAGGTTTTCAATTATTTTCTAAACTGAATAGTTTGCGCCAGAGACAACTCCAAAGTGGTAAAATGTGTCCCCCCCCCCCTCCTATGTAACTTCTAAAATAAGAGAATAATAAAACTAAAAAAAATATATGATGTTCATTACCATGCAAACTTCCACCGAAAATTGGTTTGAACGAGATATAGTAAGTAGTTTTTTTTTAAAACGTCATAAATTGATTAATTTGAAATAAAAACACTATTTTTAAAACATTGATCATAGTTTTAAAGATAAATGGTACGGAACCCTTTGTGCGCGAGTCCGACTCGCACTTGGCCGGTTCTTTAATGTTTTTTGTACAAGAAACTTCAGAGACAAGAATTATTCACTGAACTGTATATTTTACAGGTTTCGCAATTAGGTGGTTACCTAACATATATAGATGTACTATTAGTGTAGGTCACCTGTTTCGGGCTCTCAGCACACCTACGTCTCTGGAGGCAAATCTGAGTACTGAGCGCGAGATTAATTCAACATTTAATCCACGATTTAACTTAAGTAGATCGGGATATTTGTCCAGTAAAAGGCAAGTAAAAGCTGGTATTATTCGCAACTGTACCGCAAGCATTATCGTCATACATCATATAATCACGACTATTATCCCCGAAGGGTTAGTAAGAGACTAGGAAATGAGGACAGCAAAAGCAGTAATCTACCATAGTTCACCTTACACCAAATAACGACTGCACATGTGCTCAGCGTGACAGGTGGTGAGCTATTCCTGCTCTATGCTGTTGGATGTATGTGCAGTCTTTAGTCCGTTAGTCGCCTTTTACGACACCCAAGGGAAGGGAGGGGGTGGTAGTACTCTTTCACCGTTACTGACATGGATAAGCATACTCGTCAATATTATCGAGTGAAGAGTTGGTGAAATCGCCGTGGCCCTTGTATCGTGGCTTAGAAGAAGAAATCGGCACAGGAAAACGGCGACTTTACTTTATATTAAGGGGGTGCCGCGCGATCGCAAACACTGACTTAGGTCTCTTAATGAACTTCAAAGCAAAATCAATCATATTGATATTTAAAATAAGAACAATTCTGCTTTGAAGTTTCAGACCTAGTTATTTGCATAGAGCAATGTTTTTATTCTGCGAAATGTACAAATTCATCTACGCGCTTGTTTTTAAAATTAAAATTTACTTTTTTAAGATGGGGGTGACCTGCGGAATATCAATACAAATATTTTCATGTAAGAATTATTGTTTCATGCATAAAATTAAGAAAAATGTCGAAAAAAAATGTTTGTAGGAGTCATTTGATTTATGTATTGTTTGTTATTATTAAAATAATTTGTTTCAAGCTTCAACAAGGCCACGACCTTGTGCAATGATCGGGCTAACTTACGTAAGTTCTTTTAATGTATTTAACTAATTCAGCGCATAGTACAAGTAACTTAAAAATACGTAAATTTTCACAATTTCGTGCAGGACCCCCTTAATATCTTATTATGATGATGATGATGTGGTCTGTCATTAAGAGGCATGTACGAACAAAGTCCCAGGCATGAGTCAACACTTGTTACACTGTCATTAGCCACGCAAGTCTAATACATTGTTACGTTGAAATTCTCATGAAAATTGAAATTACTCTTAAGTTACGGAATGGTTCGAAATTGCTTACTTTTAGTACGGCCCTTTGAGCACTCTCTAATTTAATAAGGTGAGTTATTAAAGCTCCACCCCGGGCTGCGGTATCATACAATATCAGGGACTGCTGGAGAGCGTAATAAACCATTATCAAGACTCAAGGGTCGGCAATGTACTTAAATCACGATTTTATATTTAAAAGTGAACTCCCTTGTGAGAGCGAAGGAAGAGCCACACTTAGGATGTATTTATAAGATAGAATATTTGGTTGTATCGACATTTGGCGTAAGAATATTATGTAGACGTACACACGTAGGCACGTATAACGTTCGCACATAACTTTGGCACGGTATTGGCTGGTTGCTATGCGACCGGTTGCTCTTTAGGGAAAATCTCCACAGTATTTGCTAATATCTATGATAATATATCTGTTTTAATTGTCCTGCTGCTCACAAAGTCGGCTCCCTCGCCATTGCTTATTTCAAAGAAACAAATTTTGTTTCTTTATTTAAATAAGTGTCAAGGAATATTCTAATTATCCTCTATTGTTTATAATATCTATGTTAATTATATATACAACTTACAACGAAGGTGGCATTATTACTGCGTGATAAAACCCTCCGAATTAATTAATAAAGATTTAAAAAAATATTTAAAACTTAATATTATATTTTAATTTACATTTTTAAACAAATTGTTTGTGACACTTTATTACATTTTGATATAATTATATTTTTTACAAGTCCAAACCATTAGGTAGGTATTGTTCAATTATCGTTAGATAAAATTAAGAACTTTAAACTATACATACCACATTCTTGCCTAATAAATTCCATACTATTCCATTCAAAAATAATGTTCTTTTAAAAAGTACAATCCCAGCATTGTGATGTTGTTACCAAACAGCGAAATGTTAGGCAATATTGCTCCACAATATTTCCAATACAGCCCCAAGCAATGTAAGTGTATTGATAAAAATTCAATAGAATTCTATGGACAAAGGATCCCGAGGGGTTTACTTGAATCGGCCAGAGGAACTTCACGGAGAAACCCGGAAAATTTCAGGCACCGCGCTGGGGCTAGATTTGTACGGATGACCGCGGCTTAGAAGTACGGTCGGCCTGAAAGAGCTAAGGATAGATACCGCCTAAAGATATAACACTTATCTTAAAACAGTAAGGTCCGTTTTCACTTGCGACTTGTAACTGACCGTTTTAATTTTAACCATAATTACCTTAGTTCCAATTTTCATTTATAAACACACACAAGTGTTTCTTAAGTCGTGTATTTTACAAAAATAGGTATGACATTGAATCTTGACCAGATAAAGCTGAAGAGGGACTATCATTTAGCACATCTCGGTACAGGCGATGGATTGAGCATTTCAAAACGTATACGGTTGTATACGTTTTGAAATGCTCGGAATCACGATGGCCCGACTCTGCACGGAACCGACGTGTTGAGACCGCGGTGAATATTTAATTAAATTAAGTAATTACAGCGTACCGGCGCGGTGACACGTCGAGCTGTGACGGCGCGCCGCAAAACTTATCTGGTTTTACGCAAACCGCATCTCCTTTTTGTAACCAACTTCAAAAAAAGGAGGAGGTTCTCAATTCGACTAAATGTTTTTTTTTATAAAATACAGTAAACCCGACAGGCGTGTTATCCTAACTTGGTCCTGTCCAAATCATAATGACAACTCAACTGGCAGAAAGAATATAAATGTCGCGAAAAACAAATAAGAAAGAAAAGAAGCAAAAAGTTTTATCAACTAAGTTAATATACTTATTGCCGAACTTCTTTTTTTTTTTAAGTTTTTTTTCTCCATTTTTTTTTTCTAAACCGCCCCTGTACTAAAACGAACAAAACAAACAAAATTCAAATTGGTTTATTCGTTTTTGAGTACACTCTAGACTAACGAACAGCAATTGATTTGTATATGTCGCAGGCAGATTGTATAATTCGGCATTTAACAAACGGTGTCGTCTGTTTGCAAACGCTCGCAAGTTACGAGTATAACCACAAATGACAATTTGAACGGCGCCGTTTATTAAAATGCCGCGTCAAATTGTAAAACTCGGTCCATATTCTACCAGGTAGTGGCGTTGCTAATCAAAACAATAAAAATGGCGTCGTGTAATGCAAGTCTATGAAATTAAAAGTGGAATCGTGTGGTATAACGCCAGAAACGAGTGACAATAAAGACCTTTTATTATCGAGAATCAAATAAATTTTCCCTATCTCCCACGGGGTCATTGAAAATGATTGTGGACAAGAGAAAAGTTTTTGAGGTTATCCGCAACTTAAAAATGCCAAAGTGTTCATGAAAACTGGCGTTCGTCGGACTCCTGCGGAGTATTATTGGTATGCAAAATAATATACAATGAATATTGCTGGAATAGATTATTTGATTGTAAAAAGAACGGTAATTATGTATAATATATTTTTTTTAGCCATTATAGTATGTTACTTTTATGTGAATAAATACCGGATGATGACATAATTGTGACAGCTATTTTATTTGTCCCTAGACCATGGTTACTCTAATATATGACTATTGGCCACATGAATACGATCGTCAATTTGCCTTAGGCATTTTACAAAGCAGCGAGCATTTGCAAACGGACGACGCCGTTTGTAAAATGACGAATAATACAATTTGCTTGCGGCATAATATTAAGAGAAGAACATTAAATATCATCATTAGTCTGCCTTTATACGTCCCACTGCGTACAGGTCTTTCCACATGGACAACAGCAAATGTGAAGATGGGCCTTTATTATAATAGATATTATGCATTTAAATATGTTATCCGTTATATAGTTTACAATGAATAAATACAAGAGTTTAAAAAACACTTCAATTCGGCTTGATAATACATTGGTATTACTAGAAAAAGAAAAGAAAGTTGGTTGAAAATAATAAAAAAATATGATATAGTCATAATTTATAGTCCCACAGCCCACACTAAGTGGGCGTGTTAAAACGGGGCTTACCCAGCAGTGGTTAACGAGCTAAATTGATGACGATTGTACAAAAGTGGTCCTTATTATGTCACCGTTAAAATTCATAATCTCTTTTCCCAACTCCCTAAATGCCAAGGGTACAAAGTTTGGTAATGAATTGACGAAGTTGTTAATAAATAAGGCGCTTTATAATTTATTACAATATTTCAATAAAATTTATTTTAAAGTTTAATTAATTTTAAATTGGATTTTAAATTAAAACTGATTTTACACTTTTTAATATGAAAATCAAGTCATCGCTACAATTGTCTGGCGTTGACCTAATCACCACACTTGCCAAATGGGAGACGCATATCGTCATGTGGGATTCACCCCCCAAAAGGGGGAGGAAAAAAACAGGAAGCGGACCGCCATAAGCTATTACCGGAAAATAGTTTTATTGCCTAACCAAGCTGATGTAATTAATAGAAATTGATAACATTGGGGGCAGATAACTCGTCGAGTAACAAACTTGCTCGGGGCCATTAAAACAGCCTTCGCCAGTTGCCCAGTAAGGGCTTCCCGAACTTGCTTCGTCGAGCCAAGCGAACATAATTAATACAATTGGGATTTGTTGGCAGACCCACAACACGTACAATGTTTTTGTTAGTACTAAAATGAACCGTTTATTTCGATGTGAGTAGTTTACAGTTTGTTATGCTTATACGTTTATTAAAGAAAATGTTTTAAACAAAAATAGCAGTTTTTGAACATCCAGTATCTATCCAACGTAAAAAAAACGTTTGTCGCTCAGTCGGGCCAACTTCACTATAGCACGGTATAACTATAGCGAACATTCTAGGTAGCTTGTATTTTTTTCTTACGTAGTGCAAGTGGCCTGATGCGATTCCTTTAAATAAATTAAAGTACCTACCTATGTACCTAGCCTTTGTTTACATTTATTGTCTTTGCATTTTGTTGATGTTATGTGCAGATGTTGAGCTCAACTTAATTGTAGCATACCGGACAAATCTCCGTGATTTATGGTTTGCCTTATAGTTTAATCTCATTGTAATATTATTAAATAAATAAAATAAAAAAATAAGACTATATTATAATCACCATACACGCATCACGCCCGCTTCCCGCAAAAATCAAATATACTATTAACAATAAGCTAAAATTGAAACTCCAAATAACTTTAATTAGAGATCCCCAGTCAGATGTTCATAATTGCGCCGTTTGTTTTACTCCATGGTTTTACCAACGGCATTTATGTTAGGAATCAGGGGATTCTAACGAATGGACAGTATGCATATTAACAATACAATTTTGAACTTTATTAGCCTCACAAGTTGGTGACCCCCAACAAAATCTTTGGAGTACCTAAGTATGTTTTTCTTTTTATTTAGTATTATGTAAAAGTTAATAATAATATGAATGTAGGTAAGTGAACTTTTGAAAAGTGTTACTTACAAATAAAATGTAAGTGAGTATAACGATGCCTAAGACATTGTTCACGCCGAACGGATTATCCGCCGCGGACTGTGAGTATGCTCACTGTCAGCCCCAGTGTGAACGTGGACTCAGTCTGCAGTATCCGTTCACACCAAACCGACAATACGCTATAGCGTACAATTCGCTACTTTCGGTGTCGAACATCGCAACTATCGCGATATACACGTCTGTACTCTTTGAAATTTCTCGAATAATACATGCTAATACGCTGTTACGTTCGGCTACGACTGCATAGACGCGTAGTTAAAAAATCGGCCACCGAGAGTCAGCGACCACGCACTACGTAATAGCGTATAGTCAGGGTAATGTGGTATAGTCCGTTCGGTGTGAACGAGAAGTTAAATATAATATGGAAAAACGATAAACTGCGTAACACGCGCTTACAGTCCGCGGCGGATAATCCGTTTGGTGTGAACGATGCCTTAGGGGAACTGTTTTACACTTATCCGATTGGTAAGTGTGTAAGAATATACTTTACGTAAATAGAGTATTTGAACATCAAAGAGCTAGGTTCGTGTTTATCCAACACTGCACCATGGCAATCAAAATCACTGAAGAAATTTGTCATTTTGTAATAGGTGAAGTGCTAGCTGCTATTTTCAGTTTGTGTGCTAAGCATTAGGCTCTGCGCAAACGTTTAAAGTTCTGCGGGTCTAACGGCTAAAAAATATGGATATGGACATGGGCTTCATTTGACATTTGAAGCCCATATTTTGTTCTTATATGGGCATATTATGGGCTTCAAATGTCAAATGAAGCCCATGTCCATATTCATATTTTTTAGCCAATACAGGGGCTGGTGCCGACAAGGTACTTGATTTGCAGTGCGATCATTTGTCGCTTCCCGGACACTGCAACCGCGTATTGTATGGTGGTATTATCACAAAACAGATAGGTACAAAATGCAATCTAGCAACAAGCAAGTTAGGTCTAAAATGAATAGGGCGAAAGAAATTGTGTAAACAGGGTAATCCATTTAGAGGTTATTAAGGATTTGCGATGGTGAAAATTATTAAATGTAAAATTCTTTGTATGTTTTTGTTCAGTAAACTTTTTGTATTGTAATAGGTAGTATGTTTATTGTTTTGTTTTAATTTTGTACAATAAGTTTTTTGCTATGCGGGCTATACTGCGGGTTTGGAGTAGCCCCCCTCAGTCGAGTCGCGTGCGCAACCCTAGCGCGACCGCCGGGCGTAGGTATGAAAAGTGAAGTACCTTCTGTACCCATCTATTTTGTGGTATTATCCCGCGTCGGCAACAGAAACCAAAAAGTTACCTAAAGTACCTTAAGATGATGGTAGGTTAGGTACCTAGAGTGACGATTAATTTTATATAGGAACCGGACTTTAGCTAAACATTGTTTTGTCTCTTTGAATCAAATTCAAAATGACGTTTGTGTGACGTATATTTTATGAATGATATTATAAAATTTTATTTGGTATAATTATACCACAACCACAACAGACAAAGCAGTGTTTAACTAAATAAAAATCTTCAATCACCTATAAAATCAATTAGTGATTTAATTCGTAAGTCTTTATATTAGTATTTATTAATGTCTTTCTCGAGATTTAAATAATAACCATGTCGCGTAGCGGTGAAAGAATACTACCACCCCCTATCTTCCCTTAGGTGTCGTAAAAGACGACTAACGGACTACAGACTGCACATACCTACAATCCAACAGCATAGAGCGGCGACAGGCTCACTACCTGTCACGCTAAGCACATGTGTAGTCGCTATTTGGTGAAAAGTGGACTATGATTGGACTATGAGTGGACTATGCGGAGGACTGCTTTTCGGTCCTCATTGCATAGTGCCCAGACTCACCCTTCGGAGACCATAGTTGTGATGATATGTATATAATAATATGTAAATTAAAGAAGAATGGGCGTTTATGTATGAAACCCGTCCCACGCCCCTTGTAAGTTCCCACATGATAAGTTTCGAAATTAATAGTGCAAAATGTTGTAAGGACAGCAAATATGAACGAGGGAATGAATTAATGGAAAAAAAAGAAAAAAAAGGTAAAATAAAAAAAAAATTAAAAATAGGCCTCATTTTTCATTTTATACGACTCATATAAATCAAAGGAATCTGCGAGGGAAGAGTTTAAATTCAAGAAAAAATCTTGATTTAAATGTAAAATTCATTCATTTATAAGTATTATCATTTATTATTTTAATTTTCTTCTTCTCAATAACTTTTTTCTGCAATACCTGACAGATTTGCTGTCATACAATAAAATGCTTCACTTTTCAAGTACTTTTATTTGATGCATACCTAGATGTAAGTGTTACAAGGAGGGGGGACGTTTTGACCATTCTTCTTTAACTTCTTCAAGTAGGTATAATACATGTGCTGTAAGTATCCGGTATTTCTCTGAAGGAACAAACAAATTACAAGTTATCGAGATAGGTTTTGATATATCTAGAAAGCTTACTCTTTTGTTAGGAATGGGTTCACTTCAGTAGTCTTACGGAGCTGCGAGGATTGAATCACGACATCTGGCATTCTGTCTGAGCGATCAGATCTTTTCGATCTGCTCGGTTTACGTTTTGATGTTATCTGTCATACGTCATTTTATGCCTATAATATGTTGGAATTCTACTGCCGTACCTACAAGCATTAGTTACGTAACAATAAATAGTATTTTAAATAGTAATGTTTGTTTGTTTTAGCTTACACTAGCGGACCGTTCGCGCCTCACAATCATACTTCTGCCATTTTGTACATTACACCTACAAATTAAAAACAGTTACTGCTCTTTCTGTTTGTGAAATCCGCATATAAATCCATTGCGTGGCTTAAAACAGGAAAGCAGAGCCACAGAAACATGAAAACGGCGACTTTACATCATAATTATGTAATAATGATACTGTCCTACTGCTATAATAGTCCGGCAGCTTCGTGCGCGACCGTCCCGCGGGGTGACAGACGGTGGCGGGGACGAGGTACCCAAGTTGTCAGCGGGTTGCAGGTGGTGTAGCGGAGAAGGGCAACGCGTGCAACTATGTGTAGTCGTGTTCTAGAATGACGTGCTACCTCGTCCCCGCCAACTTCTGTGCTGGACGGTCGCGCACGAAGCTACCTTACATAGGCAAAAGCCTCTTTCATTAAAATCATGTTTTCGCTAGAATTAATGAGAATTGACTTGCCAAATTCGTGTCGTTCTGATCACAAACCCGGGCTCTGCGTCGAAACAATCCGAAACACAATTTTCCCGCTATGGAAATCGAACCTGGTATATCCGGTCATTACGCCGAGCGCTTAGCCACTCCACCGAGGCGTTTAAATTGTAATATATAAATGAATATCCACGTATATTATAACGCGCTCTACAGGTAACCACCCTCACTTTCCCCTTTCACTCATCTGACAAAACGAAAATAAAATGGTACCGTACAAAATCGCTGCGGGGAACCGGTGGTAATGACAGAGCATTGCGCGTCTCATCATTTATCCCTACTTTGGGAACCGATTACGCGGGACGCATTCATCGTATTTTTTAAACATTTTGCGTTGGCTCCTTATGTCCTTTACAGCAGCTAAATTTAAGCTCATCTAGCCGCAGTAACCGGCTTTGGAATGGCATCAAGCAACCGAGCTTACGTTGCCTAGTCTACTAGATTAGTACTACTAGACTACCCAACAAATATGTAGGTGCTAAGGTAAGAGTTTAGAGTCGTTGACTATAACTCAAGAGCATAGAGTTAACAGCTACTGGGGAGTTTTAACACTCCTATAACCTCGGATTGGGCACACAAGAGCCTTTGCCTATATATAAGTGTTAATAATGACTACACTACGCCTTAAACCTTTAATATCATGCTCTTAGCGTTATAGATTATTTCTATAGCCAAAAGAGATACGATGTATATCAAATTTTAGTATATCACTTTACGATCTAATAACAGATGCTGTAACGCTATTGTGCCTCTTTAGGTTATAAAATAAGAGTTACCTGACACCAAAATGTTTGTTGGGTAGACTGGACAGAGTAGGTACATAGGTTCTAAAAGGTGTTCCATTCCAATCGCTTGACAAGAGCAGAAAACCTGAGGCCACGTCTAAAGAGTCGGGAGGACCTCGCCTTGGGTTTAATGTGTCGTGGGCAGCAATGCGTTCCAATTATACATATTAGCGGCCTTACCGCGCCTTCGTTCATTGTAACCACATGAGTAAAGAAATCATGTGTTGTAACTTAGAAACAAGTACATAAGTATAGCTCAAGTGTGACAGTGCACCTTTTGTACAAAATATCTACAAATTAAATTTTAAAAATCCATCGTCTTTTATCAATCTTTCTATCAGTGAAAACTAAAAGTCCATTGCGTTATTTAGAAGGAGAAAGCGGAACCACATAAAAACGGTGACTTTACTAAGGTTGTTATCGTTGTTTGTTATTTTATCATTCCTCAAAACCTCGTCGGTAATAGCAGTAATAGCCAGACGCTCCCTAAGCCCAGAAATGGGAATATTTGTACACTTACGATAATGTTGTTGTTGTACAAAATGTAATGTGAGTAGTATTCGCACGTAACTATGTACAACTTTATTACTAACCGAGAGGCGTCACACATACGTAATATCATTAAGTACCATAAAACTATTTAAGATGACTGCTAGAAACCGCAAGAAACTTCAATGGCTGGTCAGGTCAAGTGTTTTATACAAGACAAAAATTACAAAAAAAGAATTCGTGTTTTTTCATAGGTACTTATCGCCCAGCTGACGGGGGCAACGGCCAGCCGGAAGTCTGTTGACCCGTCAACGTAGGTACTTATCGCCCAGCTGACGCGGACGGGTCAACAGATAGCCGTATGCTTTAAAATAAATTAGAAAGACTATCCAATTAAAATTCACAAAATGAATTATTTCATTAAAAATAAAAAACACGAATTCCTTTTTTTGTCATTTTTGTCATGTTTAAAACACTTAAACAGACCAGCCCTTGAAGTTTCCGGCCCACTGCTGGGCAAATACCTCCATTATTGAATCGTGTAAAAGTTTCAGTTGGTATTTACATAGAAAAAACATAAAAGCTTAAAAGCTTACTCCATTCGGTCGGATTCTGTGAAAGGTAAATAATAAATAGTAAACCAGTCAATCAATCAATTACGCTGATCGTTTCATTTTACATCGAGATAATTCAACTGCAGTCGTAATAAGCTGCAATCATCACAAACAGAAAAATAGCAAACAATACTGTACCTAAACTAGTTAATACCATTTTTTTGTCTTCATCGCAAGACGCTCGCTGTCGTTGCCAGGCCGTAACACTAGCGTATAAAGTGCATTATTGAATTTTTGCGTTGTGTCTACAATGACACATAAAGACTAGATGCACAATTAACGCTCTCAAAACGTAATCACAACAATGCATCGAAAAGTGCGAATCATAATATTCCCAACCTAGGAATTGAACCGAGGACCTGCGAATATCGGACCGAGCGTTTTGCTATTAGCCCATCGAGATCAAAAACCAAATGCTATATCGCTGTTTTAAAACAAAACATTATGTATGTATGTATCATTATTTATTTATTAAACATTGCGTTTTGTAAACGTACGGAGTACATTGCTTTCATACATTTCTTATTTAAAACTAACTTTACTACTTTTCGGGGGTTAAAGTTACTCGGGTCCGTAGGTTTACCCTTGAGACCCTACACGTGACCCCTGGGTGGTGCTGAATGAGTGACACTGACTGAGTGGTAGAGCCACGCTGCGTTACAGCACGCATTGGGCCGGCTCGCCCGGCGTAATACCACCCTCTCACGAATATCCGGCGTGAAATAATGGCACTTGGTGCAGTTGTGTTTCGTCCGGTCAGTGAGGGTTCCGGAGGTCCATCTTCCCACCACCCCTCTTACAATTCCTATTCCTTCCTTAACCCTATTCCTTCCTTAGGACGGCAACGCGCCTGCGATTGCTCTGGTTTTGCGGTTGTCCATGGGCGGCGGTGATTATTCTCCATCAGGTGACCCGCCTGCTTGTTTGCCTCCTTCTTTTATAAAAAAAAACTTTAAAGTAATCAAACCAGAGAAGCAATGGGACTTCTTGGCAGGAAAGTGAAGCGTCATGTCTGCAGTTTTGTGTTATTTTCTATAATTTGTGTTTTGTCGAATATTAATGTGAAATAATGGTGGATTATTTACTGTTATGTGTTCGTGAACGTGCATGAGTGTTAGCAAATAAAACAAAACAGTGCAACATCACTTTTCAAATTCTCTCAAGAAGTCCGTGTGACACCTCAATAAAGTCCCACAGCTTCATTGAGTCTCAAGGGGTTTGGGGGAAAATCATTTACTTACCATTAAACGTTCATTATCACTCATTATCATCCCCTTAATGTAAAGAAAATAAAAATTACTATTAAAAACTTGACACTGGCTAAATGTGCTGATCGCACGAAGCCACTATATAAGAAAAAAAAACAGGGAAGCAATGTACTCCTACCACGACTAAGTTACTCGTGTAAGCGAACAAGGCTGTGAAGTTTGCTAAAAAAAATTCACGACTATCATCCGCATAGGGTTTATCAGAGACTAGGCAATGAGGACAGCAGAAGCAGTGCTCTACCATAGTTCACGTTTCACTAAAACAATTGCACATGTGTTCACCGTAATAGGCGGTGAGCCTACAGCCGCTCTATGCTGTCGGATGTGTGTTCAGTGATGTGCAGTCTTTAATCCGTTAGTCGCCTTTTACAACACCCAAGGGGTTTTCCATTTTAGTTTCTAGTCCGGACTTTGTCGGGCTCTTTAATTTGTCCGTATTTTGGAATATGAGTAACAAAACTACATTTTAAGTTATATCAAATAAGTCTTTATTCTTATTAACTTCTCATTTACCTAAAAACAAAACATAAAAAGTGAGTAATGTTTCCATTTTGTGTCTAAAAAGTCTGGACTTTTATCGAAATGTAAGATTTTTTGACAGGAATTTTCAAACTTCTAAATGGTAGCCCTACACCTAAAGGAAGAGAAGGGACGGTTGTATTCTATTAATGCACCGCTATACAAAACGGCTCTTCACATTATTTGAATGTAACACCGAACTCGCCCATAACGTATGTAGGGGCTAATGCGCATTTCTGTTTGCCGCGCCGGCATCGTTTCGGCCACCACAATGCATTACATAACAGGACCGCATCCCTGGAGGCCGCATAGTTGCGGTTGTTCTGGCTAGTAGATACTGACACGTCGATGAAAGGTTATAGCAAGATTAGTTAGTTAGTTGATTTTATGACTTTTGAAGTTTCTTTAGCACCTAAGTATTAACACAGAATAACTAATAGTACTACGTACAGAAAGTTCACTCTCTAAAGACTTTCACGTGTAATTAAATCGTATCGTGTGACCCGAGCGTTCATATTCCGTTAAACAACGCTGACTCGATATCGATTTGACGTCATGACCAGACCATGTCTGGTCTGGTCATGACGTCAAATCAGTCACTCAGTGTCCTGAGCCACATTGTAGAGGACTGCCCACTGTACCTGTCTCCCTGGTGGCCTGAGAGAACTCCATCAACTGACGCCTGCAGCCAAAGAATGGCTGTTAAACATGAAAATGAAGGTTTAGGACGCCGCAGTTTTGCCATACGATATGATGATGATGAATAAGTAAAGTTGCCGTTTTCCTATGTCCGAGGCTTCAGTTTTTTTTTAAAAACCACGCAATGGTTTTTACGGAGTTTTCACTGATAAAAGGGTTTTTAATAAAATCTTAGATATTTTATACAAATAGCTGAAGTATGTACGTTTCTGAGTAAGCGTGGACGAAGTTTTTCACTTATATTATTCACCAAAACTGCAATTATTTTTCACCTAAATGTATGATGATTTTAACAATTTCCGTGTTGCTTCTATACAAAATGTTTTAATTTGCGATTAATACGATGGCCCAGTTGTAGAATTATATGTGAATATAACAATTACCGAACACCTTGTATAGTTTACCTGATCCTATAAGTAGGTCGAACTAATGGGACAATTAGAGAATTAATGTCTATCTTTAACACCTATCACAATACAAGTACATTGCTTTTTTTGTTTTTTTTTTTATATAATAGAAGGAGGCAAACGAGCGGAGCGGGTCACCTGATGGAGAGTAATCACCGCCGCCCATGGACACCCGCAAAACCAGAGGAATCGCAGGTGTGTTGCCGACCTTTAGGGAAAGGGTTAGGGAAGGAATACGAATTGTGAGGGGGGGGGGGATGGGCCTCCGAAACCCTAAAAAACTAATATTAAAATAGTCAAACTAGCAAAGCAATGTACTTCTACCTCAAAGGTATTGTGTTAAAGTTAAACAATAAAGCCTCCCTTTATGCGGAGAATCTGCGTTCCCGTACACTGTGGCCATCACTACCGCGTACAGTGCGCGTAGATTCGCCCGGTTTTAGCCCAGTGTTATAATAACGAGAATTTACGACCGCTCGCCGCCGCTCTTGCGTAGGTACAAGCATTTTTCTGCTCTAGTCTAGAATCCAGACATTACGTGAATAAAATCAGTGCTGTACCCTGGGGGAAATAAATCCCGACCATTATATCTGTCTGACGTACAATGATTTATCATTGGTGTAACACTAACATTTTTATGCTGTGCTTTCGAAATAGCTTTTTAAGTCTCACTATGTGCTGAAAAAAACTGATTCCAAATTTAGACATCCAAAAACCATATTGTGTTCTCAAGTACATATCTAACGTTTACACAACAATGTTTGTACAAAAATGTGTGTGACGCATCTGAGTTGTAAACTCAAAGGCGAGCTTATAAAGACATCGCGGGGTATTCGAGAGGCCACACGGTTTGTGTAAAAAGGGGGTTCGTCGTTCGTCCGTCCTCGTCGTCGACCGTCATTTGTTTTTATAAGAAGCCACCCGCGAGACACCGGCAGCCAAGAGTGGCGCGCCCTGATAAGTGTATTCAGCAGGATTGAAACGGGCCGGGCCCCACTAAAGCCCATCACACACGGACGCATACGCGCCGAGCGGAAAATAGGGTCGCCGCGCCGAGTTTTCATTGGTTTGGGAAATTAAAAGCCGCAGGGACCGTCCCTCGTATTTTTTTACTAAGCGTAGCGAAATCCAACGAAACAACAAACGTAAAGGATGTTGGAGTGTGTACGTAAACCTGTTTGCGTTCGTCGCTGCGGCAGGCGATCGCGGGATCTTGCCTCTTTGCGTTCGTTTGTCCTTGTTGTCAGTGTGTTTGTACACGTTTTATGTAAATTAAATTACCTTTGGACTTCTTGGCGGTAAAATGTAGAGTCCTGTTCAGTTTTGTGTTTTTTAGTTTCGCTGTATAAGTACCTATAAATGTAAAATACTCGAAGTGGAGGATTACGTTGAATGTTCATCATGTTACTTTTCAAAGTATCCAAAGGAGTCCGCGTGAGGTGTTTGTAAACTCCCATTCGTCGTTTTGACAGGTGGTGAGCCAATCGCCGCTCTATGCTATTGGATGTATGTGCAGTCTTTAGTCCGTTAGTCGCCTTTTACGACACCCAAGGGAAGAGATGGATTGGTAGATTATTTTTATGAGTTGCCACCCCACACAGCTTTATAAAATATTTATAAACTTATAATAAGAAAATTGTACACACAGCTACCGAGATTGCGTGCTATCAAAAAGCAATTAGCCAAATCTGTTAGACTCATCTGCAGAGCGCCGGGACTCCGTAACGTATCCTTTGCCATGATGTAACGTGTAAACCAATTACCAACTTCAAATTGGAAAGTTAATCTCGTCTTTTGTGTTGATTCCACCAGTGATTAATTAGGGAATAACAATGTTGGTTTTAAGCGTAGGTATACCTACACCATAATTGAAAATGTATTTGGTTACAGTTAGAAGAAATTACGATTGCCGTGTGTGTGGTACTTATATACTATCAATTATCAAACCTTCTCTTCCCTTCGGTATCGTAAAAGGTGAATAACGGATTAAAGACTGCACTGCACATATATCCAACAGCATTGAGCGACGATGGGCTCACCACCTGTGATAAGTGGTGAGCACATCGCCGCTCAATTGAGCATATGTGCAGTTGTATTTTGATTTCTTCTTCTGCGGTCCTCATTTCATAGTATCTGACTAATTCTTTGGGGATAATAGTCAGTTGTGAGTCTATGTACTACGTATGTAGTTGGTTACAGTTAGAAGAAATTAGGAACCGTTAAATCCCTTGTCTGATTCTCAGCTGACGGTGTTGTTGAGTAAATTGAATTAAGATACATGGATTTATTAGTTATTATTCTAAATAGATTGATAGATAGATAATAAACATGGGTAGGGAATCTAAATCTGTATAATAGGCAACGTTGGCCGCATATCTCTTGGCCAGCATTCGATGACTGCCTTGGTCGTTCGATGACCTTCCCGTCGCGCCAAGTACTTCGATATAATTGATTTTTAAAATGCTGTTGTAAATGTAGCTGTCGCTGGTGTATCACTACTTACATTTGTAACTCCGGGTTCCCAAGGGGAAGGCAGAGAGAACAACTTTTCTTTTGCTACTATCCCAACACATATCCTTTTTATCAATGTCAATAAATAAATAAATAAATAAATATTGGGCCAGCGTAGGTTATTGTTCAATCTCCCGATGTATTGGTATTGTTCTCGTAGGAAGACCTAAGTTCACCAGTGGGATGTGACCCAGCAATTCAGCGTACAGTACCTGCAGACAAACAATATAATACATTATCATACAATTTTTTTGTAATCCTACGAATGATACTTAATTAGGTACATAATGTCCCAAAGAAAAATATTTAAAACATGTCTGTGGAATTGCAGAGGCGAGTCGGACGAAAGCTTTTTTAAAATAAGTTTGTACGAGTACAAATTAATATTAAAACCTACCAACTGCACATATTTGTTTTTTTAACTTTAGCGTTTCATCCTACTAATATTATAAACGCGAAAGTTTGTAAGTATGGATGGATGTTTGTTACTCTTTCACGTAAAAACTACTGAATGGATTTGGATGAAATTCGGCATACAGATAGTTTATAACCTGGATTAAAATACTTTTTATCTCGATATTCCCACAAGAACGGGAACCACGCGGGTGAAACCGCGAGTGGCCGGTACTTATAAATAAATGTTTTAAGGGTTTTAACGCTACCCACGATGTAAGTACCTATATCTCAGCGAGTTTAGGGTTTCTGGTTAAGTTAACGTCACTTACCACCTGGGCCCTTATTCTGTAACGATTCCTTGTTTCAAAACCACGTTAATTCCTTAAAAAGTTACGATATCTTCCCAAAAACGTATGCGTTTGACGTTTGTGCGCGGTAAGGTTTAGGTGTGGAATCTATAGATTGCGATACAGAATCAGGGCTCTGGTGAGATAAAAATAAAACGCTATGTTGTAAGTAAATCAACCGAAAATAATAATCTACATATAAATATAATTATATGTTGTTTCGCCTACTAGAGTTAGATTTAACATAATTTGAATTTTAATATAATTATTATTTTTTTTCAAATTACTTTTTTTATAAAAATATTTTTTTTTGTTGTGTACAATAAAGTATATTTATCTTTATTTTATCTTATTTTATAACTTGTATGAACAAGCAAAACAACAGAAATAAAGGTTTGACGACCACTTGTTCGAGTGGTTTGTACACCGGTTTTCATGGTGACGCCATCTCTGGTTCGATCCCCGGTCGGGTCAATTTAGAAACTATTGTTTTTCTAAATTGTTTCGGGTCTGGGTGTTTTCTATGTATAATAAGTACTTATATAATTAAGTATTTTAAGTATGTTTATCCGTTGTCTAGTAACCATTTAACGAGTTCTATAACGAAGCTTCTCTTGGGCTAGATAATTGTGGTGTGAGTGTAGGAAAGTTTATTTATTTATTTAAAAGTAGGTTGTTTATTTCGGCCGTAGAACATACAAGTTTTAAACTAAGTTTTATGAATAAAGAAGTTACAACTTATCTATAAAAGTCATTTCAACAGCCCTAAAACAGATTTATGTTGTGCAATATTAAATTGGTGTAGTTAGAAAGCAAGCAACGTTTCAGGCACAAATGCTTGTCGGTCCCAAGTCATGAGGATGCCTTAGGATGAGAAGACCGTAACCCCACTCTACTACCCTAATTACATTAAACAAAAGGGTCCTAATTAAAATTTATAAAGCCGAATAAACCTTAGCAAATGGAAGTCTGTGATTATCTACTCCTCCGGGAACGAAGCGTGAACATTATATCCATGTAATGTATGTATAAAACCTAGAATGAATTAGATAGGTGAAAAAAGTTATGTCACAAAAAACAAGGTTTAGGCTCAAAAGGACAGATTCGCAAAATGTCAGAGACGCAAATCGTCAAACGTTGGTATAGCTTGTCGCAAAAGGTCCGAAACGCAAAAAAATCGATTCTTGTTAAGACAGATTCCCAAAACGACAGATTCTCAGAAAGACAAATACAATAATGTCAAATTATCAAAATGTCAAACCAAAGTTTTTTTTTATCCTGATACATCTTTTGCTTCACTTACTCTCATAACATTCTTCACACACGCTCGACGGTTTAGGGTACTCTTGACCTGACCTTTAACGAGAACGTCACCAATCAGTTTAAGGCGTCGGCAGCCGAGCGGATAGATGCTCGGGTTGAACGTGAGAAATCGTGGTTCGATCCCCATAGCTCCGTTAGACTACTGACGTGAACCCACTTCGACACAGTCGTTTTAGGTTGTAGGTGCGGTCTCATGCGACCGCTTGGAGCCTGAGGGGTTAAGGGGAGGTATTTCGAGCGCTTCTCTCTTACCCTCTTGACGGTACGACAGTAAGGGACGGGTATAACGGCGAAGCGGAGCGAATAAACGCGTTTTTTCTTATTATTTATTAAAAAAAATATAGATGTAACAAATAAAAAACGATCGGTTATAATCCCTCAAGTTATCTATGAACTTCATTTTGGTAAATGACTCATAATATCAAATCACTTATTTTAAGAAAACCTAGAAAAGAAGATAAAATGACCTAAAAATATGTAACTTTGTGAATTCATTCTATCGAGCCAACTTTATTAAATCGTGCTTCATTCATTCTTCTTCATTCTTCAAAAACAACATTTCATAATTTTCGCAGATTTTAATTTTACTGTTTCTTACTTTAAAAAGTAATTTTAAGAACGTGTTTTTTTATTTTTCACTAACACCTAGCCTTAACAGGTTGGGTGTGTTATCTTAACTGAACGTTTAAAATATTGTAAATACATATTTACGTTCAGATCTCTAAGAATGTAAATTCTAAGAGGTTTTTTAAGACACTATTGCTATAAAAACATAAAAAGGTCAAAAAGCGTTGAAAAATTTGTCAGGTTTAACCAATACCTCAGTGGCGGAGTGGTGAACGCAGCCGCCCGGATTGCGGAAAAAGCTTTTACCTTAAATTTTGAAAGTAAATCTTTTTCTTTTTATCTCGTTACTGATTGGCAAACACAAGACTTACCTAATGGAAAGCTACCACCACAGCCTATACATGCTAGCTACACTAAGGGCCACATCATAAATTGTAAAAAGCTTCATAACATGATTGGTAAGTTTCATCAACAAGAAAGTTGGAACTAGCGGTCTTACTAATAAACAATGTCTAACGTTAAACAATGTCTTAAACGGATGCTCGCACTTTTAATTCAATACCTACTTTTGTACGGGGCTCCGCTACGGGTGCAACGGCTACGGCTACGGTTGCTACGGCTTCAGCTACGGCTACGGCCTACGGCTTTTTAAAATACTTTTAAAAAGCGTCTGTCCACAGAATACCTAATAGTACTACCGTACAGAAGGTTCACTCCCTAACGACTTACACGCGAAATTCAAACATAACGTGTGATCCGAGCGTTCATATTCTGTTTAGCAACGCTGACTCGATATCGATTTGACGTAGCAAGCGTAGGGTTTGCGCGCGCGCACAGGGATTACGAGCTACGAGACCACCGACGACGCGCTCGGTGTTCGGTGCGTCGGCTCGCGGCAACCTTTACTGCCATACGCCTAGGCGGCCTGCCTGGGAGGCGCGCCTGCCGAACGTACATAAACCAGGTGTCACTCCGCAGTTTAGGTACGTTCGGCCGGCGCGCCTCTCGTGCAGGCCACTGCAGGCTAATGGAAATTTGCAGTAGGCTGCCGCTCGTTTGGCTCACACGCTCCACGTCGCGCGTGAATCGAACGATCATTTCTGTGATTTTTGTGCACCGAACAATAACTACTAAACGACCCTATAATCCGTGTAAAACATACTGTTGTGTTTACGGGTGTCTAAATAAATGATAAATCTAAATCTGTGCTTCTCTTATTTTCCAACTAGTAATAGCTGCTTAAGTCTGTAGTTATTTAGCCATTAAATTCTTTAATGGTTAATCTTTCTTTCCTATCTTTCCTACAATCACACCAATTATCTAGCCCAAGAGAAGCTTCGAAGAAACTCGTGAAATGGTTACTAGACAACGGATAAACATACTTAAAATACTTAAATACATACTTGTTATACATAGAAAACACCTCTGGGTGTTCACCCGAGACAATTTAGAAAACAATAATTTCTAAATTGACCCGACTGGGGATCGAACCTGGGACCTCAGAGATGGCGACACCATGAAAACCGGTGTACAAACCACTCGACCAAGGAGGTCGTCAAAAACAATTTAATGAATAGACATGATTTTTTTGCCTATACAAAAATCTGTTGCTTAGTTGTTATACAAGTTGTTTATTGCAAAGTATTTTGATTTAAGCTTCTTTTCTAAAGGATGTTTGAGAATTAATTCACACTTTTATCTTTTTTGATATAATTTAATATATACTTAAAATCCATAGGTGAGAGAACCCTGCGCCTCTGACGTCAAATCGATATCGAGTCAGCGTTGCCTAACGGAATATGAACGCTCGGGTCGCACGATAAGTTTCAATTTCGCGTAAAAGTCGTAAGAGTAGGTAATTTTTTATACCTAAACTTGACTTTAGTTAGAGAGTAAACCTTCTGTACGTGTAACTGCGGGGTGACACTCCCCTGGCCTGTCTCATCAGTCATCATCGTCACAAGCGCCGGTCACACCAATTCAAAATACAGAACCTTTACCGCACTGCTGATCTTTTCAATTCTTTTCGAGGTGTAGCATAAAATAGCATAAAGCATAAAAAAATCATGTTTCATAATAGAAAAAGAAGGTGTCGGAAATGGTTCGCTGTTACACAACTTAATCAATATGGTTCTTTATTCACAATAGAAATAAAGATTTCACGGTATAATTAGTACAATTTTAAAAAATGTGTTAATTAAATTCCAAGTACTTAATTAAATGAAATGAATATAATGCCAAAGTAAGTGTAGGAATCGTATAATCTATAGAGAAACGTAAAACAAGCTGGTGAAACCAGCAGATTTGCAATGGGTCGTTTGTAGCTGCATTTACCTTGACTGGAAATCAAATAAGAGGTGTTAGCTCGCTCCACAATTTTATTCCGTGAGATTTCTTGGAAATGCGATACTGAATTTTGTAAAATGCATTGGAAACAGCCAAATTGCATGTAGCAGAATTGGCAAGGATTGTTATTCTCACGCTATCCAGAATGTTGATAATAAGCATGTTGACGAGATTCTGCCCAAGATCAAAAGTCAAAGTTAATTTTCTTTTTTAAAGTAAGCCTTTACTTTTTGAGGTTAAAAATTTTCAGCCATATTACCAAACTATGTCTATTTGTCATTCAAAAATTGTGTCAACAACATAAAACCAACACTTTAAAAGGAAAGATTTTAGCATAAATATTAGGCTCTCCTGCCATGGTGGCCGTGGTGCAAACGAGCGGTCCGATGTCCTTAGGTCCCGGGTTAGAATCCCAAGTCGGACACAGTGTGTGTTGGATTTACCACTGGGTTGGTTTTACCCTGGGTTGGATTTACCCTGGGTTGGTTCTTGCATAGCCTGCATTCGAGATCACCATCCCGCGTTTGGAAAATGATGGTTTTAAATTTGCCCTGCAGTCATCATCATCATCATCAGCCTATAAACGTCCCACTGCCGGGCACAAGCCTCCCACGTGGACAATAGCACGTGGAGATATTGGGCCATAACCCACCACGCTGGCCCAATGCGGGTTGGTAGGTTTTAACGACTGTCATCTAACGACAACAACCGGGACCAACGGCTTAACGTGCCTTCCGAAGCACGGAAGTGCCCTGCCCTGCAGTGCCACAGTATATATGCTTGTATACTTGTTCCACAGCAGAGCCACTTTTACTTTACTTTACTATAAGGCTTTGAAATAGGAAGCTGCCCCAAGGTTCAACCGTCACGTAGCAACAATTACAAATTAACTACTTGAAAATTAGACAAACTTCAACTATAAAGTGTGTACAACTTTGCGCGGAGTACGAAGGCAAGCGCGCAAAGTTTCTTGACTCGAATGCTCTCCAGCTATAAGATGAAATAAAAAAATGAACTATCGGATATTTTCTTCCCCCTTTATTTAATTCCTTGTTGTTATTTTATATACGAGAAAATCCTTCGAATCTCTGAACTAGGAAGAGCGCGGATTGATGCGAGAAATCCTGGTTCAATTCCAAAAGCCGAGTAAAACTACGGGCGTCAACATAGTATACCTATCCTTCCTCATACATATTCACTTGATAGCAGTGGTAAAAATGCGTTACTATTTTTATTATAACGCAGCAGTGAATTTTACAAAAAATAACTTTCATCGAAACCTTTTCTTGACAACTAGGAACTAGGAACCGTCTCGTACATTTGATATATCAATGACATTTGGCAATTGATTTTTTTTTGCACAGGACGTCAGTGTCAAGGGCTTTTTTTCCCGGAAAACAAGGTAGGTATTTAAGCCTCTTATTCTTGGATCTCTTTAATAAAATTATTATTTAATCACATCACAATCACATTTTTGCACTTAGGCAAAACACCATCGCCTGCTACTTTACGTAAATCTCCATTAGCTTGCAACAACTAAGCTTTTTCACTAAACAATTTTTTTATGCAAGTTCAAGTTAGACAACCACTACTATATCATCATTAATAACTTATAATTAATAGTCAATAATATTAAAAATTAGTCAGAGAAATTTATTAAAATAATTTTATTACGAACTGTCCGAAACAAGTTTCACCAGGAGAATTTTAGATCCGTTTAGGAATTGATTTGCTATGAAAACTGATTGATTGATTTGACATGAAAAGCAAATACATTAATGCTTCCAAAATAACTTTAATAATAACAACGTTTAATATTAAAGTTGGTATTCGGAGGGTGAAGTATTGTTTGTTTTGTGCTGCTACGAAATTGGCCGTTTCTGTCACGTGGCGCGAAACGGTTTCATTAAGCAGTAGATTAACTAATAGTCGAAGGGCCGATTTTATCAAGGCCGAGTAACTCTTGTCCCGATGATAAAATGACACTTTACCCTTAAGTTAGCTTATTTTGTTTGTCACCAACATTGTAGTAAGAGTAAATTCAGTACTTTAGAAAAATGCAAACGAATTGAACCCAGATACTTACATTAGTGTTAATTTACTCCGGTAATAGTTACTCTGGTGTAACATGATTTTTGGTCGAATCCACCCTCTGTTGATATATGGCGCTTTATATTGAATTGCTAACTATTACATTTTTGAGTATTAAATAAAATGACTCACAATGATTATGGATGTGTCTATCCAACAAAATATAAGAGGCGCGACATTTATTAATGACGATCTCTAAATTAAAAGTGACAAACTTCAATAGTCTAAACACTTGATGATCGAAGTGACAAAATTCTTTCTGTAATGTAAACTACTCTGTTACAAGATACATGCTTGGTTTTAACATTAAGGGACATAGTACCCAAAAGTACATTGTTATTGACTAATAATATTATTTTAAAACATAGTACCTGCACCATAAAATATTATATCAATTGCAGTATTATTTACAATCCGTTTATTTACTTATTAACAAATTGTAAAATATTGAAAAAAAAATCCACAAGTAGGATTCGAAATGTTAAAATTATATAAACAATATTTATAAAATTAAACTTAATTACCCTGCAAGAATGCTCAGTGTCAAAACTGTCATCAGTGTGATTTTGTATAGTTTATAGTATTATTATTTATTACACCGCCTACAACTCATTCTGCCTAGCCCCAAGATTGACTGGTAGATAAAGCCTTCTAACATTAAGTCCGCCTTTTGTACAATTTTTTTATATTACACAGAACACAGATCAGAAGAAAAAGGTCCATATGCTAACATACGATCTGCGCGTAAAACAAATCAAAAGCGATTGACTCCCAAAAGCCTTTGCGTAATATCTCGTTAGACGGTTCATTAAAATCTTAATGTATTAAACCTCTCAAGGAATTAGCTTCGAAACGCTTTGGGATATTAAATGAAATTAAGTATAAATCAGCGTATGGAATCAGCTTACGCTTCGAGAGCGCCGCCGCCGGTGGCAGCCCATTGCGTAAATCTAATTTCAACTTTCTTATACTTATTACGTTTTGAACCCTCTGCTCAAATGTTGTTGCCTTGATATTGTGACGGAGACGCTTTTAAAAATATTTTATACACTTTTACACTTGCGTTGAGAGAACCACCACTAGGGTGAGAGAAACACAGACCACAAGTGGTTTAAACGAAAACTACTTGGCAATTGGCAAATATTTGACAATTTGTCGCCTATATTCTCAATAATACATTGTGAGTAAATGGGGTAGCATCTTAGAGCATACCAACAATGCTCTAAGGGTACCACCTTCGGCTCTATGGGTTGCTACCTTAGATCATTAAACCAAATAATGCTCTAAGTAATGCTAAGGTTGCTACCCACCTTGGTAACACAACAAAAAAGGTTAAAAAAGATTTAAACTTTTTTGTAATTAAAATCAAACCGCTAATTAACAGATATAAATTGTTTGCATTAGCACAGTCTATTTTAGCGTAGGTAGTACTTCATTCCACCGTGGTAGCCGAGTCGAGTGGCTAGGCGCTCGGCCCGATAACCAGAGGTCAAGGGTCCAATTCCTAAGTCGGGCAGTGCTTTGGATTTTCCGATGTATATTAATTTGATTTTGATTAATTTATTTCTTCAAAAACACATGCTAGTTTTATAAAGCTTTCAACACACTAGCCAGTCGCAGTAATAATAATAATCAAAGAGTATAACATTTTAGTAAGTCAAAGTCAAAATATATTTATTCAATAAACTCAATTAATAAGTACTTTGAATCGTCCAAACCTTTTTTACCTACCACCCATTCAGGACCTAATTTTTTAACTGTGGCAAAGAACGGGCGAGAGAAACCACAGGGCACAGAAGCAACGACATTTACAAAAAAATATAATACGTCGTTACCAGTGGCAATATCGTTACCAGAATATAAAATATGAATATAAAAAATAATAAATGATGCAATACAAAACTACAATACAATGTATCAATTAATTATAGACAATTAGAAATAGCTGTTGGAGTACTTGGAGCATTTCAGATCCAAGCTGTTTTGTCTTCTGTGTAATCTGACACTTTAATAAGCTTTCATTCAGGAGTCATTATGAGTACTTGTCATGGAGCACCTTGCAAACTCTAGGATTCATAAATAGAATCACAAAAGACTTTTATTTAACCAACAGTTTGATTCTCTTATTTCATTCATTGATAAGAAGCAAATTGGAATACCGTTCAGTTATTAGGGCTCCTTATTATAAAAATCACACCATGTTAATTGAGCGGGTACAGAAAAAATTCTAAGACTGTTGAGCTTTAGGCTTAGTCTTGGTCGGAGCTTAACATCATAAGATAGATTGCACAGGTTTGCTGTAACTGCTTTAAATATGAGGCGTGAACTTATAGACCTTACTACTCTACACAAGTTGGTTCACTCAAGCCTTGAATCGAGTTATCTTCTCTCGTCACTAAATATTAATATAAAACTTAACCCTAGACGTCCTCTCCCAACGTTTGACATTCCCACTTTCCGGAATAATCTTTTAATAGCTCTATTGCTCGTATGTGCAGAGAATTTAACAAACTTGCCATGGATCACAACTCACTTGATATTTTTAATAGGAACAGTAATGTGTTCAAAAATTCCATCAAGACCTTATTAGTCGACCAAGATGGCTAGCCGCCCATTAGTTTTAATAATTTTTAAACTATTTTAAGTAATTTTTAAGAATCTTTGTTAATCTTTTGTTTACACATGCTAAGCACACATAAACTATTTGTGGTAACACATTTAGGACATTAGTCTAGTGTAAGATATTGTTAAACCTATTATGTATTTATAGCTTTGTTACGATTAATGCCTCTTGTGTAACCTAATAAATAAATAAAACTTTTCTTTGATTTTGATTTTAAATTTTTTAAGATCTAATTTCTGAATATCATTTGGTACAGGATAAAATGTTTACTAGAAAAAAACAACCAGTCTCAGGAAAGCTTGAACGGGATTCAAACCGAGACCCCAGAAGACTCGTTGATTTTTTTCTAGTAGTTGATACGCTGCAAGCCAGCGGTATTACGTCAACTACTAGAAAAAATAATTCAATGAGTCTTCTGGGGTCTCGGTAGCTTAGCAGTTAGAGCAGTGGACCGGCAATCCAAAGGTCACGGGTTCGAATCCCATTCGAGCTTTCCTGATGCTGGTGGTTTTTTTTCTAGTAAACATGTTATCTATATAGCATTGTGTGTGCAAAATTTCAATAATAAAGATATCATTTTGGTACTTTGTTGTAAAAATTTACACACGGTAGTGATAACCAACTCACATTTGGCAACCGTGGTGATAAAGCAACACCCATGAGACTTCGTGGAGGGAAAGTGAAGCGTCATGTCTCAACAGCTGAGTTATTGTGATTAAAAGTCCACAATAGAAAGTTTAAAATAGCAATAACTCAATTAAATAAACGTTTTTTAAAAATGTTTTCAACAAACTATTTAGATTCCTGTACTTTAGCATGCAAAGTTTCATTAAAATTGCCTTATTGGTTTTTAAAAATTTCGACTTGAAGTTTGTATGGAAAACCAAAATGCGTAAACCCTCTTAGAGTGTCTCTGAATGTTAGCAGTCAGTTTTCTAAATTTTGCTTTATCTAGCCTGAATAATAGTTCCACGGTTTTGATACCGGTCAATTTCCTGATGTTACGAAGCCATGACTTTTCCTTATTTTACTTATTTTGCTTAAATCTAAACTCAGCCACGAGCTTATAAACTTTTGCAATCCAGGCCAAACATTCACTAATTTAGTAAGTACATTAAGCAAGCAGGAGTTGAATCATTCAACAAATGCTCTAATACTGTGTGGTGATAGTCTCACAATAAAAAAGCGTGACCTTTTAAAAAGCATAGAGAGTTTAATTGATATACAATCTAAAACTCATTGTAAAATAATAGTTTGTGCCTTTCCCTATGCCTGTAACTTATCGTGGAAACAAAACAAACAGATCTTTGATTTGAACTTACTTTTGTATAACTCCACTTATCGTCACAGTGACAGTATTGTATTTTTTGATACAAATAAATTTATATCTAGTTTTAAGTTGACTACTGATTCTATGTATTTAATATACAAAGACAGGCTACAGATAGCATCATTGCTAGCATATAATTTAAAATACACAGTTATAAGTAGTATAACAATGTCGACCCAAAATTATCGCACTGTTAGTATTTCTACTAATGTAAATTTAGTTGATAAGTCTTGCACAACCTCTAGTTTAAACTAAGAGGTAAGACAAAAGCCAGCCCTATCCAAATTAAAATAGTTCATCAAAACATGCAGGGCCTGGCCGGCAAAGAGTTAGAAATTGAACTTTTTTTATTACATGAAGATATAAACATTTTATGTATAACTGAGCACTGGCTTAAAGATTATCAGTTAATTTTTAATATTAAAAACTTTCAGCTTTCCAGTGCTTTTACTAGAACAAATGCAATTCGCGGCGGATCCTTAATATTTGTTAATTACAGTAAACATAAGATTACGGAACGAAAGGATGTAGTTTCCCTTTCTATTGAACGCGTTATTGAGCTGTCATGTGTCGAGTTAGAGAAATTTATAATTGTTTGTGTATATCGACCTCCTTCTGGTAATTTTAGTGTCTTTGAAGCCACTATGGAAGATGTAATTAAGAAGATTTGTAAATCTAAAAAGAAAATAGTAATTTGTGGGGATTTCAATGTAAAGTTATTAGACAGTCATTCAACTAGTGTAAGATTAATCTCGTTGTTTAAATCATTTGATTTGGATTACCAATTTAGAGAACCGACTAGAATTACAGCAACCACTGCAACCTGCTTAGACAATTTTTTTTGTAACTTTGCTCCTGAGTCTAAGTTCATACTAACTAATTTATCTTCAGATCACTGTGGGCAAAAAATAGCTTTTACTGAATATGGACACCCTAACTCAGAAGAAATATCTTGCAGGCCAGTGACAGAGAAACGGGTTAAAATTTTCAAGCATAACATAACTGCTAAACTTGCATGTTTACCATTTATACAGGAAAATCCAGATGCTCTTTACAAGCATTTTTTTGATCTTATAAACGGTGAATTTAATAAAACTTTCTCTATTAAAAAGTTTAAAACTAATATTTCAATGAAATTTAGGGATTGGGCTACAGCTGGTTTGCATAAAAGTAGGGCTAAGTTGTATGACTTATATGAGCAGAAAAAATATAATAATAGTCCAAGTTTTCTAGAGTATATCAAAAAGTATTCGAAAACTTTTAGGAAGGCTTGTGCATGTGCCAAGTCATTATTTATTAGTGAAAAAATTAAAAAGTCTGATAACAAAATAAAGGCAACATGGAACTGCATAAACCGCGAAACTGGTAAAATAAAGCCACGTGATACTAAGTTTTCTTTAAGAATAGGCAATAGCTTTTTAAGTGAAGACAATAAAGTTGCTGATGCTTTTGAACAGTTTTTTACAAATATACCAATTGCCACAACTATGTTACTCAACTCTTCACCAAGTAATGCAGAAATTCTGCTAAAAAAGTATGTACCCATGTGTAATGAAGTGTTCAAATTTAAACACGTAAACTGTAAAGACGTACTTAAATCCTTTAAATCTTTAAAAATAAAAAACACTTGTGATTTGTGGGATATTTCAACAAAAAATATTAATAATATTATCGAGTCCATTGCGCCTTTTCTTGTAGTCATATTCAATAGATGTGTTGACGAAGGAGTTTTCCCAGATCTCATGAAGCATAGCAAAGTTCTGCCACTTTTCAAATCGGGTTGTAAAGATGAACCGAGCAATTTCAGGCCTATTTCGATTTTACCTACTCTTAGTAAAGTTTTTGAAAAACTTATTTTAGATCAACTCGGCTCCCACTTCGCTATAAACCACCTTTTTCACAGTGAACAGTATGGTTTTACCAAGGGAAGGTCTACTACTGATGCTGGTGTAGCTCTGCTAAAACACATATTTGAGGCTTGGGAGGGATCGCAGAATGCTTTTGGAGTGTTTTGTGATCTCTCCAAGGCTTTTGATTGCGTTGAATACAACACCCTTTTAATAAAGCTAAAACACTATGGAGTGCACTCTGATGCCTTGAAATTGATTCAATCATATCTTAGCGGCAGAATCCAAAAAGTTAGCGTGAACGGATCCATATCATCCGGATCTTCTGTGCTAATGGGGGTCCCACAAGGGTCAATACTAGGTCCATTTTTATTCTTAATCTATATTAATGATTTACCATTTTATGCGGAAAACTTTTGCAATATTGTTTTGTTTGCTGACGATACATCTTTGATATTTAAGACTGATCGAAATAAAAATAGTTTTGATGACATCAACAGTGCCCTAACAGATGTGTTGAATTGGTTTACTACTAATAATCTTCAATTAAACGCGAAGAAAACCAAATGTATAAATTTTACTCTACCTAACGTAAAGAATATTATAGGAAATAAAATTAAACTGAATGGTGAACTGTTGGACCTTGTTGATTCAACAGTTTTCTTAGGTATTACCTTAGATTCAAAAATACAGTGGTACCCTCATATTAGCACCCTTGCGGGGAGACTTAGTTCAGCTGCTTATGCTGTTAGGAAAATTAGGCATTTTACAGACGTGGAAACTGCTCGATTAGTCTATTTTAGTTACTTTCACAGTGTTATGTCCTATGGTATACTACTTTGGGGTAAAGCAGCAGATATAGAAACCATTTTCATTTTACAGAAAAGAGCAATAAGGTCCATATATAACCTAGGATCACGTGACTCCCTTAAGGAGCTGTTTAAAGAAATAAATATTCTTACAGTTGCATCACAATTTATTTATAACTGTATTGTTTACGTGCGTCAAAACATTACTCATTTCAAAAAAAATTGCGATATACACAAACTAAATACTAGAAATAAGTATAAACTTGTAATTCCTAAATTTCGACTTCAGAAAGTTTATGGATCATTTATGGGACAAAGTGTCATAATTTACAATAAAATCCCGAACGATGTTATAATTTTGCCCTTTGACAAATTTAAGACACATGTTAAGGACAGACTTTTAGAAAAGGGCTATTACACTGTAAGCGATTACATCAATGACAAAAATGCATGGAATTAACATTCTTCTAGTTTCGCATACATTGTTCTAATGCGTTCATAGTGCCCGAGTAAAACTTGTAGGTTCACTTTTGTTTTTATCTTTTATTTTATATAATTGTTTTATGACTATTGACTGTATAATTTGGTAACGACATATTGTTTTGTAAATGTCGTTACCTCTATATTATTATAAAGCTGTGGAGTTTGTTGTGCCCGTTCTTTTCCACAGCTAAAAGACTTCCTGAATGGGTGGGGTGGGTGGGTGGGTTCCTGTGCCTATCCATCCATCCATATAAAAAAAAAAATTGACGATTCAAAACGCTTAATTTAAGCTTACTGAATAAAGTTATTTTGATTTTGATGATTTTGATTTTGATTTTATTCTACATGTTCTCATATGTTCAAAACCCATCACACTTGCCGAATGCTGGTTTTAATTACAACAATCGTGACGAAAGGCTATAAGTGGCTATCGATGCACTTAAAAGTTCGAGATATTTTAATTAGTTCACTTTTCCAGTGTACAACCCGACCGGACATACCATCCCGTTATCGACGATTAAACAGTTCTTCTTTTTTATGACTGAATTTTGCTAGCGGCGTTAACATAGATTTTGTCAATCAATCAGTTTGCCTCATTATTTTCTTGGAAAAACCAGTTTCGGATTAGTTTGAAAACATGAACATGCAGAAACAATGTTAAATGAAAGGAGGTTAAAAATTGGAATCTTCAAAATAGCTGCAGTATAAAAAGGTTGGGTGGGTTTTACAGAACGGTCTGTTTTACTTTGATCACCTTAAAATTACCGCTTGAGCACACTTAGACCTTTAGGCCCTTTAGCACCTACATAATAATAATATTATGTAAAAAATTGCATTATTTAAACATGATTGAAAGTGTTATTGAAAGAAGAGCAGGCTCTTCTAGTACATATTAAAATAAATAAAGGGTACATTTAGGTACTTGTTTCAAGATTTCGTATGGTAAAGAAATACTATTTTATAATTTTTATGTACATTGAAGTATTTAATTTTTAAACAAATGTGTTGCATATCGATCGCATAAAAACAATTATACGTTTGTATGAAATCAGCAAATAAATACTCATAGATACAGCGGTGAACCGAGCTAAAATCCAATAGGTGAAAATCACAGAATATTCGACGAGTCTAACGAAGCTGTGTAGGTAAAGCACAAACTAGGTGTTGTTACGATTACACAATGGCTGTGTTTAACCGGTAATTAATGATTCGGTTTCTCCTGGCATAGACGACCGATGCTTCTCAAATTTAACGAATGATGTAATTTTAGCACGGAGCCTCGATTTCAACGACGGCGATACAGTAAAGGGGAAAAGTGAAACATACATACATATATACATACAAACATTATAAATACATACAATCACGACTAATATCCCCTAACGGTTAGTCAGAGACTAGGCAAAGAGGACCGCAGAAGCAGTCCTCTACCATAGTGAACTTTTCACCAAATATCGACTGCATCTAAGCTCAGCGTGGCAGGTGGTAAGCCCATCACCGCTCTATGCTGTTAGATGTATGTGCAGTCTGTAGTCCATTAGTCTTTAGTCCGATAATCAACTTTTACGACACCCAAGGGAAGAGAGGGGGTGGTAGTATACTTTCACCGCTACGCGACATGGTACAAAGTAAACAGAAACATCTATTGAAATTCAAACAGGCGATTAACTGAAGCGAATCGACTATGTACAAATTCGTAATCGGACAATGACAGTTGTGCTTTTAGCTGTTACACTGCTTTTGTTATCTTTGTTGTAAAAACAACACTGGTGCGCTGTACAGCAATTTGGCCATAACGATTGCTGGCCTTACGTATTTGAAGGCGATTAGGTGATCTTGATTCGAATTTCACCACACAAAAAACAAAAATATTTAACTGCGTGCATTTTACAATTTGTTTATTTTATGCCGCGTCCGCACGCTTGGCACTTGCCGCAAACTCCAAACCTCTACAAACGTTTGGATTTGGATTTGTGATTTGTTCGACGGATCGGCTACAAGCGCTTGCAAACCAAGCCAAACGCTCTAACCACACGTTTGAATTTGTGACGGTTTGTTGAGGTTTGCCAAGCAGACGCTTGACGCGGCATTAGTTAGAAAATTTATATCGAGCAGAAGCTTTATTGTGTCATAGTGTGAAAGAAAAATGGGCTAAACGTCCCCCCTCCTTGTAACACTTACATCTATGCATCAAATAAAAGTACTTGAAAAGTGAAGCATTTTATTGTATGACAGCAAATCTGTCAGGTATTGGAGAAAAAAGTTACTGAGAAAAATTGGTTGCCTGTAAAGTCGGTATACGGGCGAAAGTTTTACGTGACAACGACTTTGAGTGGTAATAGTACATTATATTCAAAATAATAATAGGTACCAACCCCTCTCTTTTCTTGGGTGTCGTAAAAGGGACTAACGGGCTAAAGGCTCACCATCTAAGCACGTGTGCAGACTGTGCAGTTGTTTCTTGCTGAAGCGTGGTCTGTGTGGGCGTGGTCTGTGTTGTCCATAGATGCAACTTATTACTAATTTTACATTACCGCACTAGTGTGTTATTACTAATTTTACATTACCGCACTAGTGTGTAATAAGCTACATTACGATGCTGAAATCGGTGTAATAAGAGCCACTTTACGAGCAAATGTGTTATAAAATAATTTTAATGTGAATATTCATTCGTATAGTAGGAAGAAGGATGAAATAATATGGAAGGGACGCGTGCCTTTCACTTTTTATGTCTGTCTCTCTCGCTCTTAGGCGGGCTAACCATGCCCGAGTGGAAGGGACGCGTGCCTCTCACTCGCTCTCATTGTGAGCGCATAACGTCAGCGGAGCGTAACGCAGTTTCTTGAAGTGTCACCCGGCAAACCAATTTATAAGACGTTATCACGTCAATAAATGATAATAGATAAATAAGTATTATCACTTTTATTGTAACATAATAACACAAACATTAATAACGATAATATAAAATTGAAGTCAAAATTTTTTCTTGAATTTAACTAAACACCCTCACTTTTCATTTTTTTTTCATATTCCCTTTTTTTTTCTTTTTTTTTTCATTCATTCATTTGCTCGTTCATATTTGCTGTCCTTACAACAAAATACACTATTTATTTCGAAACTTACCATGTGGGAACTTACAAGGGGTGGGACGGGTTTCATACAAAAACGCCCATTCTTCTTTAATATAGGTGACAATGACCCACGTAGTCGCATTAACTCATTAACCCACATTGGATCATGGCAGGTTAGGGGCCAATCTCCCCATGAGCTGTATTGTCTATGTGGGATTGTGTCCAGCAGTGGGCCGTTCATAGACAAATGATGATGATGTTACCTTATCTTAGAGGGGCCTTTCTTACGAAGTAGCCCGGACCCATTGGGATCTTTTTTTTTTTTTTTGGCACGCCATATTGGCTCCACTCTGCCTGATGAAAAGCAGCCAGTGAAGCCCAATAAGTGAAAGCGTTCATTACAGCGCTACCACGCTATGCTGAACGCTCTCACTATGGCGGCCTGCATAATATTTTTTGAAATGATGAATCATCATCAATCATCACACCATAACTGCCCTTTAAAATTTCACATTCTATCCAGTCCAACACGGTTGCCTGGAAGAAATTGCTTTTAAGCGATAAGGCCGCCAATTGTATGTTACTTTGTGTTTGTCCTTTTGTTGTTAATTTGGTGTACAATAAAGAACATTTTATCTTATCTTTATCATTAATAACAATGAAACAGATGTTGGCTTTTATAGCTTGACGACCTCCGTGGTCGTGGTTGGCGCGCTGGGCCTGGCGTCGCGCCATCTTTGAGGTCCAATTCCCGGTCGGGTCAATTTATAAATAACTGTTTTTCTGAATTGATTTTCGGTCTGGGTGTTTTTTTATGTTTATGTATATTTATCCGTTATCTAGTCTAAGTATATTAACGAGTTTGTTTCAATAGCTTATCTTCGGCTAGATAATTGTTGTGAGCGTAAACAAATTTTATTTATTATTTATAGTTTGTTGTGTACAGGGTGTTTAGTGATAGGTATATAATACAGCAACTAGACCATCCTGTTAATGTAAAGAACTACTATTTGTATAATTGCAACTATGAAATTGCAAAAATCTGCTGTTACGAATCATTTATGTCATATAGTTTTTGCAGTTTTGTATAGAACAGCTGATTTATTTTGCAATTTCATAGTTGCTCCCATTATAGTTAGTAGTTTTAGTTCTTCTTCGTACTTGATGGGATGGAGCAGTTGCGGGTTTATACGAGTATACAGGGTCTAACAAAATTAATAAGCGAATGTTTATGGGCGGTATCTATACATCGCTCTGAATACAATGACAAAAAAGGGCTCCAGTTTTATAGTGAATTTCAAAGTTATGTTTCTTAACCAACTAAATCAATTAAAATAACCCACATCATGAAACATGCTGTAACTTTACTAATACGCACACAAGCGTCAATAAAAAGATAGCTCTGTGTGCTCCGAGTTTAGTGTGCATTTTTGGCTATCTTTGTGTGCGTGTAGTACTGCTGGACGGTTTTGGAAAGGGTGTAATTTTTGGTGAATTATATTATTGTTTTGTTGATTATCTCGGTAATGAGCCTGTAGTTTTGGACCAAATTTGGTGAGCCTACTCAGTGTGATGTATAGGGGGAACTATTACCCAACACCCTGTATATTTTTTAATGAAATTTAAATTCTAAAATGACATTTCATCTCATATAATTCATTATACGGGAAAATAATACATACTTCTCATTGAAAATACTTAGCACAGAGCGGGCACAAGGCACAACTAATTGCGACACCGGGTGTCTGGGACACTAACTAAACTAGCCCGATTTAGTTGGTTACTTGGAAGCCCATCAAATGCGACGTTTGGAACATTCAAGTTAACTTTAGGGTCAATTGTTATCCTACAATCTTGATATTGTCCTCTTAGAGGAGCGGCTTATTTAGTGGATCTGATAATTAAGAGCGTTTTATGAAAGAATCTTTCGAACATTCTTAATCCTTTTTAAAATTAAGACTTAATAATTTATGGTTTTATAGTCTGTTGTTTTTTACCTTACTTTACTTTATGGTTATTACTCGCTGATTGCCTGCTAAGTCAATGAAAAAAGGACAGCTACTATCTATCTTCATGTCTCATGAAATTTATTTAAATTGACAAAAATTGCACTTTTGTAAAGTCATTGATCTATCTGTTTATTGATTTATATGTTTAGTATAATATTATACTCATAATTTACATTGTCACCCACAACACTAAGGATTACCAATCATGTAGTACCTATTCCGATACAAGCAAGAAAGCCAGAACCTCATTGGCTTATGATTTAGCTTTGGCTTTGCTTGCAACCAGACGAGATGAAGACCTATAGTTTCCCCGTTCCGTTTGAAGGGAATGATTGAATACCCCCATAATGCGCCTCCTGGCTTCTTAATAAGGTTCATTTTGTCGCAGCGCTACGTTATGAATATCCATGAGCGGCTTTATGTGACGCTGCATCTCATACCACATTAAATAATGTATTGAATAATTTATGCAAGAGCAAGACGACTTTTCTTGTTATGTCAACTTAATACTCAATTACATTAGAATTACATATGAACACGAATAAAACCATGTTTTTGTTGATTATGAGCAAAATGCTCTACCCACTTGACAATGAACGCAGTTGCCGTATTCTTTCGATCGACTCGATCACATAATCAACAATATAACATAGGAATTAAACATTGTATGAAATTGAAGTTTTGTATACTAAACCCTCCTCTAAACGTGAGACAAATATTTTATCTTCTAAAGTCCTCGTCACGAGAAGCTATAAATTATGTCTTTAAATATCAAATACCTATCTTCTACAAAGTTACCTAGCGACAAGGCGACAATTATTAGTTACCCAATCCAATGAACTTAAAGTAATATACGGATATTACGGATAGTAGGAAACAAAAAATTTCAATAAGTCGGATTAATTAATTTGAACTATAGCGATATACGTAAAGCGCTGTCGTTCAATATTAATTTTTATAACACATTTGCTCGTAAAGTGGCTCTTATTACACCGATTTCAGCATCGTAATGTAGCTTATTACACACTAGTGCGGTAATGTAAAATTAGTTATAACACACTAGTGCGGTAATGTAAAATTAGTAATAATTTGAATCTATGGACAACACAGACCACGCCCACACAGTCCACGCTTCAGCAAGAAACAACTGCATAGTCTGCAGAAGTGCTTAGATGGTGAATCTTTAGCCCGTTAGTCGCTTTTACGACACCCAAGAGAAGAGAGGGGTTTGTACCTATTATTATTTTGAAGAGCCCATCACCGCTCTATGCTGTTAGATGTATGTGCAATCTTTAGTCCGTTAGTCGCCTTTTACGAAACTCAAGAAAAGAAAGGGGTTGGTAGTATTATTTTGATGAGCCCATCGCATCTCTATGCTGCAGCATGTATGTGCAGTCTTTAGTCCGTTAGTCGCCCTTTAAGACACCGAAGAGAAGGGAGGGAATGGTAGTATTATTTTGATGAGCCCATCGCCGTTCTATGCTGTTGAATGTATGTGCAGTCTTTAGTCCGTTAGTCGCCTTTTACGACACCGAAGGTAAGGGAGGGGTTGGTAGTATTATTTTGATGAGCCCGTCGCCGCTCTATGCTGTTGGAGGTATGTGCAGTCTTTAGTCCGTTAGTCGCCATTTACCTTGAAAGTTTAAAAATAAATATGTCTAATTTTAGTAATGAAGAACTAAATTTACAGTCTACACCACCGGAAATAATAAGTGAAGCACAAAATGTTATTGACAGCCTATTACCATCTAAGTACAAAGAAAAATACATGTTGGCTTACCAAAGATTTATACACTAGAAAAACAACAAAAACACGTAGTCATTTTCAGAAAATGTGTTTTCCTCGCAAATATGTTATAAAACGTCGTATGACATACGTGCGCTTTGATAATTACAGCCTCTGCTTTCTTGTAGCCCTCGCCTACGGCTCGGGCCAGCAATATCGCCTCGGCTGTAATTTTCAACTTACCGCACTTATATCATAATGTACTATTATGGTACAGGAAAGCTTCCGATTTTGAAATAGTCTATATGAAGTTGCTTGTCGTTTTGGTGGTTACCCAATGAAACTCATAATGTTTTCGCCATAAACTAACAATGCATCATCGTCCCTTGCCATAAGTCTTAATAGCATTACTTCATAACGCATAACATAAATAGGCAAAATTTAAAGGCATAACCATAGAAAGGCATTATTTCAAAAAGTTTGTAACAAAACGCATATTTTTTTTTGCCATAATGTTCAGAAGACATAATATTCAAAAAGCATACATGCAATAAGAATAACTGACAAAATCCCTAAACTCTTCTCTTACAGGATAACACTTATTTGATTTACCATAGTTTCAAAAACATACATTTGTCACATTAGATTTAATAAACATTTGATAATTTTAATAATTGACTACACGTGCTTAAATTACTTACACTCTAGCGTAGGGCAGACAAGACTACGTGGAGTCGGTTTTGCCGCGATTCATTTCTGTCACTGACTTTTTAAGCATAAATTTACTGCTTAAAACGTATCTAATATGCATCATAGTAATATTAGAAAATAAATTTATGGACACTTACAATGATTACCTCTGCTTTATAAAACTATGACTTAAATGAATTATGCTTTGTAAGAGTATGTCTAACAATACTTATTCATACTTTAAAACACATAATCTTAATATGAATAATACAATTAATAAAATTATGACACAACAATAATATAAATTTGATTATAGTTTTTATTATTACGTATGTCTTTCAACGATACTGCGTTATCATGTTTATGTGTAATATAAAAATTGCTACAAGTTATTATGCTTTTTGAATTTTATGCCATATGATGCATGCAATTAAAATTATGGCAATATACTGTTTGCGTTTCAATGTGTCACCCGTTTTGGTAGATAAAGTTAATTTGGTTGTTGTTATTAATTAAGTAACTGATTCAAAATAGTCGTAATCGTCTGAAGATAATAAATGCACATATAAAATATCACGTAATTTTGTAAAATTACAAATGGGAAACATTGATGAATATTCCACGAGCAGGATTCAAACCTGCACCTTTCTGACAAACCGGGTCAGATCGGTTTGGTTAATGACGTCTAATTCCCTGAATGTCTAAATTCTCGAATGTCTAAATCCGATGCTCTTCCAATTAAGCTACCGGCGTGGACATAGCCAGCCCGCTGAAAATAATAAACACTTTTTACTTTGAAAGCCCATTCAATGTCAACAACTACTTCATCAACATCCAATCTTAGTATTTTTACAAATAAATATCAGTTATAAAGGCAAGCTATGTTAAAAATATTTTTATATAATTTTAACGCAAATTTTGTTGCAATAAATTACAAAATGAGAAATTTGAAAAAAACTTCACAAGCTGGATTTGAACCTGCACACTTCTGACAATCCGGGTCAGGTGGTCTTCCAATTTAGCTGAAGTGGACTTAGCTAACCCGCCAAAATTAATCAACACTAACTATTTACTTTTAAAACCAAGCGTTATAATTATATTTAAAAAAATTATCATATCGATCATTTAACTCTGCATACAATATCTAGATCGGATAAACTTTTGGTGTATCTATTTTGACTATAACTTTCTGAATTGAATATTCTTATCCAAGATTATCAGTGTCTTCTCTCGATTTCCGTATGGATCGCTTACGGTCCGTTCGAATTTAGCTGGAAGTCTATCCCGCACGAGATCGGGGTTTCGAGTGTCAAACAAATATTCAGTCGGCATTTGATCGCTGGGACCGAATGGGTACTTCACTCGTTTTACGATACGGAGGTTGAACATAATCTCGAAAATACTGACAAACTAAATAATACATACGAACATAGGTCATGACTTTTTCCTGGAGGGGTAATCGGCCATCATAGTTTTCCATTTACTTTGATCCTGGCACGTCAACCACAAAAAAGTGTTAGTGCTTTAACTCAAAGTTAAAGTCAAATTATTTATTCAATGTAAACCTTACAGGCACTTATTGACGTCAATACTAATAATAATAAAAACAGTTAACTAACTTGTAGTTAAGACTTAACAACTAATCTAACGAACTATAGTCTGTGCCAGACAAACTACTGGGGTCTTATCACCTTACCATCAACTCTTTACTTTAATTCTTACTATACAAATTCCCATACGAATTTTGCATTGTAAGATTATACTAATACGACTCTAAGAGGTGACAGTAGGGATCCTGGTCGTAATTCAAAGGTAGGGCCTACTCTCTTTCTCCGAAACGAAATTTCAGCCGATTTTCGTTTGCGTTCGTTCCGAAATTTCGTTCATACAAAATAGGTTTGGCATTAGATTTTATTTTTATTATTATTGTTATTATTGTCAGCCTATTCTGTCCCACTGCAGGGCAAAGGCCTCCCCTCCTTCTTTCTACTTTTTTCTGTCCACCGCCACAGTGGTCCAATCTGGCTGATATGCGTCCAGCTCGTCACGCCATCTTCGCCTCGGTCTGCCGCGTCGCCTTCTAGCATTGGGAGGTACCCAAACGGTAGTGGCTTTGGCCCAAAGTTCTTCTGGCATGCGGTAGACGTGCCCAATTCCATTTGAGTTAGGCAGATTTTTGAGAGACGTCCTGAATTTTGGTCCTTAAGTAGATTAGATTAAGTATTAATTTTTTTTATAATGTTTGACATTCCAAAAATAATCAAAAGCGCTAAATAGCAAACGAAACATTTCCGAAATTAGGTTTCGGAGAAATAGAGTAGGCCTTCTGATTCGATTTGCAGCGAGGCGAGGTTTAGTTGCTCTTGTACTTAGTTTTGTTCGTGACTCTGCATGTTTTAGTCAACTTTGCTATCTGCCACCATCTTGTATTCTGACAGTCAGAGTTGTAGCTAGTTTCTCAATAGGAATCCAGATGAAGTGGTCTTCCACCTTCGGCGTTATCGTCGGTTACCATCAGGTAAGACAAATGACAAGCGCTTTCTTTGTTGTGGCATAATAAAATAATATAATTGATGACGTAGGTACGTAATAATTTATATTCTGCTTTGTATTCCCTCCCTCCGCAGCTACAGCTTTGATAGATTGAGCGTGTTGTCATAACAGACGCCACACAGTAATTTGTAGCAATTTTATCGTCACATCAGCAACTCAGTCTAAATCCTATGCGCACCGTGCAAGATTCATAATGCTTTGAACGTACACCGCCGAAGGTGACATAAGAAATTAATGGTTTCGCAACATATTTGTCTAGCAACAAGTAATTGTCTGGAGTGAGACAAAATTCTTTCCACACAGTGCACAAGTAATTGCTGACTTTCCCCCCTTTTTAATAAGGTTCAGAGTTGAATGTGGTTTTTGCCGTTTCTCTTGACCAAGTTTAAATAAGCTGGGTAAACCGACAGTGGAAACTCTCCAAATATAGTTCGGGAAAGAAGCAGTTTCGTATCGTTGGACAGATTCCCAAAGGCGTAATTAGTGTGTTGTAACTACATTTAGGTATACCAAATGACTTCTGTATCAATTTATATTACAGGAAAAAGAAAATATTAAATAAATAACATACTTAAATACATACATATAATCACGACTATTATCCCCGAAGGGTTAGTCAGAGACTAGGCAATGAGGACCGCAAAAGCAGTCCCCTGCCATAGTCCACTTTTCACCAAATAGCGACTGCACATGTGCTCAGCGTGACAGGTGGTCAGCCTATCGCTGCTTTATACTGTTGGATGTATGTGCAGTCTTTCAAATCGCCTCAAATCATTGGTCTGACATCTGATGTTTTTTTACATAAATCAATCCTTACTCTCTGAAAATGTATATGGCCCGTTTAAGTTTAGGTAAGGGGTAAGTAATAGGTAATCTTGTTAGCTATCGAATGGTACCAAATATTTGCTTGTTAGTGTCAAGGTGCCAATGTAATCGCTTTATTTAAAGGAAGGGGTCAAAAACCTCAAATCTTGTAACTTAGCGAGAGGCGGGTCAGACCCCTGATTTGAGGTATTTATCAATAAAGTCCATAGATCACGCTTAAAAGGTTTGATTATACTTCCCCGGACAGATTGTATAAGATGAGCTAATACTGCTACATATAAAATGCCCGCTACAACATACCTGATAACAAAATTTTATTGGTGTAGAATACAATCTTGGGACTAAACTATGCAAGTGATGCAACTGCTTACAGACATAGGTACTTAGATTCAAGACTATTATCTCCAAAAGGTTAGTCAGAGACTAAGGTACTGATAGACATGCTACTAAATAAGCCTTATTAGCATGCTTATTTTAAGCGTATACGTAATAAGCAGGCTAATTACTAGCAACGCTTTGACACACATACTACTAAGTAGCAATTGCTCAATAGTGGCATAATAACTGCCTCTGTGGTCTAGTGGCTATGCCACCGGTTTCAGTGCCAGAGGTCCCGGGTTCGATTCCCAGCGGGGGGTACATCTTTGTGTGCTCGGTTTGGTTGGTGGTAGGGCTGTTAAGTCCGCCTGGTTAGCTACCAACATCTTATCTAAGTCTAACATCTTATCTAAGTCTGTCGCCATAACATCGATGTTTATGGCATTATTGTTTTCCGACAGTTTGAGCTAAGATAGCCAGTTCCTCAGTGGTTGAGGATTTCGTGTGAAGCGCGCTTCCACCTTCGGCCTTATCGTCACTTACCATCAGGTGAGATGAAGGCCAAGCGCTTACCCGTAGTAGGATAAAAAAAATGCTTTCGTGCTAGTATGAGCATATTGAGCATGTCTATCGGTACCTTAAATTGCCTAATGAGGACCGCAGAAGCAGTCAACTGCCATAGTCCAAGTTTCACCAAATTATAACTGCACACGTGCTCAGTGTGTGGTGGTGAGCCCATCGCCGCCCGATGCTGTTGATGTACCTATGTGCACGTGCACGTCTTTATTCTGTTAGTTACCTTTTACGACAACCAAGGGAAGAGGGGTTGGTAGCGAGCTGCTATGCAACTGCTTATTTATATTAATAATAATAATATTCCTACACTCACACTAATTATCTAGCCAAAGAGAAGCTTCGTTATGAAACTCGTTAAATGGTTACTAGACAACGGATAAATACTTAAAATACTTAAATACATATTATACAATCTGTCCCGGGAAGTAGTAATCTAACTTTAAGAGCTTGATCTATGGATAATTTTATCGATAAAACTAACTCAAATCAAGGGTCTGACCCGCCTCTCGCCAAATTACAAGAATTTAAGTTTTTTATTTTTAGTATTGACCGCTTCCTTAAAAAAAAGCGATAACATGGGCACCTTGACACTGATAAGCAACTATTTGATATAATTCGATAGCTAACAAGATTAACTATTAAAAATAGTAGCAAACATACACGGGTACAAAACAAGGGTAAATTTGTTACTGTACGTCTATTAGTTTCGATGCTATCGTTGAACAAAGAGACCCCTTCACAGCGGTCGCGTAGCGCGGCTAGTCAGGTAGTCGGATTAGTTAATTTAATTAATAATTTATTAGTTAAGTCAATTAATAGTTAATTTAGTTAATTAATTATCCATAGATCATGCTCTTAAAGTTAGATTACTACTTCCAGGGACAGATTGTAGATAAGCGGCCGCTCGCGGTTTCACCCGCGTGGTTCCCGTTCCCGTGGGAATATCGAGGTAAAAAGTATCCTATGTGTTAATCCAGGTTATAAACTATCTGAATGCTGAATGTCATCCAAATCCATTCAGTAGATTTTACGTGAAAGAGTAACAAACATTCATCCATACGTTCCCGTAGGAATATCGGGATAAAAAATATCGTATGTGTTATTCCAGGTTATAAACTATCTGTATGCCGAATTTCATCCAAATCCATTCAGTAGTTTTTACGTGAAAGAGTAACAAATATCCATACATACAAACTTTCGCGTTTATAATATTAGTAGGATAGAAAACACCCAGCCCCGAGACAATTTAGAAAAACAATAGTTTCTAAATTGACCGACCGGGGATCGAACTCGGGACCTCAGAGATGGCGACACCATGAAAATCGGTGTACAGACCACTCGACCAAGGAGGTCACCACTTATATTCTCAAAGGCACTTGGAGAAAACTGTACACCGCGGCGATTCGCACTCGTATATTAAATTTGTAGTTTAAGCCCGCAGCGTTAGCTTCCGTGAAATCGTCCGACACCAAAGGCTTTCATCGTGTGTCGCAAAATATATATTTGACCAAAACAATAACGCTCATGAGGAGATCCTCCAACCCTCTCCGAAAACACACTTTTTCGACCTAGGAGCCCAAGTAACACATCAAAGCAGTATAACAGCCGCATTACAGCATTTCTGTATCGTTATGACATTTAGAGTTTGGTTGTATAGTAGTATTACACACGTGTATACAGCTACTGTAATGCTTATTTGGGCACAAATTATACGGCTTTAGACCCTATATAGGTCTGCGAATAGTTGTTTAATTGCATTACAGAGGCCATTATATTAGCATTATTGTGGTCATGGAAGGTAACAATGGCATTATAGAAGCATTATTATGGTCAATGAAATTGCTAATCGCATTACAGAATATTTTTGATAATGAAGATGTTCAGAGCATTACAAAAGCATTAGACGAGCTATTTAAGTGTTCACGGTTCGAACTTAATAAACCCTACATCGTTGCAAAAACATCTCTAACACCACGGTACAAATGTTTATAATACATTGATGTTGTAATTATTAAACTATACTTTGTCTCGCAATATTTAATAGTCGAAGACATGTCAAAACGCGTGATTGTGAAAAAAACACTTTATAAAACTGGGAAAGTTTTTGACTTTTTGTTATTTATGCCATCTACTAATATTATAAACGCAAAAGTTTGTAACTATGGATGGATGTTTGTTACTCTTTCACGTAAAAACTACAGAATGGATTTGGATGAAATTCGGCATACAGATAGTTTATAACCTGGATAACCACATAGCATACTTTTTATCCCGATATTCCCACGGGAACGGGAACCACTCGGGTGAAACCGCGCGCGGCCGCTAGTTGAATATAAAAATAACTGATGCGATTTGAGGCGTATGTAGCCGAGCGGATAGATACTCGGGTTGTATGCAAGCAATCAGACTCAAACTTAAAACATTTATTCGATATTCAATCAATCCTCATAGCTCCGTTAGACAACTGACGTGAAACCACTCCTTCACATTCATTTTAGATTAAAAGAAGGGGTTAACAGGACTATTATTACTGTGTTAGACGTACGATAATAATAAACTTTTTAAAAAAAAACTGCAAAATGCAAATTTAACGCCACTAAGGTCAACACAAAGATTCAATTTGACAGACACGTAAAATGTATATTTCAAAATAATATGACGCTGTTGGTAATGCGTATATTTCCGATGGAAACCCGTCAACTATGTAGTTATTGTTCTCAAAATGCAATATCAATTCGCCCATCATGACGCTCATCTCTCATTTCAGTATAATATTAAATTTCAAACATTTCCAGCCGGTATCAGACCAACAATGTGTATAGGTATTTAATACGGAATGAATTCTTCTGCCACAGATTAATTAATATTGCAGCAGGTATCCTGTTCAGAATTTAATTAAACGGTTAATATGGCAAAACGAATTGCGAAACAATTTGTTACTGTCATCTTTTCCGGTGAAAGTTATGGATGGTATCTATAGATCAGCGTGACGCAATGGCAAACAGAAAGATCTACCAGACTACATCCATACGATGTCCTTATATAAAAAAATCTAGAATATCATTTATCAGACAACTCAACCAACAATGTAGTTGTGATCAAGTTACCGATGAAAATCTGTATGTAGTCATTGCCTACGCCTAAGGTAAACGGGTTGGATGTGTGTATGAATATATTATGTAGAGATAATACACACATACGTACCTAATACGTACTGTATTGTATGTGTGTATTACCTAACTATGAGTCATAAAAAGGGAGAAGGATCTCGAAGAGGAGGAGCTCGATAGCACAGCGGTTAGCGCGTTCAGCTTGCGATGTTGCTCGCTAAGCAACTTTCGTAATGCCGGGTCGCTGGATGGGTGACCGAATCAAAAACATCTCAACTCCTCCGTGCTTCGGAAGGCACGTTAAGCCGTTGGTCCCGGTTGTTGTCGCAAGATGACAGTGTTAAAACCCACCAACCAGCATTGGGCCAGCGTGGTGGGTTATGGCCTAATATCCCTACGTGCTATTGTTCACGTGGGAGGCCTGTGCCCAGCATTGGAACGTTTGTAGGCTGATGATGAGTGAATACACTTTTGCTTACGTCATGAAAGGGCCCGGCTGCTAAGTTTCAGCGTTCTTGGTTGAGCCGGATGCGCGTAGTTGATAAGTAGTACTGTAAGTAGATTTCTTTTTACACTTTGGATTGAAATTACATCGACATTATTATCCATTGATTGGTATTCCCACCATACCCATAAAGTTACTATAATCCGCTAGGTATAGTAACTTTATGACCATACCACGCTGGCCCACGTTCTTCTTAGTAAAAAAGATACAGTGTAATTTTACAAGATAAGGTAAATTTTGTACCTACGCATTCATAAAATAGTACTTACTTGTTTATTTAAAAAAAAACAAATTAATTAATCTTACCAGTTCCATTCAAAAATACATTTGGAATTAAATAAATAATTAGAATAATAGTTTTTATAATGATGTTAATACAATATTAATATAAGTATGTATCATAGTTCAATAATGTCAAGAAAATTAAATGCCCATTTAGGTGGTCATAATACAGTATATTAATAATAATAATATTAAAAGTAGTCAAAAATTCCATACTGATACTAAGCATTACTCGTTATCCCTCTGCAAGAATAAAGACTCTTCCAGACGCCTTGACATAAACTCGTTAAGAGAGTATCTATCCTATTACAATAGTAATATAATATGTTTATGATACCAAATTCCAAAGCGACATAGACAAATGTAACTCGAATGGTGACCAAACGGAGTTCATACTCAAATGTCATAGCGCTCCTTCTATGCTTTAGTTAATATTCTGAGGTTGCAATATTTAAGTTACAATGTTTTAAATTTGTCCATAAAGTAATCCCGCTGTGCAAATTGGTACTCAAACTGGAATCCTTCGTATGAAAGGCAGCACTACGCATTTATACGAATTATTTATGCAATGTGATAGGGGTGGTACGGTACTTCTAACCTGTTAAGGCTAAGTACTACATCTAAATTCATCGACAAAACAAATAATATGGACTTAAAAAAGTGATTTTAAATCACAAAATAATGAAGTAATGATTTTTTTTTCACCAAAATAATCTCAAACATACGAAATAAAGGGTTGTTGTACATTCGCCACAAAGTTGATTTGCCACGTTTTTGTAACTCCATACATTGAAAGTTAATTCGCCACAGGTAGGTAATCGTTATTGTACATTCGCCACAAGTCTTCCTAGTACATCATTTTTGCATAAAGTACCAGTAGCAAGGAAAGTTCGTTTTGAGCGCTTGAAATGAAAGGTAGTTATTTTATTCTAAAATTATTGATGTAATCAATCAATCAATCAAAATATCTTTATTCAGTAAGCCTAAAATAAGCATTTTGAATCGTCTAAATTTTTTTATGGATGTATGGATAGGCGCAGGAAATATATAGATAACCTACGAAAAATAATTAGAACTAAGTAACCATAAACTAACAGAAAATATCAATAACGAATAACGTACGTTTATTTTTAGAGTATCTACCTCTTTTCATTTATGTCACTCTGGTACTTTTAGCACAGAATAAGTAATAGTTCTACCGTACTTTTAGTTCAAAGTAACTGTCATGATTCAATTTACTATTGACATAGTAAGTTGCAGCACCTAGTCCTACTCGTTTATTTCTTTTTTCCTGATAGTTAAAGGTAAGTAAGATCGCTAAGGCCTATCTACCTCTTTTCATTTATGTCTCTCTGGTACTTTTAGATCAGCATGACTGTCATGATTCAATTTATTATTGACGTAGTAAGTTGCATAAGCACCTAGTCCTAGTTTCTATCGACATCAATATTACGAATCTTTTAGGGGTCTTCTCTATTTTTTACGGTAGGTGCGCTTCCAGGAATAAAAATATAATATTTTAATTACCTATTCTGAAACGCAGCCAACGGGTGCGCTTGGTCTGGTGCGCTTCAAAATGGGTGCGCTTCGAGGAATACCCCAAGCTCTGGTGAGCATGGTGTAAGTATTTTTTATAATTACTTACTATTATTTTGTTATCTAACTATCTAAAAAATAATAAATAACGTTTTTACTTCACTTATAGTTTGATTTTTCTGCTGTCTGTGTCGAAAATAAAAGTGTGGCGAATGTACACATACTTTTTTCTGTGGCAAATCAACTTTGTGGCGAATGTACAACAAGCCGAAATAAAGTAATTTATTAGTTAGCCAGTGTCATTAGCTACCGTTTTTTCATGTTTCTCCGACTCCGACGTATGAAACCTTTGATATCGCATAAAGTTTTAACCGCCTCTGTGGTCTAGTGGCTAAGCCACCGGTTTTAGACCCAGAGGTCCCGGGTTCGATTCCCAGCGGGGGGTACATCTTTGTGTGCTCGGTTTGGTTGGTGGTAGGGCTGTTAAGTCCGCCTGGCTAGCTACCACCATCTTATCTAAGTCTGTCGCCATAACAACGATGTTTATAGCATTGTTGTGTTCCGACAGTTTGAGATAAGATAGCCAGTTCCTCAGTGGTTGAGGATTCCGGGTGAAGCGCGCTTCCACCTTCGGCCTTATCGTCACTTACCATCAGGTGAGATGAAGGCCAAGCGCTTACCCGTTGTGGATAAAAAAAAAAAAAAAAAAAGTAAAAATGGTCATAAATTATAGGGGTAGGAGGTAGGACCCCCCATATTATTTTTTTAGTCGATGAATTTAGATGTAGTACTTAGCCTTAACGGGTTAGAAGTTTCACCCCTATCACATTGTATATGAATTGTTATTAATAGGAATATAGTACGAGAAGTGAAACAGAGTTATCTAATGGAATACTCTGACTGCTCATATTAATCCTTTATTGTAGACACACAGACCTACCCGTTTGTCTGCTCACACTGTTTATCCAGACTAATTATCGACTCATTAGGATCCTGATATAACGTTATGTCCACGTAGCAGTCCGATTGCTCTGCCGTGCCCATTCATGAGCTTAAACAATGGATGTGTTTATTGGTGTGTTAATTGTTGCAATGACTAACAAATGAACAAAACAAAACAAACCGATGATCAATTAAATAATTGGGAATATTCAACTGCCATACCGTTATCAGTGTAGAAGTTGGTTTAATGCTCTAAGGTGTAGAATAAAAAGGATGGATAATGTATAATGAAACTAATGATGGAAGTGACATAATTCTTATTGCAGTATAAAGACACAGTTTGTAATAAATTGAAACGCTTACTTAATTGTTAGATGTTTTATAACAGACTTTGAAAGGTATGAAGAATATAATAAGTTAAGTAAAGAAAATATTAAGCAAGTGATTTATTAGATTATCATAGCATATTTAAGATGATGCTTCTTTCATAGAATATCAAAAAGAATTTTCATTCAAACAGATGCTTATACCATATTTTACCACGTAAAAATTCAAATAATAATAATCAAAATTTTGATTCCGCATCCAAATGTTTATTATAAATTATGTAGATGAATTTTGTCATTATGTATATTGAGATGTAGCGATGTATATATATTAGTAGTAAGTTCATATGTATAGTGTATGTTATAAATATGTTATCCAATTATTAAAATATATCATTGTACTCGCAGCATTCAGTCGTTTCACTTCAACCTCGGGTCCTCGTCCGGATGTAAAAATTGCCGATTCCAGGGTGTGAAAGTGAAATTGGTGAAATTGTGGTGTACTTACGATACGGCGGCAAAATGCTAGTTTGATTGGACAAAGTAGTTATACTCGTAATACTAAAATTCATGTAATCACCATAGGTGTAAGTATGTTAAAGGAATTGTAACTATAAGGTACGTAATATATTTTATTACTATTTGTTATTGACGTATTTTATTTATTATAAATGTGTAATGTAGGTTTATTTTATTTTTAATGGAAGAATTTTTAAATAATCTGTATTTAGAATTATTAGGAGTAAGAACTTATTTAATTAAAATTGGCGCTTCTCGTAGGAAGGGTGATATTTTAAATAAAAAATTAAATGAGGCCAAGTCAATTGTTAAGCAATTTAATACTTATGTAGGGAATATTAAGAAAATTCCTAGAGATGAGAATATAGAGAGTTGTTTATTAGGATTTTGTGATAGATTTAATGATCTTTTTTCGGAAATTGTAAGTTTGTGTCAGGAAAAGGAAATTATAAACATGGCGAAGTTTGACATAAAAGTTGCTTTGAATTTATTACCTGTAATGACGACGGAGGATAATTTTATAATTTAGCAGTTAATCGATGGAATTGAATATTATAGTTCGGTGATTGACACTGAATCGCAAAGTAATTTGATTTCATTTGTTTTAAAGAGCAGGCTTTCGCAAGGTGCAAAGTTAAAATTATGTCAAAAATATGATAAGATTTGTGATCTATTGCAGGATATGAAACGAATTTTATTGCCCAAAAAGTCCGCTGGTTCTTTACAAAAACAATTATTAAATTTAAGACAAAATTATTTATCTGTTGACGAATTTGGGAAAAGACTTTCTGAATTATTTGTTGACCTCACGATTTCACAATCCGAAGGTGATTCTGTAAAATATGACGTTCTAAAGTCGATTAACGAGAAACAGGCGATAAGACAGTTTAGTGATGGATTGCGAAATCGCCGGATCAGCACAATAATTTCTAACCATTAATAGATAGATAGATAGACAATACTTTTATTGTAACTTAACACCACAAACATTTACATAACACATAACAATGAGCACAAATATAAAGTTACAATTTGGCGGTCTTATCGCTTTAAAGCGATCTCTGCCAGACAACCATTCGGATGGAGAGAACTTATACACTCAAAGATCGGAGGTGCATACCACAGTAAAACAATTAAAAACAAAAGCAAATTAATAAGAACCAAAACATAATACATAATATTATAAAATAAATAAATAATAGGGTGTAACAATTATATATACATACATATAAATACTTAAATATAATAGTCTCAGGTAGGATGTAGCGGACAATGACAGCTATGCAGCAGGATAGGGTTAAAGGGAAAGGTAGAAATTCTTCACGTGCACCTTAAATGCGTGAATTGTTTTAGCACGCCTGATCGCAACTGGAAGCGAGTTCCAGAGACGAACAGCTTCAACGGTGAATGAACAATCGTAAAAGGTAGTGTTGTGAAGAGGGGTTTTAAGGGATAGATTTTCTGATGACCGTAAGGAGCGCGAAGATGAACAATAAAGGAAACTGAAGCGTTCCTTTAGATAGGAAGGATAGGTGGGATTAAACAATATTTTATATAGAAGGGAGAGGATGTGAGTATTCCGGCGAAGACGAATAGGAAGCCACTTGAGTTTAGCGCGGTATTCAGAAACATGATCATACTTGCGTAAGCCAAATATGAATCGAATACAAAGATTTTGAAGGCGCTCAAGTTTATTTAGCTGGTCCTCCGAGAGATCAAGATAGCAGGCGTCGGCATAGTCTAAAACGGGAAGAAGCAGCGAATGTGCTAGCGCAATTTTAGTGGCAGTGGGTAAAAAGTTGCGCAGTCTTCTTAAAGAAGCCGAAGATGCGTAGAGCTTGCGACTGACAGCTTGTAGTTGCGGCCCCCAACTCAAGCAGCTATCAATAATAACGCCCAAGTCAGCAACTGATTTACTAAAAGGGATGTCCACTCCATCAAATGTAACCTTAGGGAGGGTTTCCCAGTTTACCTTGGAAAGCAACCTGGAGCTGCCGACCACAATAGCCTGCGTTTTGCTTGGATTGACTTTAAGTCCGTAGGCTCGGCTCCAATCTACAATATGTTTCAAATTTACGTTGGTAGTTAATATAGCCTCGGCGAGATTACCAAGTGGTGCCTGGCAATAAATTTGTAAATCGTCTGCATATAGGTGGTAGGAGGAAGAAAGGTTTTCGGAAATAGAAGTGATAAAAATAGCAAAGAGGAGAGGAGATAAAACGCCACCCTGCGGGACACCAGCCGTCGAGTCACACCACGCAGAGAATTTCTCTTCAAGGCGAACCCTTTGCCTGCGTCCGTACAGGTAGCTGTGAAACCACTCAATTACCGTTGGAGATATGTTAAGTGAGCGCATCAAAGATAAAAGGATGTCAAAGTCAACTGTGTTAAAGGCATTGCTGAAGTCCAGCAACGTAAGCACAGTTAGGTGACCGTTTTCCATGCCAAGGCGAATGTCGTCGGTGATCTTGACTAAAGTAGTCACAGTGCTGTGGCCTGGACGGAAGCCGGATTGGAGTGGGTTTAGGAGATTATGATGGGAAAGGAACTTACTTATTTGATTGTGGACCAGACGCTCGAGGACTTTGGATAGGAAAGGGAGAATGGAAATAGGTCGGTATTCAGCAAACGATTTAGGATTACATTTTTTAGGCAAAGGAACTATCTGAGCGTCTTTCCATGAGGATGGGAATACAGCATTGGAGATGGAGCTGTTAAAAATAAAAGTGAGGACTGGAAGGACGATATCAAGGATTGGCACTAACATATTGCGACTAATACCGTCACCGCCTACCGCATTGGAAGTAATTGACAGCAAGCTCTTTTTAACATCACAATCCGATAATTGGTCAAATGCAAAGGGAGCAAGATCAGGAACTGGTACAGTAGACAGTTTGTCTAATGTAGTCGCTTTTTCAGCATCATTGATACATGATGAGGAAGAGAAATGGAGATTTAGTGAGTCAATATTAATATTGGGTGAAATAGAATTTTGTTTTAATTTTCCAATTCCTAGCGACTTAAGGAACTTCCAAACTTTGGATAAATCTACGTTTTCAACTGAATTGTGAATGTGGCGGCGAAGCGCATCCCTACACGCCCTATTGCAGCGATTACGAACCTTGACATACCTTTCCCTGTTGTGGTCAGTAGGTCGAAGTTTAAATCGTCTTTTCGCTGCTGATTTTTTATTCCTTAACATTTTTAAGTCGTCAGTTAGCTATGGCGCCGGGTGATGCTTTATTTTAACAGCTCTAAATGGTGCATGCTTGTCGTATAATGTGGTTAAAAGGGAATTAAAAACATTAACTTGTTCATCGACAGACAGAGCTAGAAAAACAGGAGACCAGTCGATCTTACCTGCGTCATCAAGGAACGCGCGTTGATCCATACCACTAAAATTGCGCTGAAGAATGACTTTGGGTTTAGCTTTAGGAGGACGAACTTTATAGGACAAAAATATGAGATCATGATACGAAAAGCCATCGGCCGAGCATTGACCGTGCTTCGCAACATGCTGGGGAGATGACACTATTAACAAGTCAAGAAGAGATGGAGTAGAATTTGGAAAATGATGGGTGGCAGTAAGTGGGAGAATATATAAGTTACTAGAATTGATGACGGATTGAAGTGAAACGGTGCGAGAATCATTCTTTAGGAGGCAAGTATTAAAGTCACCCATGATAATTGAATGGCTGTAGGAAGGAATTATATCATCTAGAAGTTTCTCAAATGATGCGAAATAATTTACATTTAAAGAAGGGCTGTAATAAACTCCGAGAAGGATTTTGTTATGCGAAAGGAGAACTTCAACTAACAAATGCTCGCCAGCGTTAGCAGGAGGTGGTTGCGCCGAGGTGCTAATTACAGAGAAAGGAATATGAGGACGTAGGTATATAGCAACCCCGCCACCCCTGGAGCCAGTGCGGTCATTTCGTATAAGATGGAAGCCAGGCAGAGCATATGAGGTAGAGGGTAAACATGGCTTAAGCCAAGACTCGGAGATTAAAACAGCGTGGATATTTTTGTGATTAAGTGACGCCAGCATGTCTGAATAATGAGCCGGAATACTTTGCGCGTTGATGTGGATGACGTTGAAGTTTTTTGGTACATCAGAAAAATGACACTCCAGTGTGTCGGAGAGGGACGGGATGCTAACAAAACTGTCTTCATCGCTGCTATTCGAAGATAAAGAAAAATAATTTAAGTCATCACCTGAGATTGACATGCAAATAAATATAAGATAATTAAATAAATATTAAAAAATATACTAAATACCTAATATTACAAAACTAACCAATTACTTTTCAAAAAGGTAAGCTAACTCCACCCGCCGGTTTGTGCTTGATTTAAATAGAATAATCTACAATAACAAGAAAATTAAAAGACAATATTTAAAAAAACAAAAAAAATAGCTGTGAACCACAGACGTAATTAATTATACTAACAAAGTATAAAAAAATTAAAAACATTTGAGAGTGAAACGGAACGTACCATTAAAAAAAAAATAAAAAGAAAACGTCAGCGTTAGGCGTCTGTCATGCGCGTTTCACTCACTGTCACTACTGTCACTGTCGTAGAAAAAATAAAAAGTTGATTTACAAAAGTGCGCAAAACAGAAAAAAAACAAACAATAAAATATTATCGACTAGAACTAGAGGGTAAATCAATGGTAAATATTAATGATGTACCTTGTAACGAACGACGCAACAGGGTCCACATAAAATGTTCGCTGAACAATAACAACACAACTCACAAAGAAGTTCGAATGACAACAAAAAGTTACTTCTTACTCGTGCCTCCGGCTCGCCTTGTTTTCGGCACTGCAGGTTCCGGAATTTTGGCAACAACCGGCGGCTTAGGTACATCCACTGCCGCGATCTTATCAAGCTCAGCAAGCGAGCTAATGCGGCTGCGCTTCCCGTCCGAACTGACCACGAAGACGTATCCCTGGCGCGTGAAGCATCTGGTGATACCAAATTTCTGACGCGCCGCCATAAAAGAATCGTGCCGTGGTTTCGTCAGAAACTCGGAGACTGTAATACCAGTGCCTTTCAACGCGGTCTTGGGGTGCCAGATCTTGTTCCTCACCTCGAGATCGCGCAGCTTCAGCAAAATCGGTCGCGGCCGGTCGGTTGCAGATGTGCGGCCCATTCTATGACAACGGCCTATGTCTTTTTCTGCGAAACTGGACAGCTTCATACGGCCGGCAATGGCAATTAACCATTTTAACAATACTAATCGCGTTCATAAGTCATATCAAGGACATATTCGAATGTGCGATAATGATGAATCGCAGCCCGGTACATCAACGAGTGAAGAAAACTGTGAAAACCACTTTTTTTCGGAACTACGACTTATAATATTTTGGCTAGCGACAGTAGTTTTTGTGTAGAAATATTTGTACGTGACTCGCAACTATTATGGAGTTGGTTAGTTGACACAGGCGCTTCTACTTCAGCGTTAAAGTATAAACATGTTCTAGATTCCAACATCCCGATTCATAAGGAAAACATTGTCATTAATGATGTCGGAGGCAAAGTCAATGCAATCGGATACACTTATTTACAGTTGTTAATCGATGGGCAAAGTATTAGTCATAGGTTTTATATATTTGAAACGCTTCCATGTAAGGCGCACGGACTTCTAGGACAAGACTTTTTAAGCAAGTACGGAGCAGTCATTGACTTTAACAATAACTTTTTATCACTAAGGTATGATGGAAAGGAAATTGTTTTGAAATTAATTAGTATACACGAGTATTTATTGAAATTACCAGCTAGGTGTGAATCTATACACTACATTAGTACAAATTTAACAGGCGACTGCGTTGCATGTACAAAAGAAATACAGGAGGGTATTTTCGTAGCGAGTAGCTTAGCCTCTCCGAAAAATAAGAAAATGTCAATACGTATTTTAAATACAACTAATAGGGACATAACTTTATCTGAGATAAATATTAACATTGAAAGTTCCAAAAAGTACGACATTTGCACGTTTAATCAAAATGCGAAAAATGCATAACGCGTAAAACAATTATTATCAAAATTAAATTTAAAACATTTAAATAAGGATGAAAAAAGTAGTATAGAAAGTTTATGCGCGAAATACTCCGATGTTTTTTATTTGGAAGGGGACACATTATCTAGTACAAACATTTATCAGCATATGATTAAATTAAAACAGGGTACACAACCCATTTATTCGAGACCATACAGATTACCGCATTCCTTAAAATATGAAATTAATCAACAAATTGGTAAAATGTTAAAAGAAGGTATTATAGAACCATGTCAAAATGAATAGTCTAGTCCAATTTTGCTAGTACCAAAGAAACCTAATGAAAATGGAAACAAAAATGGCGTTTGGTAATCGACTATAGAAAACTTAATGAAAGTATTCAAAATGATAAGTTTCCACTACCAAATATTACCGAAATTTTAGATTCTTTATCCGGTTGTGTGTACTTTTCGCATTTAGATTTGCACCAAGGCTATTACAACGTTAGTCTGGATCATGATTGTAGGAAATATACTGCATTTTGTTCTAGGCAGTTTCAAATGACACGAATGCCAATGGGCTTAAAAACTAGTCCAAGTTCGTTTTCCAGAATGATGACCATGTCTTACATACGAAAAATGCTTAGTCTATCTAGATGATCTAATTTGTTTTAGTCGCGATTTGAATAGTCATGTTAAAAATTTACAAGATATTTTCGAAAGACTGAGAAAAGTTAATTTGAAATTAAATCCATTGAAATGTGATTTTTTAAAGAAAGAATTGCTTTACTTAGGTCATGTGGTTTCACCTGAAGGAGTGATACCAGACCCAGGAAAAATAAGTGTTGTTCAAAATTATCCCATTCCAACAAAAACAGACTAAGTCAATCGTTTCGTCGCTTTCGTAAATTATTATAGAAAATTTGTTCCTCAGTTTGCTGAAAAGGCTTATCATCTCAATAGACTTTGTAGAAAAAACATACCCTTTAGTTGGGATGAAAATTGTCAAAAACCTTTTGATATGTTAAAACAAAGTATTATATCTCATCCAGTTTTGCAATATCCTAATTTTTCCGAAAAGAATCAGTTCATATTACAGACAGACGCTTCCGGCTACGCAATAGGTGCAGTTTTGTGCAATTCGGATGGTAGACCTGTAGCGTATGCTAGCCGAAGATTGAATACAGCTGAGAAAAAGTATCCAACTATTGAGAAAGAGCTTCTCGCAATTGTATGGGCAGTTAAACATTTCCGCCCCTACTTGTACGGTCGCACTTTTAAAGTTCAGACCGACCATAAGCCTCTCATATTTTTGTTTGGGATGAGAGACCCCTCCAGCCGGTTAATGAAATTTCGATTAGTATTGGAAGAATACGATTTCATAGTTGAATATTTAAAAGGGAAAAACAATTCGGCAGCGGACGCGTTGTCGCGTTTAACTATTACATCAGAGGAGTTGAAAGAGATTAGTCAAAATTCAATTAATGTAATGACACGAGGTCAAAAGGCGAGGCAAGCAACAGGTACTACTGATTTTAGGGATAATCGGCTTGATCAACCGAGAGTTGTTGAAATTCAGTGTAAGCCTAAGTATTTCACGGAGTTACGTTTTACCACGGATAAGGAAATAAAACGATATCGTAATTTAAATATGATAAAATATGAGAATTATTGTTTTTGTTATGTTGAAGCTATGAATACAATTTTTATTAATCCAGTGTCTCGATCACAACTATCGCCAGACGAATTTGTGAGAGAACTGAGTAAAATATGTAGAATGTTGAGAATAGAAGAAGCATACTTTTTAAAAAATGACAATAACAATATTTTTATTAAGAAAGTAGTTAATGAGGTACAAAAGATAAGCTCATGGTCTGGACCATTGTTATGTATTTTAAAAGGTGTTGAGAGAATTGATAATAAAGATGACCAACATGTGATTTTAAATGACTTCCACCTCTTCCCCACAAGTGGCCACGCGGGCATTAGGAGGATGATAAATAATATTAAAAAATATTATTTCTGGCCAGGTCTTGAAGTCGATATAACAAAATATGTCAAAATGTGTGATAAATGTCAGAGACAGAAACACTCGTCTCATCACACAAAGCAACCAATGGTTATTACAACTACTGCAAACACGGCGTTCGAGAAGATTTTCTTAGATTTGGTGGGTTCCTTTAGATAAAGATTACTATAATTATATGTATATCCTAACAATACAGTGTGAATTAACTAAGTATATAGAGACATTTCCTTTATACTCGTATTTATTTATATTTCCTTAAAAATTCTGTAGAAGTAGCTAAGCAGTTAGTTAATAATTTTATTCTTAGATACGGTATTCCAAAGGAGATTGCCACAGATCGCGGAACCGAGTTTTTGTCTGCAACAATGAATGAGGTATGTAAACTTTTACATATCAATAAGCTGCACTCGACGGCGTATCATCATCAGAGCATTGGGGCATTGGAGAATTCACACAAACAAATGGGTAATTACTTACGAATTCAAACCGAAAACCATTTAAATGCTTGGAGCACGTGGCTTCCATTCTGGTGTTTTTCTTATAATACATCAGTGCATAGCGAAACCAAATTCACCCCTTTTGAACTAGTTTTTGGCAAAATGTGTACTTTACCGTCAAATCTAAATTCAAACAAAATAGATCCACTTTATAATTTCGATTCATATCCGTTAGAGCTAAAATATAGAATTCAAACCTCACAAAAGGAAGCTCGAGATAATTTGATAAATAGCAAAATAAATAGAAAATTAAAATATGATAATAACGCTAATCCAGTGTCCTAAAAGCCGAATGATTTGATTTTACTGAAAAATGAGACAGGAAATAAGTTTCTAGCAATCTACTCGGGTCCTTATAAAGTTGTCAAAGATTGTACTCCTAATGTAGAAATTATTAAAAATAATAAAAGTTACATAGTTCATAAGAACAGAACTAAACGGTATTTCCCAACGGTGTCTGTGTAAATAGTCTATAGTTTTATAACCATTTGTAATGTGTATTTGCTAAATTTATCTCTTACTATTACGTACCTATATCTTATATGTACTTACTCATTTTAATTAAATATTAAATTAAGAACTATTTCAATATAATTATGTTAAAGAAAAAAAAAATTAGCTTTCAGTAATTTTTTTTTTGTGCACGGTGGAGGTGAGATGTTGCGATGTATATATATTAGTAGTAAGTTCATATGTAGTGTATGTTATAAATATGTTAACCAATTATTAAAATATATCATTGTACTCGCAGCATTCAGTCGTTTCACTTCAACCTCGGGTCCCCCCTCCTTACAATATCCTAATAATATTAAAAACGCGAATGTTTGTAAGTATGGATGGATGTTTGTTACTCTTTCACGTAAAAACTACTGATTGGATTTGGATGAAATTCGGCATACAGATAGTTTATAACCTGGATTAACACATAGGATACTTTTTATCCCGATATTCCCACGGGAACTGGAACCACGCGAGTGAAACCGCGAGCGGCCGCTAGTGATAAATAAATGTTATATTTAAATGTCATAAATCACTACGTCTGGCACACAGTGTGTCAGTATATTTCTCCGTACAAAAATTGTAAAGTTTCAAACTCCGTGCCCTAGAGTATTCGCAAGTTGTTTCGGGTTATTCCTAGTCGGAACAAACTCGTTCCCATAAGGAACATACCAGAAACTTGTACTAATCAACTCTCAAATATGTTTTGCACCGCTGCGCCGGGCGTGTAGCCTCTATGCCAGTAAAATCGCATCCAAACTCTTTCAGTTAAGTTTATATATTTAACAAAAAATTCAAAATACTTTATCGATAAGCGACTTTGATTTTTATTGCACACAATTACTTTTTAGCTAAATACCCATTCAGGACGTCTTTTTTAGCAGTGGAGAAGAATAGGCGCGTCAAACTCCTCATATGTCATTACCAAATCATGCAATAAGTTGTCATCGAATGCTCATACTGTGATTAGTACGCCTGTTTGGACATCTTGATACTATACTATCGAATTCGGTATCATAAATGGTGACCGGTTTTCTTTTTCGCTTTACATTTGTCGTTTTAATAACTTATTTTGTCCCTTTTCTTTCAATGTTTATGGCCTATTTGAAAAAATAGGACAACTATACGAGTCTCATTTGGACTCATTCTATGATTTAGTTATTATTCTATGATTGCAACCAACATATTTTTGTTGTTCTATAATAAATGGCGTTTGCACATTAAGCCAGTGTCAAGTAAAAGAGATGAAATTAAATAAATTTTTAACTTATACTTGTAGTAGACTGTGTAGTAGACAAACATATTATATTACTATTTTATCATAATATAGTACCATATCTAGAGATATATATATTTAAATCTGTTGCCATAACAAGAATGTCAGTAGTAGTCAAAACCTTATTTCAAGCCATGGACGACTCGTCCGTGTTTCAAGCATGTACTACGTCTTGTGTATGTATGCCCAACCTAGAAGAATCCCCTATTTTAACACTAGTTGTGTCAATGATATATTCATTTTTACAGTTAACAATTGATACAGGCAATAACATTGTTTGTAACAAGCAGAACTGTAAACTACAATGAAACCGGAACACGATAAGTCCAAATAAATTCGAAATAATTGGAAGATGTAGAGTACTTGTAACGATATCCTTATCTTAGCGGCCATTGCGGTTTAAATTAACTCGCTAAATGGCTAGACGAGTCATTTGCATTAGCGGAACGACTAATAAATGCAGCGCACCCGAGCCACAATAGCCAAGAGTCTGTCGAATTCTCGTTCGCTTGTAAATTGAACACCGAAAAGGTTTTGCTATGCATGCAAACTTTTTTAATTGAAGCTTGTTAAACAAAACTTTTTAGTAATAGCTAGATATCGGATATTATGAGCCTTAGGTACTTAGAAACACTATTTAAGCTTTATTTAGATAAACATTGTTTTGTCTATTTAGTTCAAATTGAAAATGACGTTTGTGGGACGCAACAAAACAATGTTTGACTAAATAGTGCTTAAATAGTGGTCAAAGTAAGGCCGTTACTAACCAAGATGGAACGCGGACATTACACTTTTAAATTAAGCATTTCTAATTTACCGTTTCCAATATTCATCGACCTTTTCTCCGTTGAATCAAAGACATCCGGGCTAGACGTCGGCACTGCCGATCTCACTTCTAAGAGGATTTTCATTAATGGGGACATCCTTACCAATCGTCAGCCTCTTAACGCCCCACTGCTGGGAACAAACCTTCCCACCTAAACACTGCGCCCAGAGAAATGAGGCCACAACCATTCAACCACATGCGAAACATAATGCGTGTAGGTTTTTATCGACGGCAACTGTCTAACGACAACAACTGGAACCACATTTGAACTTTATCTCCTGATAATAAGGAACGATAAGGCTGAAGATGTCTTAAGCGGCGATACAATCACTTCACTTGGTATCCTCAACTTCTATGGCAACGGCGACAAACTTAAGTACTTAAGATGGAGGAAGCCAGCCAGGCGGACTTAAGATAACGCATAGTACCAACAATATCTCAAAGATCCTAAGAACTGAAAACCGCAAAGACGATCCAAATCAAACCACCAGAACATACACAAATAACTGTTGGCAAACATCCATCAGTCCTCCCTTGCTAACGACATTTGATTTACCGGTCAAACCGTCTCCACGAACTAGGAAGAGATTAATCCTCCGCACAATTGATTAAGTTACAGCCATAGTTCGTAAAGTACCAAGTAGTGTGTACCGACGTTAATATCAAGCCGGCAGAGTCCCCTTCTACTATCAAAGTGGCTAATCCAATATCACAATGCGAACGGACAGCAGCGGTACGTTAATAGATTGATAAATTGAGCGTGCGCGGACGAGCGCTATTGAAATTGTTCCTATCGCTATTTCATTTGTCAAACGGACAGGTAAAGTTTAAGCTTAATCGCCCGCAAACCGCTGTCGGGCATAACATAATATTTTGAACGACTACACAAGGATACATTCGTTTGTGCCCAGGCTACATTTTAGATTGACAAAGCGAGTGTACAAAGCTATGGATTTAAGGAGGGTTCGGTGAGTTCACCATATTAACTGTGTCTTTGTTGTGTCCTTTTTTTAAATACATATGTATGTAAAACATAGGACTCAACTTTTTTGATCCGTAAAAAGTGTTTCTTTTTAATGTGTAGTGTACTCGCAGAACAAAAGGGAAAGGTCCTGTACCCGTAAAGTTTAGTAAGCAATACAATTTTGACACTAATAATAAAATTTACGTTCTTACAATAACTATGTACTCGTACCTAAATAAACAAATTGTAAATAGTCCAAAAGCATTTTTTTTGTCATTTTCCTTTTTGAAATCACCGATGACACCTATATTGAATAGCATCAACGTTGTCGGAGCTCTCAAAGGATTATTTCGAATTTATTTTTCCGACATCGTAATTAAACGTGTACGTCGCGAAATTAACTTTTATCAGTAGATATCGGTTTCGTGTAATCCTCCTTTTCCAATACGTGGACTCAAGTTAGACTTGGTTCAAATCGCAATCGTCTTTATTAACAAAACATCATCAGTTTACTCTGTCTATTGACAGTATTAACTCATGCTGAACTATGAAAATATCGGAAATTGTATTTTCTATCGTGAATTCAGAGGTCGGCATTGTTTTTTAAAGCAAGCTTACAAACAACCAAATAAACATACGTAATGCTTGCTCTCAGACGTAGCATTTAAGTAGTTGGGGCTTCTGACAAAGTTCGTGTAGACATATTCTGGATACGAGTAGGCCTAAGTTGGCCTAACCAAGTAATAAGTAAGTTTGTATTACAGTCATAACCACGTGAAAGTTCATGTGACGCGATAAAGTGACGTAGAACTCCTAAGTGATATGAAATAACATAGCAGCTATATTTATTCCATTTAAACCAAACAACATTTGTAGAACGGAAGAAAACACCTAGAAGCCGCAATCACAATATTGTGTCAAATTAACGTAATTGAGTAATTTCTTGATAAAAAACCGGCCAAGTGCGAGTCGGACTCGCCCATGAAGTGTTCCGTAGCAGCTAGTAACTTTATTTTTAAGTTCTTGTAGTTTGTTGTAACTTTGATCGATGTTTGAATAATAGTGTATTTTTTAAAATTAATTAATTTATGACGTATTAAAAAAAACTACTTACTAGATCTCTTTCAAACCAATTTTTAGTGGAAGTTTGCATGGTCATGTACATCATATATTTTTTTTTAAATTTCAACAATATAGTTCTTATAGTTTCGGAAAAAAAGTAGCTGTGACATACGGACGGACAGACAGACATGACGAATCCATATGGGTTCCGTTTTTTGCCATTTGGCTACGGAATCCTAAAAAAGGTTATTTTTTGCTAGCCTAAACTGTCCCACTGCTGGGCAAAGGCCTCCCCCAAGTCCCTCCATCTATCTCTATCCTGAGCCATCTCATGCCAGTCAGTCTGGTCTGGTTTGTGATAAAAAAGATTAAGATGGATTAAATAAGACCATATTATATTTATCCATTAAAATAATATTATGCATCGTGTATTGTTTAAAACATACCTCACCCCTCAAACCCCATGCGGTCGCAAGAGACCGCACCTACAAAAACACACTTGACTTTGTACCGTATTTTCATAGACTTACAGACTACTTTAGTATGAACAAGTTTGGTTATTTCGGTTCTGTGGTTCATCTTATGTATTGTTATCGCAAAATATGGCATAGTCCATGCTCAATTCTGTCAAATTTGACGTTGACAGTTGCGCCAAAAAAAAGTGTCAAAAAAATCCAAGACAGGGGTTAATAAAGGAAAAACAAAACTTCGTATTGAAACTGTAATACTTAAGTAAACCCAATTGGGTTGGTAACAATTAAAACTATTATGCGAGCTCTGAAATCTTGTTTGACCATTCCATACAGTTTGGGACAGCAGTAAATAGAAATCCGCCCCTGATTCCACCAGCTAATAAGGTTTGACTATCTATCCGGTTGCGCCATTTACAGCCTTGCGATTTATAATTAGCAATTGTTGATTTGGTATATACTCGTAAAGTTTGACCCTAATATGCTTAGTTGAGCTTTCAATATAAGTATTTATTTAAAAATCAATTGCCGGAAGTAGGTATGCGCAGCACTCAGAACGGCTGAACCTATTAGGATCATTATTTTTTGTTGTCTTTGTTAGAGTCATGAGGTTAATATAAAAACAAAATTTTGGAAAATCTACGGAAGAATTTGGAAAATTTGATGTTATTTTTATATGAAAAATATCTCTATGATAATATTAGGTCTTTACCTATGAAATTGCCGTTTTGTATGGAATAAGTGAAATAACTTATTTTTTTTCTACTTTTTTATTTCTGTTATTAAAAAAAACTTGATGCCCTTGTAAAAATCAGCTGGACGGGAGGCAACAAACTCTTCAAAGGCATTTTGTACTGCCTCTCAGGAATTGAATATTTTACCCACTAAAAAGTTGTAAAAACTTTGGAAAAAGTAATAGTCGGTAGGTGCAAGGTCTGGTGGGTATGGCGGATGAGGGAGAGCTTCCAACCCTAGCTCTTGCAGCTTAGAGACTGTCTGTTGTGCAGTATGGGGTCGCGCGTTGTCGTGAAGGAGCAGTGGGGTCGACCGATTGACCAAAGCTGGTTGCCGATGTTCAAGCTTCTCCATCTTTGTCTCCATTTCTTCACAGTACACATCTGCAGTAATGCTCATGCCGTTTTGTAAAAAGCTGTGGTGAATCACACCCGCGCTAGACCCCCAAACAGTGACCATCACCTTTTTAGGGGTCATTTTTGGTTTAGGGCATTGCTTTGGTGCTGAACCAGGATCTAACCAACTTGCTGAGCGCTTTCGATTGTCGAACAGAATCCATTTTTCGTCGCACGTAACAATTCGGCTCAAAATTCCTTCATTTCTTTGCCTATTGAGCAGCGCGAGGCAGGTCACGACGCGTACGTTGAGCTGGCGATCGTTAACTTCGTGGGGCACCCATCTATCAAGTTTTTTTACCTTGCCTATTTGTCGCAAATGGATCAAAATTATTTTGATGCTAACATCACAAGCTGCTGCTAGCTCAGCTGTAGATTGAGTTTCGTCAGCTTCCACAATCGCCTTTAATTCAGCATTGTTGACCAAATTCTCCGGACGACCACGAGCTCAATTTTTCAAATCAAAATTTCCAGAACGGAATCGGGAAAACCAATAACGGGCTGTGCGTTCGTTTGTACATTTCTCTCCGTAAACGTTTGATGTTACGTGCCGTTTGTGTCGCGTTGGTGCCACGACGGAACTCATATTCCATAATTACACGATTTTTTAAAGTCTCCATTATGACCAATGATATTTTATGTTTAGATACGTTGCCTGGCCTCCGTAGTGGCAAGGACAAATCAAGGTAATTGCCTGGACTTCACTCAGTCAGTGTCACGTCATTACGTTTGTACCTTTTTAAAGTTTCTTAAGTTGTTTGTTAGATAAAATGCCTTCCTGTGTATATAGAAATTGCAAAAACTATACTGCAACAGTAAGAGACAAGAAAAGTGTTTAATTTCATTTGTAAGAATTGTAAATATGAATTATAAAATAGAAATTTTTCATTTAGTTATGACATTTGCGCTGTTTCCAATTCGATATGCGTGAGCAAGAAGCGTGTACTGTAAGAGTGAAAGAGAGAAAACGATGGCGGCCGAGATAGCTGTGCAAAGGGTAATGCGCTATTGCCGATTGGTCGACTACCATAAATAGTTTTTATCCCTTTTTAACAATAAGCTTGACATGATTGTATTTATTTTCTTTCCCTTTCGACGTGTGTTACGTCATAGAAACAATTTCGTCATTTTTTAAATGCAATTCGTTCACATATGACTAGTCTATTTATAAAAGGTCATTGATTATGACGAAAAATTTTCAAATGTAATGAAAATACAACGCTAATCAATAAACAAAAGACTGAGTTTGTAAAAAGAATGTCATGTTTTTAAAACAAAATTAATTTGAATTTAGAATACAAAGCCATTCCAAACTTTTTTTCTATTTGTAATGACCAGTACTGAAGAACGGCCATTTCATAGGTAAAGACCTATTATTTTATATTATACTTATATGTTACATAACTTGTGAGTATTGAATGTATTAAACTTGCTCATGCTTTTTATCAACAATTATCCTCCACCAAATGGTATTTTGAAACCAACCAAACTAAAAAAGATTTGTTAACCGACATTATTCTGCTGTGGTTGTTTTTCCGTAACAAAAAAAGATGAGACTTTAAAACTGTGCCGTCTGGAATTGGCTAAACTTTTTCAATACTAAAGCTGTTCGAAAAAATTGGCATGCCCGCGCCTGTACTGCAGGTGACTTCCTGTTCTTCACGACAAAAGACATTACACGACAAACAGGTATTTGCTAGCCCGTTTTCTAAGTACTTAAATAAGTTTCACAGCATATTAAATAAGTTTATTAAAATAGTAGTAAAAGGTATTTTTTTTAGGAAAACAATAGTAGAATGTTAATGGCGTAGCAGTTTTCATAATCCCTAACTCTTCATCTACCAAAAATGTCTTTTGTTTTGTTTTGCCTATCGTCGATATTCAGGTATTTGAATATCTACCTGCCTAGCAACCGCCATCATAAATAAAGATATCGCTTAACGTCAATGTTAGTAGTAGGTAAGTACTTGTAGTAGGTAGTTTATGTTATCTTATCTTAGTGGGGCCTTCCGAGATCCTCCTCTCGCAGTAACACGTCGACCCATCGGAATCCTTTGTGCAACTCGATCCCCAATCAGAGGATTAAAAAATATAATTTCATAGACGAGGTAGAGACCTCGTCTATGAAATTATCTTTTTCAACTGTTCTGTGAAGAAAATTACTGTCACGCCATGCTTGGCAATGTCTTTCAGAGCAAGACTGGTTTGCATATGCTTGGAGACTCATTATTTTCCTGGCAAGAGAGTCACCACAGAACAGTTAAAGATCTATTCCGTGAGACAACAGTCACACAATATACCTACACCTGTTTTCTCCCCACATGCTCATAAGCAGTTTGTTGCTAGTTCACATCAGTGGAGCATTTGTCTAAATTAGCTACCTAGTTAGAAATCGTTTATATACCTAAGCCAATAAGAAGTATTGGGTTTATAAAATGAAATGAAAGTCTCCTAAATACTCTCTATAAGGTCTAACAATATCAATAAGCGAACGTTTAAGGGGAGTATCTAAACATCGCACTGAGCATCCTTACCAAATTTGGTCCAAAACTACAGGCTCGTTACCGAGATAATCAACAAAACATTATCATAATTCACCAATAAATACACCCTTTCCAAATCCGTACCGCCTACACGCACACAAAGATAGCCGAAAATGCACACTAAACTCGGAGCACACTGAGTTACCTTTTTTTGATGCTTGCGTGCGTGTTAGTAAAGATACAGCATGTTTTATAATGTGCTTTATTTTAATTGATTTAGTTTGTTAGAAAACATAACTTTAAAAATCACTAAGTATAAAACTGGAGCCCAATTTTTGTCATTGTATTCAGAATGACGTATAGATACCGCCCCACGTTCGCTGATTGATTTGTTAGACCCTGTATAGACATTTGAGCAAAGTGAGTAAGTAGATATATTTTCAAGACCTCAAGACCCCGACTCGTTCTAAAAATATGATAAAATATCAAACTGTCTGTGAACCGTCCTGAGTTGAGTTTTGACTTCGACAACTTGAAGTAATCGGTTGATCTCAACTCTACTCGTAATTGATTTGTGAATGGCTACCATAGCTAACTTTATAGGTAAGATTTAAAAGTTTTGCTTCTCTTTTCTCAAACCATGTTGAAAATGTAATTGGTAATATTATTAGTACAACACTGTTACGTGTAAATCGTGTGATGTTAATGTTTCATGTGATACTTAAAGATAAAGGTACCTGCTTAATACATACGGTTTTCTAAAATGTTGCTGCTTTTGCTGGATACAAGCATGTTTTTTACATTTTTAAGCATGCTTTGGTTTCAAGACTACGAATAAATGCTCTGGTTGAAAGCTGGATATCTTGGTTCAAACCCCAATACCCCGTTAGACTACTAACGTAAACCCATTCCAGCTGGCGCAGCGACCCAAATTGAGTCTTGACCTCCGATAATATCCAGTTTCCATCTGGGTCCGTCTTGCGCCACCACCCGCTAGTCATCCGCGTGGAGTCCTCGCAAGTCTTTCCCGACCTTATCTCCCCAGCAGTACCTGGGACGACCAACTGGCCGTCGGCCACTATGCTGTCCCAGGTTTGCTCGCTTCACCGCACGATCATCTCCCATCCTCTCAAGGTAGCCCAGCCAGCGAAGTCTGCGGGTTTTTATCTCGCCGATGATGTTCAGCTACCAGATCTTCTAGCTCCACATTCTTCTTCTTCATTCTCCAATGTTTGTGAGATGAACACGACCGTTTGTGACCGAGTTATGGATGTTAAGTATTTATGTATGTTTATCCGTTATTTAGTCACCATAATTCGGGCTAGGCCTTGTTTGAGGCTGAATGATTGGTGTAATAGTTGTGAATTTTTTTTTCTTACTTCATATTTCATCTTGTGTGCGTAGGTACTGGCCCCAGAATCTTCCTGCAGATCTCTCTTTTTGCCACCAGAAGCTTGCTCTCTTCTTTGAATGTCAGCGTCCAGGCCTCACAGACGTACATTAGAATTAGGCGTATGATTGTTTTATATATACGGATTGTTGTGCGTTTGCTGAGTAGCCTGGACAGCAATTCCCTGTGTAAGGCTGCACTAAAACGGATGGCGTTTTGTATCCTTGTAGCTATTTCTTCTTCTCTGGAGTTGGAACCCGTTATAGTGCATCTCAGGTGTTTAAACTTTTACCTATTTTATTTAAAAATATATGTTGTGTCTTTGTCTATAAGTATTGGAGTAATAGTGCGAGCATCTGTCTTAGACATTGTTCTAGTAAGAAGAATATAAGACAGACAATTTACTAAGACGTGTATAAAAAGCTTTAGCACAAAAAAGATCCTCAATTAATGTGTACATTAATAAATTGTCACGAGACAGCCCACCGGCAGTGACACTCCAATAATTAAAGCGGATTAACATAAAAACATTTTTCAAATGAGGCCCTGCAGGTGTTCCTCAGCTGCAAATAATTGTTAAACAAGCCAGCCCAACGTTTTACTTAAAATCCGTTGTGGGGAACATTGAAAAATGGGACACCGACGCGGAATCTGTCGGGGGGAAGTTAAGATAAGATAAAGCTTCGTTTCGCAGGTTCCCCCCTTTTGTTGTTGGCCGATGGGAACGCCATCGTTGCAATTTTCTTTTCTTTCATTCTTTTTCTACAATAGAAAAGCGCTTGGCTTTCATCTCGGCTGATAGAGTGCCTATAGAGCCGAAGATTTCACCCGGAATTGAAGACCACGGAAAAATTGGCTATTTTACCTCTGACTGACAGAACACAAAAATGCTGTTAACATTATTTAAATAATTAGTAACGGGATTTTCAGTAAAGTAAAGACAGCCTAAATACTGTCCCACCGCAGGGTAAAGGCATTGATATGAAGTCATCGCAAAAATTTAATGGGTATTTTCTTACAAATTACAATTCCACGCTTGTCAAATGCGGGTCGGTGATCGATCTTCCTTTTGACAAATTTAAGACACATGTTAAGGACAGACTTTTAGAAAAGGGCTATTGCACTGTAAGCGATTACATCAATGACAAAATGCATGGAATTAACATTCCTCTAGTTTCGCACACATTGTTCTAATGCGTTCATAGTGCCCGAGTAAAACTTTTAGATTCACTTTTGTTTTTATCTTTTATTTTATTATATAATTGTTTTATGATTATTGATTGCATAATTTGGTAACGACATATTGTTTTGTAAATGTCGTTACTTCTATATTATTATAAAACTGTGGAGTTTCTTGTGCCCCTTCTTCTCCACAGCTAAAAGACTTCCTGAATCGGTGGGGTTGGTGGGTAGGTTCCTGTGCCTATCCATTTATCCATAAAAAAATAAATGTAGACGTTTCAAAATGCTTATTTTAAGCTTACTGAATAATGATATTTTGATTTGATTTGATTTGATTTGATCACAAACCCAGTATGAGCATAAACACAATTTGCCCGAGACCTGAGAGTTACCTTGAGGCCTCCGAATATCAGGCGGAGCTCTTGAAAGGTAATCCACGCGACTATCGAGGCATTCTTACTAGATTCTTATCAATTGTTTTTGTTGCCTTTGTGTATCCGATATTTTAGCAGCATTACACGAGCAAAGACCACAAATAAAAAACGAATAATCTCATTAAAATTCGTTAAAACTTGAGTGACATGATAGACTAAAAAGCTGTTGTTAAGGCTGTCGCCATCAATCAATTAGTTGAGATGAAATGTTTGCATTTTTCCATTGTACAATAAAAAAATAAACAAAAAACTAGCGATCGAATATTAGATGTGTCAGCTACCAGGTAACTTAAATAAAAGTACAGATATCCCTATACCAACAAAATCCAGAGTAATTTCAATCTCCCTGGGCCCTCAGCAGCCTTGCATCGAAATTGAAATCACGAGATTCCAGAAATCTGACACGGGTAGTCGTACCTAGATCTTAAAAATAGTAAAGAAATAAATCTGTTTATACGATATCTTAAAATTAAGAGATTGTGAAGACTGCATTGAGAGGCTTTCAGTCGTTTGTTTCATTGATTCTTTAGTCACCCTTTTCCGACAGTCACGTGGAAAAGTTAAATCTTTTTTTCTCCTTAACGACTCTCCATTATACATGAGGCACAAAGTAAAATCCAAGTAGCAATAAAAACTACATAAAAATCTTAGAAGCGATAAACGCTGTCTTTTCGTGAGCGCTCTTCGTTTACTGTGACGTCGCAGAAAGTTTTTAGCACATTCGCATTTTGCGTGGTCTCAAAGAAGGTTATCGTAAAACGACCTTTTTACATAATTTTTATAACGCCTCATTCTGCGGCACATTTCTGTGTACCACGCCTATATCCGTGGCATCTCAAGATAAGAACTACTTGGGTTTACGACAGGCATTTACGACTGGCCCCGGCGTATAACTCGATTAAAGTTTTATTATTTGGACCCCGACTTTTATAATCGAGTCAATTTCACTGTGAAACTCGCTCAGTCATTCGGGGAGGGCCTCATTTTTGGGCGGTCACTCATAATAAAATATTAAAGAGTGAAAGCCCTTCGCAAAGTTGAAAGTAAAGATTTACGCGAAAGCTAGATGCCTACCTACGACAAAACAGGGACACGGGAAGGCCTTAAGAGGTTTTGCGCGTTACGGTTTACGGAGTTCAAATTTTACATATTATTATCAATGAGCCAATTTTAATGAAACTTTGCATAAATACTAAAGTAAAATACAGAGATCTAAACACTTCGTAGAAAACTTTAAAAAAACCGTTTTATTTAGCTGAGTTATTGCCATTAAAAAATCAACTATGTATAAAGTTAAAATTGCAAAAACTCAGGTGCTGCAACAAATAACGGTTTTTGAAATGTTTTAGTTTGTAAAATTTTTTACTTGGAAGTTTTTATGGAAAAGGAATTGCGAAAACCTTTTAAAATATTTGATCATTAATAATAAAACAGTCATCATCATCATCATCATCAGTCTACAAACGTCCCACTGCTGGGCACAGGCCTCCTACGTAGACAATAGCACGTGGGGATATTGGGCTATAATCCACCACGCTGGCCCAATGCGGGTTGGTGGGTTTTAACGACTGCCATCTTACGACAACAACCGGGACCAACGGCTTAACGTGCCTTCCGAAGCACCGAAGCACGGAATAAAACACGAAGAGGATTTTAAATTCCTCAATGTAAAGTTACGCAAAAACTAAATAGACACCTACCGCCATACCAAGTTATCTGCAGTAGGCTCGAAATATCACGCTAAAATAGTATGGGAAAGCGTCGTACTCACTTTAAAATTTTGTATTCTTTCTGAATTTAAACATACACGTAACGTATTCACGTAATACATAACAGGACAAATACATAAATCTTGATGCAAACAGAGTGCCTTGCAGCGTCAGCGTTGCATCTGGGACCCGGTCTGCGGTCTCTAATACATTTTCATATCAGAGGTGAAATATTTCACGTACATACGAGTACACCGTTGCTGAACTTTTGGTTTTTAGTAATAGGAACATAATACCTATCCTATTAAATGCGAAGAACGACTGGGAAATAACGAAAAAAAATCAGCTGTTTAATACATAACCCCTCAAATTAAATCTTAAGTTTAAAACTAGTAAAATTATTACTTACTAGTTTAAAAGTAGCAGTAAGTTTAGTTCAGTCAACAAGAAATTATAAGAAAAAATGTAAACAGAGAGTGTATCACATTAAAATAAAATGATTTGTAAACGGTTAGGTATAATGAGTTTACTTTAATGCCTTTTTGACTGGTGGAAACCGCCAATTACAGAGATGCGTGAGTGAGAGGGTATGGGGAAGACCATTACTCAGAAATGGTATAAAAATGACAAAAAAATTAATTCTGAAATAATAATTAGAAAAAATGGCGTTGCACAGCACGGCAACTCAAATTCAAATTCAAAATTCAAAATTTCTTTATTTGCTAGAATACATGGTAATTAGGATGGTGACAATATTTACGTACATCATGATTCGCCTAATTATTAAGCATGCAAATACAAAAACAATACGACATTGTTACAATTTCCATTGAATTAATTAGTAAGTAAAACGAAAAATTATTAGGTATATTAAAATTAAATTATTAAATTGTAAATTGAATGTCAGGGTAGTGAATTAAGAATAGAATAGTGTCAATAGTGTTATCACAATATCAATTAAATGTTATGTCTATTATTTAAAAAATCCTTGATGTCATAAAAGTTTACGGTCAATAGCCATTTATATAAACATTTTTTAAATTGATATATATTTAATGATTTAATATTCTCTGGTATATTATTAAAAATTTTTACACACATAGTAAGACAGCTCTTGGAATACTGCATTGTTTGAGGTTTTTCTTGCAGTACCAATCTATTTGGATTTCTTGTGTTTCGGGGGTAAACATCACATGCTTTCCTAAACAGTTTTTTATTTTGCATAACAAATACACATATTTCAAATATGTAGAGCGATGACAGAGTTAACATGCCTAGTCGCGGAAATAACGCACGACATGATGTAAGTGGAGGAACACCACATATAGCTCTTACACATTTTTTCTGAGCAATAAAAGCTCTATTGACACTTGTACCATTACCCCAAATAATTAAGCCATATTGTAATAAAGACCCAACATAAGCATGGTAAGTAGTAATGGCGGTTTTTACGTTTGTCACATTCTTAACTTGCTTTAGCGCATACAAGAACCTATTGACTCTTATACAAACATTATCTACATGCGCTTTCCAATTTAGGTCACGGTCTACAGTCAATCCTAGAAATTTCGTCTGCTTTACTTCTTCTATTTCCACATTTTTATAATTAATGGCAAGCTTGATATTTTTATGATTATTGAATTGTATATAGTTAGTTTTAATCAGATTTATTTTTAATTTGTGTATGTCAAGATAATCAATTAAATTATGAATAGTGCCATTAATGTCATTTTCATGTTCATTGTCGGTACAATTTTTATTATTTGATGTCACTACAATAGAAATGTCGTCCGCGAATGCAATACATTTATGGTTTGTTACCTGTGTAATATCATTAATGTACAGTAGGAACAAAATTGGACCTAACACGCTGCCTTGGGGTACACCATATTCGTTATTTTTGTATTTTGATGAATAAGATTCAACTTCATTGTTTTTATTTAATTTATTAATAATAACACACTGTTGCCTATTATAAAGGTATGACTTTAGCCACTCAAAAGCCGGACCCCTGACACCGATGGTTTCAAGTTTACTTAATAGTAATGGGTGCGAAACGTGGTCAAAAGCTTTAGACAAATCAACGAAGACAGCAGTGGTTAAGTATTTTTATTTATACTTGTTAATATTATATTCAAAAGTTTATGTACCGCTAACGTCGTGGACTTGTTTTTTTGAAAACCATACTGTTCTGTGTTTATAATATGGTATTTTGTACAAAATTCAATTAGTTGTCTATACATGCACTTTTCAATGATTTTTGACAGTATCGATATTAATGCAACGTCAACATGTCCCCAGGATCTAACATTTAGATGCGCCCTCGCCTTTGTTCTCGACATCCGACTGAAACGTCTTGGAGAATTTAATAAAATACGGGGAACAAGCTTGCGTGATACTGACACCAAGAAAACCTGCGGGGATGTTCGGACATAGGTACTACTTGAGGTACCATAAGTTTTGGGAAATCTTCATCCATCCACCATAAAACCGGTTACGCTGTTTAAAGTCAGATTCTAACCGTAATTGTTGGTGAGTTTGCTTTAAGAGGGTTTACGCATTACGGGTTCCCATACAAATATCCAAGTAGAAATTTTTACCACTAAACTAATAAAAACTAAAAAAAAAATTAAACCAATAAGCCAATTCTGATGAAACTTTGCATGCTAAAGTAAAACACAGGGATCTAAATAGTTTGTTGAAAACATTTTTAAAAAACGTTTATTTAGCTGAGTTATTGTGATTTAAAGTCTACTATAGAAAGTTTAAAATCGCAATAATTCCGTTAAATAAACGTTTTACCCCTCAAACCCCAAGCGGTCGCATGAGACCGCACCTACAAAAACACACTTGACTTTGTACCGTGTTTTCATAGACTTACAGACTACTTTAGTATGAACAAGTTTGGTTATTTCGGTTCTGTGGTTCAACTTATGCATTGTTATCGTACAATATCGCATAGTCTATGCTCCATTCTGTCAAATTTGACGTTGACAGTTACTGTCAAAAAAGTATCAAAAAAATCCAAGAGTGGTTAAAAATGTTTTCAACAAATTATTTAGATCCCCGGCTTATTGGTTTTTAAAAATATCGTACTTGGAAGTTTGTATGGGAAACCGATACGCGTAAACCCTCCAAAAAACGTATCTGTGGCCGAGTAGTCATGCGCTCGGCTCGATATCCGGAGGTCTCGGGTTCAATTCCCAGCTTGGGCGAAGTGTGTTTTTAGATTTTTCGATGCATAGCCGAGTTTGTGATCATAATAACCCGAATTTGGCAAGCGTGGTGATTGACCAACCCATCAATTGGCTAATTGACAGTTGTAACAATAAAATATGAATTATGTAGGAAATCGTAGTTTATAATTTAACGATACTAATTATCCGATAGTTTTTTTTTATTAAGATAAGTTGTAAATTACTATTTCATTTTTACAAAATAAATTTGCGATTTTTTATCTGTGGATTACAAGACCATTACGAAACACGGGCATGATTTAGCTTCGTGTGACGTCACATTTCACAAAATAATATCAAAAACTATCTGTCAGGTTGCTTGATAAAGGACAATGGTCACGTAGTATGAAATTTAAACCCTGGCCCGGCGCTAAAGAAATGTACCTCAAAATACTGATAATGTTGAGTAATTAATAACTGCATAGGGGACACCGCCGAAATGTTTTACTAAATGTATAAAATTGCTATTGAAAGTTTTACAGGGGTCATATTAATGTTTCAGTAAAAGGATCATTAAATTGCTAAAATGGGTGTTTAGCAGTATAATAAAAATATTTTTCTACAGTATATATATTACCACCACTACTATTATTAAAGTAGTAGCAGAAGTCATCATGTATAAAAATAAAAAAATAAATATTTTTTTTTGGTAATATACATACATAGGTATCAGTAATAATCACATCACACCTAAGTGATATTCTAAATGTGAAAATAACGATGGTTTGATATTTTAATGTTTGGATGTTTTTTCTGCTTTTACACCTCAATGACTGAACTGATTTGAATGAAACTAGGTAGGTAGGTAGATAAATAAGTACCAGGATTAACACCGCTGACTGAACCGAAGGCGGAAGCTAGTCCGATAAACCCAATCATTTTACTAATTTTAATTTTAATATTTTTTTCAATTTCGAAAAGCATTTTCACACTTTTAAAAAAATATTTCGGCGATTCCAACTATGCAGTATTTAATGACACATTTTTGGTAAAAATCTGAGATAAGTTTTATTTCCGCCGGGCCTGGGTTTTTTTTGGCCATTATCCTTTGTTGGTTTATTAACGTGTGACGTCACAGGGCAAAATGTCACGTGACCAACCGTTTTCGCGCGAAATTTTAATATAATGAAGAGCTTTTCCGAGAAAATATATATTGTAAGGGATGTAAAATAAGCGTTTGTAGTTTTTATAATACTTTTCCGAAAACTGTCAAGTAGCCAGTTATAGTGATGACTTGATTTCAATGATTTTATTATAGTCATTTGTCCTGCAGTGAGACAGTAAACAGGCAGTACTTTCATATCCTTGCTTAAATAACGCCTAAAATGCTCAGAAAACAGTACTCTGAGACATAGTGTACCGATGAAACTACGACCAACCAAAGTAGAACTATTATAATATTACTAGCGGCCGCTCGCGGTTTCACCCGCATGGTTCCCTTTCCCGTGGGAATATCGGGATAAAAAGTATCCTATGTGTTAATCCAGGTTATAAACTATCTGTATGCCGAATTTCATACAAATACATTTAGTATCCTGTCCTGTTAATCTAAAATAAATGTGAAGGTGTGGGTTCACGTCAGTAGTGTAACGGAGCTATGAGGATTGATTGAACATCGAATGTTTTGAGTTTGAGTCTGATTGCTTGCATTCAACCCGAGTATCTATCCGCTCGGCTACATACGCCTCAAATCGCCTAAGTTATTTTTATATTCAACTAGCGGCCGCTCGCGGTTTCACCCGCGTGGTTCCCGTTCCCGTGGGAATATCGGGATAAAAAGTATCCTATGTGTTAATCCAGGTTATAAACTATCTGTATGCCTAATGTCATCCAAATCCATTCAGTAGTTTTTACGTGAAAGAGTAACAAACATCCATCCATACTTACAAACTTTCGCGTTTATAATATTAGTAGGATATATCGGGTTAAAATAAACGAAAATTGTACTATTTGTAGTGTGATATTTCTTTTTGAACATTCATTTTCATTGTGCATTTGATGGTTTACGGTTCATTTAATTAAATTAAATTTGCTACATGAGTAACACTTGTAACACTTGCTCACTCTGAATTCGCGTGTCTACTCATGTGCTCTGAACGGCGAAACACGACGTAGAACATCGAAAATGTGAAGTTGAGTGTGATGTTACAATTAAGGCTGAACTTAATTACTTATTGCATTACGTCTGAACACCCAGACCTGTGTTCAGACAGCAAAGATAACTGTCTGTAGCTATATCTGCAGTCTCGCAGTTAGTGTAATCTAAAAACGCTTCTTAGTTTTATCTTAGCGAGGATTAAGGGATTAATGTACGCATGTAGGTTTTTTTGTTTTGTCAAATTTTGACAAGACACAAGTTGTATGAAACAAAAAAAACCTATATTCATGTAATAATAATGGTGACTTTGATTTTAGTTTATTTTATTTTTTTATGATACGTCTGACGACGATGATAGGTACTGAAACATTAACAAACTTAAAACAAATCACGAATCCAGAATCAATATAGTTTATTCAGGTTAGGCCATCTTTAGGTTACAACACTTATGAATGTCATTATGCCATCGGTTCGTAGGTAAATATAGGGCAGGAGACCTTGTACTGAGAAAAACCGCAAGAAACTCAGCAAGGGCATTTCTTTTCTCACTTTCTATCACAGCGTCAAACAGAAATGAATAATGCCATCCCTATTATTCCCTATCATAGAAGTGCACTTTCATTTCCAAAATATAAACACCTTATCTGTTTATATTTAAAAAAAAACATAGTAGTAGTAGTAGTAGTAGTCGTAGTAGTAGTAGTAGTAGTAAAAGTAGTAGTAGTAGGTAGTACCTACTCATCAAATAAAATAATCAATGTCTATCAGTACAGATAAATAAAAAAAGAGACCAGAACTACTAATAATAAAAATAAGTTAGGTAGGTAATAATAATACGCCTGTTTTCCCGCGCATGAATGTCCCTTTCAAAGCGTGGACCGCTATTGAAATAAGTTAAAGTTGGTGGATTCGTTTGTCGTTAATTTAGTTTTATAGTTTTAATTGGCTTACCTACGTCATAAAGTAATTTATGACAACGTTTTAATTGTAGTAAAATTGGTTTAGGTTTCTATTATTATCCGGCCGTACTCGAATTATTTGTATGTAATAAAATATATTATTATTATTTTATATTATTGTTATTATTATTATTCTGGCTATGGGGAGAGAGAACTGGAAGGAAGTGGGGGAGACCTTTGTCCTGCAGTTACGGGACACTTATATGATAAAGGTTGAGTATAAAATTTATTATTAATAGTCGAAAACTTAAATCTACAACCGTTTTGTAGCGGGCTCATTACACTTTCAGTTGTTATTGTGGCGACACAATATTGTATTATTCCTAGAATGCTGATATAGCAATAGCGAGCGGACGGGAGCTCGCCCCGGCAGTCGCCAGTCGCACATCGCACACCTTATCGTCAGGTTGTCGCCATTTGGTTAATATAGTGTAATTATATAATGGAGTCAGAACTATAACTTAATGTTGTGAACCTTTGTGTGAACAGTCAATAAACCAGCTCATCAGTGTACAACAGTGTAGTCATTTTATACCTTCCCATAACTGCAACAGGTCACCACTACACATAAACCTAACATATCGGTAAAGTGGTGACCCCGCGTTTCCGGCGTGCGTGCGACTCACTTAGAAGACAACCTGACGGCCGAGCACGTGTTTAGAAGATGGCTTATGTAGACGCCTATAATGAGCTAGAAAAATGCGGCGAGAGCTCCAAACCAGAGCGCGAAGCATCAACAAGCAATATAGACGTCGCAATGATATCCGTGCAAGCCAGGATACCAGAATTTTGGACCGAAATGCCGAGAATGTGGTTCGCGCATTTTGAGTCAGTTATGGGACCACAGAAGCAGAGCGACAATGCGAAGTTCGAGTTGGCGATCGCGAAATTGGACCGCGACGCACTCCGTCAAGTAAGTGACTTGGTACAGTCACCACCTGCTACCGAGAAGTATAACGCAATAAAACAAAGATTGTTAACCGAGTATGAAGAAAGCGCCGAGACGCAATTTCAACGTTTAGTGAGTGATATGGATCTCGGGACTCAAAAACCCTCCCAGTTATTGCGCAAGATGACAGAATTGGCCAGAAACTGTAGTATTGCAGGCGACCCATTAAAAAAACTATGGATTAACAGACTACCACCGAATGTAAGGGCAGTCCTAGCGGTCAGCAATAACACGAATTTGGAAGATTTAGCGGCCATAGCCGACAAGATATTAGAAAATTTGAGGACAGGCGAAGTAGCCTCCGTCAGCTCATCAGTGCCCGGCAGTGACAGCGCGTTAGAAATGATGAAACATATGCGAGATTTGACCATAGAGGTAAAGAGACTAAAAGAAGAAGTCAACAGCATCAGAACCAGTGCACGCAGCCAGCATCGCAATTATCATATGAATAGAGACCAGCGTCGGCAGTCGAGATCGAAGGATAGAGGATCATCAGCCACGCGGAGGACTCCAGCAAGCGCAGAGTGGCTATGCCATTATCACTACCGTTTTAGAGAGAGAGCGAGGACCTGCACAGCACCATGCAGCTGGTCGCAGCAGCAACATAAGCAACAGCAGCAGCAACCTGGTCAGGGAAACTGAATCCGGTGCAGTCGTCAGCGGTGGGCGGCAGCACCGAGGTAAATCACCGTTTGTGCGTAAAAGACTACAATAGTGGTAAGTTATTTTTAATAGATACGGGCGCAAACGTCTCAGTAATACCATTATGTAAAGTAAACCGTAATAAAGTAAAGCTTAATTGTGATTATGAACTTTATGCCGCGAATGGCACCAAAATAAAAACGTATGGCATTATAACTTTAGATTTAAATTTAGGCCTACGTAGATGTTTCAAATGGAATTTTATAATATGTGACGTCAAACAACCTATTATCGGAGCAGACTTTGTAAAGAATTTTAACTTGATAATAGATTTAAGTAATAGGAAATTGATTGACGGACTGACCAAATTGAATAGAAATGTATCGGTAATAAGTAGTGTCGAGCCGACAATATCTAGCATCCACAGGGACAATCCATTCCGGGATTTGTTAGAACAATACGCCGACATTACCAAGCCAATTAATTATAGAGAGCCGAGCTGCCATGACACATACCATCACATTGAAACCGTTGGTCCGCCGGTTTACGCCAAACCGAGGCCTTTGCCCCCACACCGCTATAAGGCGGTAAGGGAAGAGTTTAGAGTCATGGAAGAGTTAGGTATTTGTAGACCGTCAAAGAGCCCGTGGGCCAGCCCACTTCACGTAGTGCCAAAGAAGGATGGCCAGCTACGACCATGCGGCGACTACAGAAGGCTCAACGCAGTGACAGTTCCGGACAGATATCCGATTCCGAGGATACACGATTTTATGTATGGCTTATCAGGTAAGTGTATTTTCACTAAATTAGACATTAATAGGGCTTATCATAACATTTCGGTTAAACCAGAAGACATAGCGAAAACAGCCATTACGACACCTTTCGGGTTGTTCGAATTTGTAAAAATGAGTTTCGGGTTACGTAATGCTGCACAAACCTTCCAGAGATGGATGAATAACACGGTTTTGCAAGGTATAGAAATTTTTAACAATAATAAAGAAAGTAAGGGAGAAAGTTCTTTTCTTTTTTGCTATATTGATGACGTCATTGTGGCAACAACTAATGACGTAACGTTGCACAAAGAACATGTAAGACAGATTTTTGAAAGGTTTGAGAAATTTGGCATAACAATCAATATTAAAAAATGTACTTTTGCCCAACCGACAGTAGAATTTTTAGGGTACGAGGTAAGCAAAGTAGGCATTCGACCCATTTCAGATAAAGTTAGCGTAATTAAGGAATTTCCAAGGCCAGAGACAGTCGAACAACTCCGTAGATTTTTGGGAATGCTAAATTTTTATAGATCGCATATAGAGCATGCAGCTGAGCACCAAGCTCTACTTAACAAATTTTTACATAAAACTAAAAAGAGGGACAAAACTAAAATAATATGGACTAAGGAATCAATCGAAGCTTTTGAGCAGTGTAAAAATAATTTAGTTAACGCCAGTGTGTTGTCTTATCCAGAAGTAGATAGTAAGTTAGCTTTAATGTGTGACGCATCTAGCACAGGCGTCGGAGCAGTGTTACAACAAAAGATGGATAACGACTGGAAGCCTTTAGGATATTTTTCGAAAGGGCTTACTACCACACAGATGAAATACTCTACTTACGATAGAGAACTTTTAGCAATATATTTGGCAATAATTCATTTTAGAAATTTAGTTGAAGGCCGTGAATTGACAGTATTTACAGATCATAAACCATTAACGTACGTTTTCGATAAAAATGGTTCAGACAGAGAAACTTCTAGACGTACGCGACAGTTACTGTATATTAGCGAATTTACAAGCGACATACAGTACGTCAGCGGAAACGACAATTGCGTTGCAGACACGTTATCCAGAACAATAGAGTCCATAGTTTGCCCTGCTGACATTAATTTCGACGAAATAGCTTTAGCACAGGAAACCGACCAGCAACTCGTGACCATACTTGCTGATAACAAGAGTAAGCAGTTATTACAAAGAATACAGTCACCATTGTGCAATAGTGTAATGTATTGTAATGTTACTGGAAGTAACATGAGACCTTACATTCCATTACAGTATAGAAAAACAGTCTTTGGTAAAGTTCACAATGTTAGTCATCCAGGCATTAGAGGTACTAGGAAAATGATTACAGGTAGATATTTTTGGCCTAACATGAATAGGGACATTAATCGATGGTGTAAAGAATGCATATCTTGTCAGAAGTCAAAAATACAACGACATACAGTTTCCGATTTAGTAAAGTATCCACCTAGCAATCGTTGGGAACATTTAAACGTGGACATAGTTGGCCCTTTAGCAACGACAAGTGAGGGGTATAGATATTTAGTAACCATGATCGATAGATGTACACGGTGGCCGGAAGCTATTCCAGTAAAAGAAATCACAGCAGAAGTTGTAAGTAAAGCAATTTACGAAAATTGGGTTTGTAGATATGGATGTCCAAAAAGAATAACAAGCGATCAAGGGAGACAATTTGAAAGTGAGCTTTACACCTCCCTTATGAAAACGCTAGGTATTCAGAAGATTCGCACTACAGCTTATCACCCACAAAGCAACGGGATGATAGAGCGATTCCACAGAACGCTGAAAGCAGCCTTAAAAGCACGTTTATTAGATTACAGTAGGTCATGGGCAGACGAATTACCAACTGTCATGTTGGGACTTCGTGCAGCCTGCAAAAGCGATAGTAATGTAAGTGCATCAGAATTAGCATTAGGACACCAGTTACGCCTGCCTGGAGATTTCTATGACAATAGTGTAAATTGTAATTTGTCTGACGAATCTAGCTATGTATATAAGCTGAAGAAAGCATTAAATAGTTTACAGCCAGTATTAGATAGAAGTAGAAAAAATAGGAAAATATTCGTACATAAAGACTTGAATAGTTGTAGCCATGTTTTCGTTAGGAACGACATGGTGCAAAGACCACTAACACCACCGTATAGTGGACCGTATAAAATCATTAAAAGATTCGGGAAATCATTTCTGATTCAATTGGCAGAGCGTCAGTCAAATATTTCTATAGATCGACTTAAACCAGCATATATATTAAACGAAGAATACGATGATAGTTTGTACAAAAGTTGCGAAGATAATGTCAATATTAGTATTAAAGATAATGATTGTAATGTTAAAAAGAACCAAGTAAACTCAGATGTTAAACATAGTGAAGAAAAAGTGCTGAAACCAATATTGAGGTCAACACGCAGTGGCAGAGTTGTTAAGCAACCAGTTCGATTTTTGCTGAAATGATAATTGTGTATGTTAGTTTAATAAAAGAGTAAGTTTATGTCCATTTCGTTTAATTATCAGGTCATTCCAACGCAGTACGCTTGTTTAACAGTAATTGTAAAGTTATAAGATGGGGAATTATCAGAACAAAGATGTAATTGTGAGTACCCAGGCTCAAATGGCAACATCCGAAAAGATACAAAACCAAGTAAATATATTTAGTATTGTTTTAATTGTCATGGTTATACTGTTTAGCATCGGATTGTTATACGCCATTCGTAAAAGTTGCATAAATCGTATAAGAAAATGGATCAATAAAGAAACAGCTAAAGTGGCGCTACCAGAGGTCATTCATATGCCTCGCAGCACCACCAGCGTAACACCTGGAAGAACAGGAGTTGTGTAAAAGTAATAAGCAACTGATACTTAATTTAGTTATATTTTTTTGTGTGCGTTTTGTAAAACGTGTTTAGTGTTAACAGTGTCAAAGTACATGCATGGCGTTGCCGTGAGAGGTGTTGTGGGACCCAAAGGGTTGTTATTTTGTTATTGCAGAGCATGCCCTCACGACAACTACCTAAGTCATTGTCTAGTTGTAAGTTGCGGTTTTTCCTGAAACCTTTTAAGTCGGCCCTAGAAGTAGGTGTCCGCAATTTTATTGTATGTATTAAATGTGTTGATACAGTACAGTAGTGTATGTAGTATTATTTTTATAATGTTTGTGAAATCAAAATTTTAAGTTTTGTGTTTTTGTAGTCTTAATAAATTATAAGTATGTGTAACGAGTAAACAACCTAACGTAGGAAAGGAAAGTAAATAAAAAACAGATATAGTATGTTAAAATTTTTATTTGAAAATTGTATCACAGTAAAAGTTACTTGACCTTAAGATGTTCTAAAAATAGAATCACATGTATTCGCCTTAAGCGTTGGCATGCGTGTCGAGTCGGGCTCGCTCGAGTAGCAGCTGATAACGCCGCAACTTTGTATTGTTATCGCAGCGTAGCTTTTAGATTAACCTTGGTATATTTTTGTATGTTGTTAGAAACGTTTTATTGTAATAGAGTTTTATACGTTAGGGTTGTCTACATTGATTAGTTTTTTTTTCTCTTTCTTTTAAAAATATTTTTTTTGTAGTAATAAAATTTTTTTAAGGAAGGGTGTGATGTGGCGACACAATATTGTATTATTCCTAGAATGCTGATATAGCAATAGCGAGCGGACGGGAGCTCGCCCCGGCAGTCGCCAGTCGCACATCGCACACCTTATCGTCAGGTTGTCGCCATTTGGTTAATATAGTGTAATTATATAATGGAGTCAGAACTATAACTTAATGTTGTGAACCTTTGTGTGAACAGTCAATAAACCAGCTCATCAGTGTACAACAGTGTAGTCATTTTATACCTTCCCATAACTGCAACAGGTCACCACTACACATAAACCTAACATATCGGTAAATTATAAACCTTAAAATTTTCATATTTTTAAACTAAGTTGTAAACTCTGCTCATTAAAGTCGATATTTGAGTAAATCCACATTTTATGTTTAGTCTATACTTTACTAAGAATGCGGTATGCTGAGTGCTATTATAATTTTATTTAAGACTTATGTAAGTGTGGATGGGTGTGGGTTTCAAAGTAACAACCAAGTCTTAGTAACAATAGTAACTTATGAAACAAAAATACTACGTAACAACAAATGCTCTTCAATTACAAAATCAACAACTAACAACAAAAAACAATCTAAAAAACCATACTACTAAATAAAAAACTGCATAGATGGTAAAACTGAAAATCTTAAATAAAGTCAATTAATAATATTATATTATCAATGTAGATTAAACAGCATTAACTCAAACCTCTGTGGTTTAAAAATGTAATTACAATGTAAATAATACATACATGTAGTCACGAGTATTATCCCCGAAGGACAGCAAAAGCAGTCTTCTGCCAAGGTCATAGTCTACTTTTCACCAAACTTCTACTGCACATTCGCTCAGCGTGACAGCTGGTGAGCCCATCGCCGCTCTATGGTGTTCGATGTATGTGCAGCCTTTAGTCCGTTAGTCGCATTTTACGACACCCAAGGGAAGAGAGGGGGTGGTAGTATTCTTTCACCGCTACGCGACAAAGTTGTAAACAAGCAATAACAATTAAAAGGCAATGTTCCAATTGCTCGCCAGCTATAATACCTAAAGATACAATGCAATACCTAACTAGGTACGTGGATAATAAAATTGTAAAATGCGAATCGACAGACACAGCACCGTCGCATTGCTCGGCTTACCCGCCGTTTGTGCGCGCAAAAATGCCCATTCTGTGGGAAATTACGGCAATTCCAGGTGTAAGTATCATAAATAATAGCTTATGCTCTACAATACACGGGCCTGCACGAGAATACATAAACCGAACCAGAATGTACCCAGTTATAGCCGACGCAATGGTTTGCGGGAATTTTATACTTAAATTAAAACTGTAAGCCTTATATTATACCTAGGCACATTATTTCTGCTTCATAAACGCTTTAGTTAGTCATAACTAATATTATTAATGCGAAAGTGAGTATGTCTGTTTGTTTGTTACGATTTCAGATTAAACATTTTGGAATAGAGATAGATGGGGACCTTGGAGACGGTTATACGCTTTACCCCCGAAAAATTTACGCGAGCAAAGCAGTAGACCAAAACTACTATGATCATAAAGTGGGTTTAATTTACCAATGTCTGAGTCTTAAATAATCAACCAATATATTAATAAACAAACAAAAGTTTGTTATTTAACTACTTAATTGAAGTTTACTCGTACATAATAATATTATTACCGTACTGTTTTCATTGTTGATACGCCGTTTTCAAAATTGCGGACAGCGACTGGGCTTCATTATCAATGTCTCATCAATCACTTGATACATAACAATGAATTGCTCATTAAAGCCTACTCGTATCAAACCGCCTAATGAAAGAGTTGGTTGTTTGTTTAGATTGATGGTATAACGATGTAGTAGGTAATAAAGCCCTTTTTTGACAGTCATAAAGGCGTATCTATTTTTTTATTATATTGTCGTTGAAGGTACTGCGTAAACCTAACTCGGTGAATTGACATTTTGAGTTACAAGTAATTGCAAGTTCAGGAAAAGGTTACAATCGTTTGATATAATGTCTTTTCTCATGAAGTAGCTCTAAAAGTATGATATTGTCATAATATAATACGTTTTCCCAGACGAAAGATCACGAAAAATTAGTCGATTTAAAGTGCTTACTTATGGAAATTTACTAGGTTTTTACCGAGGTTTTTTTTTTTTTATTGCAGAAGGAGGCAAACGAGCAAGCGGGTCACCTGATGGAAAGTAATCACCGTCGCCCATGGATACCCGCAAAACCAGAGGAATCGCAAGCGCGTTGCCGGCCTTTAAGGAAGGAATAGGCTCGTTTCTTGAAGATCCCTAAGTCGTAACGGTCCGGAAATACCGCCGCCGAGAGCTGGTTTCACAACACTGTAGTTCAAGGCAAGAAATTTCTTGAAAAACGCACAGTAGTAGACCGCCATCCATCAAGGTGATGTGGATGGAATAACAGTCGATTGCGTGTAGTGCGGTGAAGGAAATCAGCGGCAGGGATCAAGCCGAGCAATTCCTCAGAACACTCCCCATGATATATACGGTACAATATACAGAGAGACGCCACGTCTTCCGGTTGGAAAATATAAGCGTTTTTCGAAATAATGTCAAGTAAACGCACGGTTTGTGACTAGAGACTTGACTTGAATAGATTCGCCCTAGCAAAAGACACATCTTTAGTCCCGGACTGGCGTCTCGCACATACATTCGGCACTTGCATCATCGCAAATATCTCCAGGTTCACATTAATGACTGTAACATTGTTTTTTTTTTTTATTAGGCTCACAAAACTGGTTTACAATGATCACATAAACGACTAGAAAAAGAACATATAAAGCTTATTGCACTACATTGAAACCTACTCGATGCAAGCACAACATGCGTAAAGTAGATCATAATAACAAACACGGACTATTTCCGGCTCGAGAAGTACGTTATATATAACTATAACTAAAACAAGTACTTATAAAATTACCTTACTAACATTACCTTAAAATTACCTTATTAATTACTAACTCAAAATTAAATAACAAAGTAAAAGTAAAAGTTTTATGAGAAAATATTTATTTTTATTCTATCTGTCTCTGTGGCGAGTGGCTAATTCACAGAGTCTGCTAAGATTCCCATCGGGCGGTACATCTAGGTACTTAGATTGGTTTTTATTTTTGAAATTTCGTTTTCACAATGCTGTATAGATATAGGATAAAATGTTGACTAGAAAATAATTACTAGAAAAAAAATGTTTACTAGAGAACAATCAACCCGTCTCAGGAAGCTCGAATGGAATTCGAACCCATGACCTTTAGATTGCCGGTTCACTGCTTTAACCGCTAAGCTACCGAGACCTCAAAAGACTCGTTGAAAATTCTTTCTAGTAGTTGATGAATTACGCTGCAAATGTACGTTATGTCACTGTGAAAGTTTACCTACCCTCACAGTCGAAAAATACTATTGCAAGTATTTAACAATCGATAAAGACGTAATTGCTTATAAATATCATTATTATTGAAAAAATGCATTCACAATGCTATATAGATATATTATAAAATGTTTACTTTAAAAAAAAAACATTTTTCTAGTAAACATTTTAGTTTGGTTTGTAGCTACCATCATCTAAAGTCTGGTCTGGAATAAGATGGCGGTAGCAATTAGAGCTTGGAACAACTCCTACCACTAACCAAAATGTACAATACAGTCAGAATAACACGGCACATTTGCAATGGCAAGAAAATGGTCAAGAAAAGCACAACGAAAGCTTTGTCGAAATTATATATCCTGTCGGAGCTACCTCGTACTTGGTCGGCTATCACAGAAAAAACTGAGTGCTCATTAAGAGCTACCATCACAGAAAGCTTAGGGCCCATTAGCATTTATTTTACTCAACGTTGACTGTGCTGGGCACAATTAAGATTTTGTATCTACAGCGCTGTAGTGTACAAATAACTTTGGTGAAATAAACAGAAAAAATACTGCAAACGACTGCAAACTGTTGTTGCAATCGACAACTACCTACATGGTTTTTTTTAAACTTTCCTGTGTAGTTTACATCAGGTATAGATTTCCTTATAGGTAGGTAGGTATAGTACTATTAGTTATTCTGTGGTATTACCCAAGCAACACGTTAGTGAATTTTGGAACTTATTTTGCAACTGTAGGTAGCATATAATAGATGCAAGAGTATTACAGAATACAGGTATTACAGAAGATTGCTCACTATCTCGTATTTCAGCGTTAAATATTTCACTTCTGGGGTCGAGGCTTCTTTAGTTTTAAGACTTTTATAATCTTAACTCTAATTACTTTCTTTTTTCTTTTTCACATGAGCAATTATAGCATACGGGGTGATCAAGATCACTACCTATCATCATCATCATCAGCGTATAAACGTCGCACTACGGGGTACACGTCTAACCAACTGGACACTGCAGGGGAAAGGCTTCCATCGTATATCTATCTCTATATGTAACTATCTAGTCTATCGCTATAATTAATGGGTATTGACTTAAGAGGCCTATTACATCTCGACTGTGATTTTTGCGTAAAATGGCCAATTTTGGCGTTATGGATCTCAGAAACAAAATAACATTAACAATTATGACTTATTGAATAAAGTAGAATAGCTATTGGAATAGTGCGTAGCGGCCTCGCTTTTTGTAAATGTTGCTTAACTTTTTAATTAAACCCAAAATTGCAGAGAAAGACTTTCACAAAGTGCGCGAAGGCACTTTTTTGAGCTCATCGATTGAACTACTGTTCTAAACAAGTGAAATAAAAAAATTATAATGTTATCTCTTATATAGTCAAATAGTGCGTAGCGGCCTCGGAATTTTTAGATATCATTGATTTTATATAGGAAAAAAATCTTATTTTAAACTATAAACTTTGAAAATTGCTATAAGTTAACTGTGAATATCTCCTATCTACGATAATATTATTCAGCTAAATTTATACCAGAGTAATTGTTACTTCATGAGGAATAAAGATTTTATAATGAATTTATTATCCTATTTTGATAAAAACGATAAATACAACTGCAAAATTACTACAAAATGCGATGCGCCGGCCGTCCGAATTCAACTTATGCTCACAGAATAGAGATTTGTAATATTATGCACAAATTTATTATTCTATTTCGATAAAAACGATAAATACAACTGCAAAATTACTACAAAATGCGAAAATGGGCATTTTACGCAAAAATCACATTCGAGATGTAATAGGCCTCTTAATATGGCGCCACCGATACGACACAGAAAAGGTCCTAATATTAATAATAATTACTAACATAGTTTAAGTATTTATATTTACTAAAAAAATTGATTTTATTATTGTATATGTTAGTCTGAAAGGTTTAACTACAGGCCAGCGTTGCCTGTAAAAAAAATTACGACGCTTGCAAAATGCTGTTTGGTAATTACAAACCCTGGGCTATGCTTCGAATAAACCAAAAACACACTTTGCAACCCTGGGAATTGAACCCTAGAACCCCCTGATATTAAGCCGTGCGCTAACAACTCGGTCACCGAGACGTCAAACTGCCAACTATCTATCAAAATATAAATATTTTAACCAACTGACTGAATAGGTTTACCTTCAGGCTGACCTATTCAACGAGTAAATCGTTCGTGCTCATAATTTGTGTTTAAGTGTACTGCTGAAAGCAAAAAAAGGTCTTGTTAAGTTGAAACCGAGAGTCGGCGAGTTTAAAATATGCGCGGGCAGGGTAAGCGTAGCAGCGGGTCTGTGAGGAAAGGAATGCCATTTGCCTTTGTTATTTTAATTTTAAATGTAGTAAAAAGCGTAGCAAGATAAGATATTTCAGATCTCCGATTTTGTAACAGAATAGTGAGAGAGACGTATGCTTTATGTCGGTAAAAACGTGATCGTGCTACCCGGTCTGGACATTATGACTTCTTGGACATTTAGAGACTTGTACATATAGACTAACGCTCTTTATAACATCTGGACGTTAAGACTTCTTGGACATTCAGAGACTTGTACATATTGACCAAAGGTCATTATAACATTTGGACGTTATGACTTCTTGGACATTCTGACACTTGTACATATTGACCAACGGTCTTTATAACATCCGGACATTATGCCACCTTGGACATTCTGGCAATTGGCCGAACATACCCCGGAGTCGAATTATACTTTGTTGTGTTACTTTCACATTTTTGATTGCCTGATGACATTAGTACCTACATAATATGTCGTAATATTTATCGGTGACATTGTAGGCGAATTGAACCGTTTAAAATATCATTGAATCAATTATTTTTTAAATATACACACATAATCACGACTATTATCCCCAATGGGTTAGTCAGAGACTTAGCCATGAGGACCGCAAAAGCAGTCCTCTGCCAATAGTCCACTTTCACCAAATAGCGACTATACATGTGCTCAGCGTGACAGGTGGCGAGCCCATCGCCGCCCAATGCTGTTGGATGTATGTGCAGTATTTAGTCCTTTGGTCGCCTTTTACGACACCCAAGGGAAGAGAGGGGGTGGAAGTATTCTTTCACCGCTACGTGAAACGGTAGCTTTTATTGCACATATCTATTGATAATTTCTAATCCATTTAAAAAGGTTGTAAAAGTTAAACAAGCGTTTATTCATTGGCGAGTGTGGAGTGCTTAGAATGTGGTTGCGACGTTATACCCATTATATGCCGCTATGCATCATGTTAACATGAAATAAAGGCATTAACTGATGTTTCACGGTTGGCAAAGCTCACGTAATACCTTTGAATTCGGAAGCATCCATTAGCTGCGTGCGGTAGTCGCTTTTCATCATTCCATTTTTTTTTAATACTCATATTAGCTTGTGGTGGCGACTCATTAAAATAATACTAATTACTAAACTCTTTCCTTGGGTGTCGACCGGCGACTAACGGTCTAAAGATTGCACATTCATCCAACAGCATATAGCGGCGATGGGCTCACCATCTGTCACGCTGAGCACATGTGCAGTTATTACTTGGCGAAACGTGGACAATGACAAAAAAATGGTAAAGAAATGAGAACAGTCTTGAAACCGATCCCGATCGAGATTGGTATTGTGCAGTTTCGTACTTTTGAGTTACGACACCAGCGCTAATTTAGACTCAAACTGGGTGAACTAAATGGCAATGACTTTTGAATTTACTTCACTCTATATCCGCGCAATATGAATCCAAATTAACGCTGGTGTCGTAACTTAAGAGTATTGAAACTTCACGATATCAATCTTGATAGATCGGGATCGGTTTTAAGAGTAAGGGGACTGGTTTAATATTTTTTTATTATTTAACGGAGACTATTCATATTTTTTTAAATACTTACATGTTATACGTTTTAAAGTACATTGAAATCACCAAAATATATATTTAAAGGGTGTAGGCTCAAAAAGACAGATTCGCAAAATGACAGATTCGCAAAACGTCAGAAACGCAAAACGTGGCGTAAAATGAAAGATTTGCAGAATGACAAAGGACATTGTTTAGCCTAATGGAGCGTTCCCACGGCCTGTCTGTCCACGCGCCCAACCGCGCCAACAGGTTGTGGGAATCAACACATCCGATGAAGCCTGCCGCGGCGTGTCGTCGCCTGTGCGATCCATCGGCCGCACCGCGCCGCGCCGCGCTTTGGCACTCCGCGCCAAGCCGCTACAAGACGCGACAGGCATTGCCGGTCCCACGGCCCGTTTGCGGACGCGCCGCGACAGGCGTGGCAGTTAAGCGTTCCCACGGCGGCGCGGCGCGGATTGTCTTAAGACACGCAGTGGGAACGCTCCATAAGAACCAACACAAACATAACGTACATGATAATTCTTAGCTTATTTTTTACGACAGATAACAGCATTTAGATTTTGGCGGACACTTTTAGACAAGTAACCAATAATAAAAAGAACGTTTTGGACAATAGTATTGAATATCATTTTTTTTTATTATGGGTTGGATATTAAGAGTTCAGTGCATTCAGCCAGTGAATTGAAGGTTTGTGACCAAAATATTTATAATATGTAAAAACAAACTTAATAATATTATGCATGCATGGCTGACTCGATATACTTAGAACTAAATACTCCAAGCATCATTAGAATATGATACATCGCATTTTATTCCAAACTGAAAATGTTAGTCGACTCAAGATTCTTTTGCCTTTCCAATGAGAAGAATTTTACTAATCTGCGGTGCTGTGTCACTCGCTGACTGACGTAACTGTAGTCTGCTGTACACAGTGTTGCCATATATACGGATTTGTCCGTAAAATAATGTCAATGTTCAATACGGACAATGAATGCACACGAATTTTTATACGGAATTTTCAGGCAAATGCTTTTCATAACTAATAACTCTTAATAAGTAGTACCTATTAATAGCTTTTATTATTCCTAAGAAATATGTTACATTTTATTTGATTCTGCGTAAACTAGCGAGTCTTATTTATTTTTCATAGATTTTTACAGAACTGAACCAGCAAACTGCATAGTAAAAACTATGGCTTTGAGGATTCCCATTAAGATATTTTCTTGGTTGGCTAATATGAGAATGAGAGCCAGACAGAGATAATGGTGTTATTTAGTGTTAGTGCAAGCAAGACGTAAAACACTTTGTTATGAATGAATCATTATTGTGTCTGTCTGATATCCATATTGTTTTAGTGTGTTTTTGCTGTTATAAATTATCTTATTACTTTCATTGATATATTTATATATAGGTAGTTGTAAGTAAGTATATACATACCTTAGAGTTTCAACCTAGACCTTAAGATAAAATATTTTTTGTTTGTATTTTATATGTCTATGTATAACCTGTTTTGTGGATTCAAATAAAATAAAACTTCCCTTACGGATTTCATACGGAATTTGGCAGTTATTAGGGAGTACTGGCTCTAAGATCTGGCAACACTGGTTGTGCGGTTGACGTTCTTAGGCAAATAAAACAAAACAGCGCAACATCACTTTTCAAATTCTCTCAAGAAGTCCGTGCGAGATCTGAGTAAAGTCACACATCTTTACTAGAACTCAAGTGGTTTGGGGGGAATAATATCATTTAGCATTAAACCAAACGTTCATATTATCATCAGTCATCATTATCATGAGTATAAGCATAATCAATGAAATCTAATAATACGACCAAAGGACTAGTACCTATCCTTGGTCAAGAAAAAAAAAGTTGTCGTTCTAGACTTCTTGGCGGGAAAGTAAAGCGTCTTGTCTAAAGTTTTGTTTTATTTTCTTTAATTTATGTTTTGAAGAATAATAATGTGAAATAATGATGGGTTATTTAAGTGTTAGTGAACAGTGTTGGCAAATAAAACAAAACAGTGCAACATCACTACTCAAATTCTTTAATTAAACATAACCTCAAAATAATTATAAGCTTTTCCTGATATTTAGGATCTCGGGAGTGTCCGTCAAAAATCTTCGTTTTTACAGTCATTTACTTGCAATTTCGACCCTAGAAAAGAATATTTCATGATTATTGGTTCTTAGGCTAACAATGTATGGGCGCAGAACATTGTCCTTTATATCATCAATTGCCACAAATAAAAAAAACATGCAATGTCGCGCATCACTTCAGAAAAAACGGCTTTACCTGTTTGCCTATTTATTTTTTTGTTGTATTTGTAATTGTTAGAAATAATGTCACGGGATACGATGTGTTCACATGGACGCAGTCGCGAGCGGACCACAAGTAATATATTTCTGGCTGAAATTAAGTAATTTTGTCTCGCTAATAGCGGATACTTAATTTTGATGTGTGATTTCGCGCCAAAACGACCGTTCATCAGGACCGCCATCATTTTAACGTTTTTTTCTAAGTAAACAAAATGAGGAGTCAAAATTATTATTACTAGCTATTATGTGTTGCGTTTTTATATTATTGCAATTATTTCTAATGCATTGAAAAAACTTTCAAAATTAGCTTATTGTTACATGGTGATGGTGACACATAAGAGTATATCATATATACATACATATCTATTACATACTATTAACAAAACTTTTTACAACTTTTTACTATTAACTTAAGTAAGTACATGTTTAATATTGTTAATGCGTATACTTGCACATTTTTTTACTAAGGTCAACTTGGGGAACACCATCTAGGGGGCAAGCCTGTCTACACGGCTTCGGTAAAACAGTAATCGATTTTTGATTCCAATAGCTTAGATAGATAGCGCTACTAGGGGTACTTTAGAAAAATAGTGAAGCACAAAATTATTGAAGTTTAGAAACTTCACACCGACCTACACGTGCTCCGGAAAAAAAATGTGATTTAATCAGTGTTTTTAATAGAGATTATGGTAAGTAGCTTTTAAAAAGTCTACTAAAGCAATTTGCTGTATTGGTTCTAGGAAAACTAGCATATTTATTAAATTAATTTGATGTAATTTTTTCTAACCTAAAAAACTAATAGTGGGGAAGTCCGTCCAGACCATCTGAGGCAAGACCGGCATATGGTGTTAAAAAACTTTTCTGTTTTAGCACATACCTACTTACTAAATGGCTTCGCTTGATTACTGATGATTTATCAAACTTAATTCTATATTTATTTTGTCGAAATAATGGTAAAATTGGTTTTCACTGTCGTATTGTAGACACAAGTTTTTATTTTTCAGTAAAATAATTCAAAAATTAAATCAGGAAAACTGACAAAGCTTCTTATTCTAAAGAAAAATTAATAGAAGCCGTGCAAGCAATTCAAAGTGGAGAACTCAGTGGCTGAAAAGCGGAAAAGTTTATAATATACCACGCATGACATTAATGGATCATGAAAATAACAGAAGAATTAAATCTCAGTATGATAAGCGACGTTGTTGCCATTTTTATACGAAGAATACAGTTTTTGTTTAGGCTATAAAAACCTTTGCCTCTGAATTACGAAGTCATAGTTACTAATAAACAGGGTTTCATTTAAAATAAAGACTATTTTTTATTAAAATATATTGTCTAAATTATACTATCCATGTGAAAATTTTTTTACACCCCTTCACCCAGTCATATGACGGAGTTGCCTCAATTTTTTGGTTTTTCAAATTGAAACGAATTAACACCATAAATTGATAGCCGTAAAGTTTTTATTCATTACTACCCACATGTGCATATCACTGAATGGTTATTAGTCCATTTTTGTACGCATAACGTTGAATACTTTCACTAGACGAACTTACCCCTCGTCACGGGGAGTCCGTCTAGAAGATGTGTTTTCAAAATACCATCCGTATTTGCCAAGACATTAGTACGCCCGGACATTTGCCTTATTTGTAATGTTCACAAATGACTACTTTGCCAGATGGCAAAGCAGATGCTTTAACTCCGTCTTTCTAGAATAATTAAAACAGACCTAGTGGCAAATCAATTGTAACTATTAATAAAGTATGCCGGTCTTACCCAAGTTGACCTTACTTCCAGATAAAAAAATACTAACATACTTACCTATAATAATAATGTTATTCCGAAAGCTACTTTCAATAAATTACACGAAATCGAATATTGATATTATTTGATTTGGCTGCTATTGTATTCCGCAAATATATAATGTGATATGACAGTTCTCGTAGGTACTGATAATATTGTATTGCTGTTTAATATATAACGGCAATCATCATATAATAACAATATTTAGGTACGTAGCATGATGTATGGATTATTTATATAAAAACCGCATTGCATTTCTATGTCCGGTGGCCGAGAGGCTAAGCGCTTGGCCCGATAAAAGGAGGTCTCGGGATCAATTTCCAGTTCGAACAAACTGTGTTTCGTTTTTCGATGCAAAGCCCGAGTTTGTGATCACCAGTCGGTTACCTATCATAAATTCGAATTTTGCCTGTAGGAATTTTATTTGGCCGAAAACGTTTTGTAATTTTTTTTCACATAATTTTCTTTTTACCGAAAACAGAATTTACAAAGTATATAAATGCCGATTATCGATTGTTATTTTTTTCAAAATCTCTATGTTTTGAAATCCCACTCAACGTTTGGCCGAAGCTATTAATGCTAGACGATTCATTTTCCAGAAACACGTTTCCAATATTATTAAAATACAACATTTCAAATAATTGAAATCCATAATATCATCGAACAACTTGTAATCGTAGTAACGTTTAAGCATGCAAACAAGCATGCAGCATGCAAACAAGCATGCAGCATGAAAACAAGCATGCAGCATGCAAACAAGCATGCAGCATGTAAGCAAGCAAGCTTGGTGCTTGCAAGCAAGCTGCTGCATGCAAGCAAGCATGCAGCATGCAAGCAAGCATGCAGCATGCAAATAAGCAAGCATGCAGCATGCAACCAAGCATGCAGCAGGCATGGTTTCTGTCACGGCTCCGGCGCTGCGAGGCTCCGGCGGTCCCACGCGAGCCTATCGTCGCAGATGGCTTACGCTCACCTGCTCCTCAGCTCGCGGGCCGCCTTGCCCCTCCGCGCCTACGCGGGCTTGAATTACACTCTAGCGTAGGGCAGACAAGACTACGTGGAGTCGGTTTGGCCGCGATTCGTTTCTGTCACTGACTTTTGAAACACAATCTTACTGGAAACATAAAGTATTAACTTTTTAAGACATCTAAGTTTATTTACCTAATAATATGAATATATGAAAAACAAAAAAAAACTGGGTATGAGTATGATATTTTAGAGAAAAAGTTACTTCGAATTTTAATACTCCTAGATATGAAATTTATTGTAAACAAAACATCTTCCAAAAGAATAAAGTAGTTTTGATAATCGGCTAATAGTTTTTCTGGAAAATGAAACGTATGTATGATAAGTTTATGGATTAACAAAATTATGTAAAAGCAACGATCTGGTATTTAAAACTTCGTCATACCGTTTTTGAACAATTGAAATTCGTACAGGAAAGTTTCGAATTTATGAGAGGTTCCCTCACCAATCACCACCCCACCCCGCGTTTGGCAAACGTGGTGATTTTAAGCCCACGCCTATAAATTATAGCGAAGACTTGATTTCAATGATGGAGACCTTTGCCCAGCAGTAAAACAGTATACAATATGTTGATTCGCGTCGCTGCCATATTCATAGGGCGAGTTCCACCCATGAAACTGAACAACTTTTCCCAAGAAACCTATGTGAAAAAATTACTAAAAAATGTCGACCTTCCATTTTATAATATTGTCGTCAGCTGATCGGACAGTTTTGTACAGGAGGTCAACATTTTTTTATCATTTTTGCACATAGGTTTCTTGGGGAAAGGTGTTCAGTTTCATGGGTCGAACTCACCCTATGAATATGGCAGCGATGCTAATCAACATATTGTATAGAATATACTTTGCTTTTACTTCTAATGAAAATAACATTTCGAAAAAGTCAACTTGCCGACGGATTTTAGCAATCTGCGAGCGACGACGTCACTATTACAAAATTCGACAGAAGTGCGATTTTCAGGTTAGCTGAGTTACCCAGAAATTCGTTAATTAACAGCAAACATGGGTAGACGATTGTAATTATTTTTAACAACTGCAACACTATCTTTACACTGTGGTAAAAAGTGAATCGGAATAAATTTTACCGATTTTTGAAGTGATAGCTACATCGAATTTTACGAGTTATTAAAATGAAAGCGGTGCTGGCTGTATAGCTGTGGAACAGACCACTGATCTAGTAACCTTTAAATACAGACAATTATTTGTCAGACGGAACAACAGCGGAGCGAGACGACAGCTAGAAAATTTCCTGAACTTTACACAGAACTATGACTTATTATTAAGTTTGAATATACATTTTTCCCAGCACTAAAATAAACTTGCTGAGGAAATATTCCAACGACGACCATTTGAACTTGGTGGAAGCGACTGAAATTCTATGGAAAATAGCACAAAGCAATTTCACAGACAAAAAGAGGGGGAGAAATATTTATTTGATGTTTGCGGCGGTAGGTAGGTAGGTTCAAACACTTCAGTTATTTAATTTTGTACTTTGTTCAAGATTTCTTTGCAACTTGGTAGCAGGAAGCTTTGTTATTTATAGTAATCGACATCAGCCTTTACCGTTAATTCCGCTGGGCTTACACTGGCCCGAAAGGGGTTTCGTGGTTTTCAAGGACTGCTGTATTACGACAACCATTAGGAGCCAAGGGTTTAATGTACCTAACGAGCCGGCGAAGCAGCATACGGCTCGCCTGATGGAAACTGGCCCGCAACTCATGGATGAAGAGCTTCCGTTTACATCCCAATTTTTCATCTCACCGTCTTAAAATACTATATTTTTATTATAATGCCACTAGTTAAGAATCAACTCATAGTCAATACAATAATCATTTATCGCAAAGTATTGAGTTAATTCGTAACTAGTTGCTACGAGACTTTATTCGCGTGAACACTGCAAAAAAATATTTTTACAATCTTTGTCCTGACTAATAAAAACACAAGAAACAATTTATTACGTGCAGGTGCAGTTCTGAAGTGTAGTGAGAAAATATTGATTTTTATTTATATGAACAATCTATCTTCTAACACAGAGCTGCTTTAATTACTTTACTAAAAACTTACGAACCGATGACGTAGTGATATTCATAAGTACTCAATTATTTTCCATCCGTTTCGCTCCCTTAGCGTAGACGATTACCCTTGTGTGTGTTCGCCCTTTGGTATCGTCTGGGTTTCATAGATGGCGGTGTATCGGTTTGTACCTTTACTGAATCACGCTAGTAAAGTTGTCAAACCAACCATACAAGTAGAGTCCGTATCGCTTATACTGTGCTCTTAGAAAATCAATTGTCTATTTATTAAGAGATTTTTTGTTTGCTCCTCTTCGACAAATGATTTTATAAGAGCCGTTGAAAAGTAAAATATAATTTAAGAAAAACGTACTTGCTTGCACTGCGAGTCATGTGATTGGCGCACTGCTTGCTATTGCTGTTGCCTTTACTCATGTAAAGTACCTAAATTGTTACTTGTTAATCATGTTATATACGGTTCTCTAATTCAAAAAGCATAAAGTTTATTGTCATTTTATGATTAATCATTATCCTTATCAAAAGTTTGATAATCAAGCCGGCAAGCGTCACGTGTCCGATGCCGCGAAGTGTTACTGTAAATGAAAAAACAGTTTCCATTGACTAAAAATCCATTATTATACCTAACCTCACCTCTATGTACGTATCACATCCTTTCAGGACAGGCGTGCTAAAACAGGACTGGCTATTAAGGTTTTTTTACTCTGCGCTAACAAAGAATAGTGTTGCGAAACAACAGGTACTGCTAACTTTAAATTATTTTAAAATTGCTATTTTTCTGCTGCACAATTAAACAATGGTTTCTTTGAGGATTTTTGTGGGCTCTTGTTTTTTACCCTACTGTTATGAAAGTCATTCACTGTTGTCGAGTGTAATTTCATTCTGCGGGGATCAATGGCGTAGCGGCTTACGCGTTCAAGTAAGAGGCATTTATTGCATTGATGTGGTTACAATAAAGTGTACATTTTCTCTACCGTACCAAAACATGAGCCCTGCTACGGCACCGCAACATTGTGTGACACAACTGGGGCACTCTGAATGGTAACAAATTAGAAACATATCTATCTATTACGGTGATAGGATTCTCAGTATCTGAATGGATAGCGATCACTTTAACTTCTTACAAAAGCAGCGTTGTTTTACATTGCTGCGTTTCAGTTAAAAGAGTATTAGATCCAGTATGATAAGCTGCAGTCCATCAGGTGGGCCGTGTGCTCTTTGTCGGCTTAGTATCATAAAAAAGCTGATTCGTATTTTGGAAAGCAAGTTAAGTTGTTGGTCCCGGTTGTTGGCAGTATTAGCGTCAACTCGAAAAATATAACATTCCCTACCACGTTGGCCCAATGCGGGATATTTGGTTTTTTTAAGGCCAGCAGTGGGTAATGGCACGGTAGGTATAAGTGAGTGATGATTAATTCATTATATACTTTTGCTCAATGTTGCCAAACAAAATGTCTAGTTACTAATAATAGAACGCTCATGTGACCATGATAATTAAAAAAGCAGTACGGCATTGCGTCAGGAACCAGTATGAGAAGGGATTATTTAGGATGGAATTTAATTTAAATCTTCTAGATGTTAGCCTGATTCAAAGTATATTGTCAGATCCAAAAGCAATTATGGCGCTTAATTACGTTTAGATGTTAGTTTTGTAATTTAAGTTACGGCACGGCGGGAGAGACAAGACATTATTCATAATGAATAGAAATCCCTGTAATTAAAATCCATTAAAGTTTTATCACGTACCTACTGTGAGTAAAATGTAGTAGCAGTTTTCAATAAAAGTTTGTAGTGTCCGTACAAAGTGAAGGTTATTCAATCAACTGGCCTAACTAGCAGCACAATATTTCCTAACAAAGTCTTAATCCAATTGTCGCACGAGGTGAAACGGCAATTTTTCAGCACTGAATTTTTTTTCTCACTAACATAGAGTATGCAACTACTATTTTTGCCTGTGTTACCGTCGCTAACCATTTTCAGTACAGAATACTATTGGTAACTTTTACTAGGTACTTACTGTTGGTATCCTTTTTGAGAACAGAATAATAAACCCCCACCTTACTCCATAAATAAGCCATAATCACACCTACACATGGAGAGCATATTAACGGCTATACTTACTACGCTTTATTACCGTTGCTAACCTTCTTCAGTACAGTATTTCACTCCACATTAAAACACGAAGTATGTACCACCGGTTATTCTACGCCTAGTTTACTGTTGCTAAACCTCTTGAGAACGGAATATTATGCACATGGAGAGCATACCAACGGCTTTTCTATGCTTAGGTTAGCAACTGTTAAGTTTTTTACAAACTTATGCCCAAGCTACTGTTACTAACCTTTTACAGAACTGAATATTAACCCTTTAATATATCCGTGCCTGGCGTGAAGAACTTGATAACTCGACTTACACGATTTTTTAATCGTCGCAATGGCTTCCTACGGCATTGGTTTTGTAGGGAAAAAATTGACAACTGGATATCTACGTTACTTTTAGAGATATTGCCTGTGACAGATAAATATATCCATATTTTGCGTATTTTATTTAACAAAACGAGCGTATCTACGCGATGAGTCACAAAAAAAATATAATAATATCGTAATATATCCATATATCAACTTATACTATACAGCGTACGTAAATTGACAAAACGAGATAATCAAACGATAAATGTGTAATAATGATACCCAATTCTATGGTGAATAAGTTGATAAGTATAGATATGTGGATGGGGTGTGTGTGGGTCATCGGTGAACATGTTGATAAGTTAATTATTATGAATAATAAGATAATAAGAAAGAAAAGCATAACCATATTTGAAAAATCATCTAAAATTACTCATAAATCAATTTAGACATTTCAATTACACTGAAAAACTGATTTTTAGGAATTAAATTAAACAATGTTTTCACAGGTTTGAGCACTAATGTAAGGGGAATAAGTTGATAAGTCTCTGGGCAGTATGTTGATAACCTTACAAAATAAGCAGATTTTATAAGAATACGTAAATAATTTGAAAGATCACATGAAATTATTCACAAATTAAGCTATAATGATGAGTTCAAGATGAAAACGCATTTTGGAGAAAATGTCAAACTTTAAAATCGCTGCCCTGTAAAATTGCCATTTTGGACTTATCAAGTTCTTCATGCCATGCACGTATATATTCCCACAACGTTTTGAGCTTTATACATTTTAGATAAGAAAACCTTTTAAACTTTCATGGTCACTACAACTATTTTTATGTATAAACGGGATTTTTTACCATGTTTGTGTATGGTGCATGCAACTGCGCCGAAATATCGGGGTCTCAAAATCTACAAGTCAAACAGGATAAAATCCCGTTTTTTCAGAAATATAGGTCGAAAAACACAACCAATGAAAAATTTCAACATGCTGCGTTAAAGGGTTATACTCAAACTGTATGTGTAGCGGCACATTAAAAGAATACTACCAAGCCCTCTCTTCTCTTGGGTGTCGTAAAAGGCGACTAAAGACTGCACATACATCCAACAGCCTAGAGCGGCGATGGGCTCACCTACTGTCATGCTGAGCACATTTGCAGTTATCATTTGGTGAAACGTGGACTGTGGAAGTATACTGCTTTTGTTGCCCTAATTGCCTGGTCTCTTAATAACCATTCGGGGATAATTGTCGTGATATATTAGACAGGGCGTCCCACGGATATGCTACATGGAGGGAAAGTACCTTGAATATTGTAGAAAACATTATTTGAATTTAAAAAACAATTTAAAGTGCATTCATAAAAGGAAGACCTTGAATTTTAACATTTGATGTGAAATTTTGTTCAGAAAAATGAAAAGCTGACATTGCCGTAAGGACATACAGCTGACATTGAAATAAATACATATATACATTGATTAATTTTGTATTGAAAATGTTAAAATTCATGGTCTTCCTTTTATTTGTGACACTACGTTATTTAGCAAAAAATAATCCTTATGATGAAGCCTTTCGATCGGTATGATAAAGCTACAGGATGATTATTTTTGTCATAAAACGGGTTCGATTCCCGGTTCAAACATGTAATTATTTAAATATCTATGAATGAAGTTTAAATTGATTTTTAAATTCAAATAATGTCTTCTTTCAGTAAAATGTTCCATCTACAATATTCAAGGTACTTTCCCTCCATGTGGCATATCCGTGGGACGCCCTGTATACCCCCCCTCAACACACAGAGAGTGTACCAACGGCTATACTACGCTTTAGTGACGTGTCTAACCTAGTTCCGCCTCCCCAGCTCAAGTGACGAAAGGTTGCACAATTGCTCAGGTGCTTGTATATTTTAACGCGTTACGCTCACCTATGTCCCTTGTAAGCTTGAAGGGTCGTGAGGCAAACTATGCATTGTTGACTTCAATTTTGCCGGCATCGCTGCCGAGCCCTGCTAGCCATTTTCATGAAAATGGTATTAACACAGCTATTATGACGTTATTGAGATGGCCTTTTAAGTGTACGTCACCTTCTTATAATGTTTAGGCATTATAAGATTTTAAATATTTAATGAGTTAAGTATTCGAAAATTTTACAAGTTAAGTAGAGACATGGTTTTAGTAGAAAAATGGACTAAACCACTCCAGTTGTCCAGTTTAATGAGTATTCTAAAAAAATATGATTCTATGTTCGTATTGTTTTTTTGCTCGAGAATCCAGGTGACGAGGACAACGGATTGTTTCAAATTATGTTGAAATTCAAAGACTCGTTGTTCGAAGTTGAATATTTTAGTTCCATCGACGAATACTCGCCGCCGGAGTCGACAACAAAAGGCAAGGAGATTGAAAATATTTTGAAACAATCGGTTTTCCTCGTCACCCCGATGTTCAGAAGAAATACAATACAAACTTGAACTCGTATACCTACTCATTTTACTGAACTCGAGATGGTATTATCAAAAGTTTGAAAGGGAAGAATATAATTGCGTTTTTTTGTTTTATACTAGCGACCGTTCGCGACTGTTTTCGCGTGTTCATCGGTATGCTTAGAGTATTAAATGTTTTATGCCGGTATGAATATAACATAATAGAAAACTTATAAAATAAGATTTGTTACCATTTCTTTACTTATATACTTAGTACGCGCTCATAATAATTTTGTTATAGTTAAAAACATATCTCGGTAAGTGAATTATTTGTAATTCTTTCTTTTTGAGAAAAAATAAAGTTCATAAACCATAAATCATTTGTATACATAATAATATAATGCATTACAAGAGTACCGCTCATAAAGCATAGTTTTAAAATTAAGGTTGTTAGCGCAAAATAACTGAAGTGATACATAAGCGAAGTAAACTAGTTTACTAGGCATCTATTTGGTGAATGGTCAGATCGCGTGATAATATTGTGAAAATTACGATAAATTTGGTCTTATTTCTACATCATAAAGGGAACCTCTTTGCAAAGAAGGTTTGGGCAACGGAGATTTCCTTTTATAAAAAGTAGGTACCATAATTTACTACAGATACGCCCGCCCGACTTCGTCCGCATCTACACCGCGTATCCAGTAACGAATTTCCAAAATAAAAACCTAGTTCTGACAATTACAAACACAACAAAAAAAAATTAGCCAAACAGGTGCAGTCGTTCTGTAGTGATACGCTACTAAACATTATTGGCAAATGATTTTTATTTACATAGATTACTTGTTTGATACCGTGTCGCTTTGCGGTGAAAGAATACTACCACCAGCTCTCTTCCCTCTGGTATCGTATAAGGCGACTAACTGACTAAAGACTGCACATACTTCCAACAGCATAGAGCGCCGATGGGCTCACCACCTGTCACGCTGAGCATATGTGCAGTCGCTATTTGCTGAAAAGTGAACTATGGTAGAGGACTGCTTTTGCTGATCTCATTGCCTAGTCTCTGACTAAACCTTAGGGGTTAATAGTCTTGATTAATGTAGTTATGTATGTAAGCAAATTACTTGACAATTATTAAGCAAAATAATGCAGCGCCAATGTATAGCAAATAGTATAACTAACTCAGACAATCAACGCCACCCTTATCACTTACTTTGTGAAACAACGAATCGATGGCCATTGTGCTCTCAACAAAGGTTTGATAGCTCCTGCACTGAATATACAAACAAACATACAACTGGGTGGAGACTCATTAGTAAAATGATACTAGCGCCCCATCTCTTCTCTTGGGTGTCGGAAAAGGCGACTAACGGGCTAAATACTGCATACATCCAACCGCACTGAGCGGCGATGTGCTCACTACCTTTCACGCTGAGCACATGTGCAGTTGTTATCTGGTGAAAGGTGGACTGTGGCAGTGGACTAAGGTCTCTGACTAAACTAGTCAACAGCAAAAGACAAGTCACGAGCAAAAATATGTAAACAATTGTAACTCTTAATGCAATGGAATAAGAGTCAAAGTGTATACATATTGGTGCTCGTGACTGTACAACTGCGTGCGTACTAGATAACTTGCTTTAAGATATTTAAATAAAGTATTAATTGCGGTAACACAAAAAAATGATATTTTTCCCTTTAGCTCTCTACGTAACCGTAGATTCGTAACCAGTTACAAATCCTACTAATATTATAAACGCGAAAGTTTGTAAGTATGGATGGATGTTTGTTACTCTTTCACGCAAAAAATATTGAATGCATTTGGATAAAATTCGACATACAGATAGTTTATAACCTGGATTAACACATAGGATACTTTTTATTTCGATATTCTCACGGGAACGGGAACCACACGGGTGAAACCGCGAGCGGCCGCTAGTGAGGAATAAATGATCTTTGTGCGGAACCAGTTACGTACAAAGAATTATATTTCTGTATTTGATACCACGGTTACGTACAACTTTGCTTAGTAAATAAAACCAGTAGTTATAGAATGATATACGTCTAATAAGTCATTAGATGTCCTGTTGCTGAAACTGACATAAGTGTCAAGTCAAAAAAAGACTTAGAAAGAGGGTGGATCATATGTTTGATTGTTCAGAATATAGATATTTATCCAGTGGTAATAGAGAGGCTGACCTCCGAAATCCAGAAGTAAAATCGCAGGTCCGGTTGATCTCCTACATCCACTCTCACAACAATAACTAGTAAAACAGTATCTACATAACGGACAAACATCTTAAATAAGTACCTACTTAAAATCCTTAATTAAAAACACCCAGACCCGAAACCAATTATTTATAAATTGACCCAACCGGGTATTAAAACCGGGAGATACTCGATGCCATAGCCGGCATGCTAACCACTCGACAACGGAGTTCCCTATGAACCCACGTTGTTGTGAATCCACTAAACCTCATCAGGCGTCCATGTATGGCCCGACCTTCTGCATACATTAGTAAAGGTTTCTCCAGATGTGTTACATTTATTGGCTAATGGACACAAGTTAACCAGATTAAATCAGATTGAACCATTCTCATGCATGAACGACGTGAGCTCCGCGATATTGAATAATGCAATTGGAATGGCCTTATTCGCATGCATATGGACGTCAGAACCAAACCATCCTCTCATTCACTTTAATACAATTGCATTTGCAAGGCACTACGAGAAATAGAGTGTAACGACCCATGTACCTATAGAGAATGCAATGAAACTTGTCTAATTCTGAAAACGTATTTTCTTTACTCTTCAACGGAGAAGCAATTGGACTTCATCAAACCTTCCTCAGTGGTTGAGGATTTCGGGTGGAGCGCGCTTTTAATTTCGGTCTTATCGTCCCTTACCATCAGGTGAGATGAAGGCCAAGCGCTTACCCGTAGTAGAATAAAAAAATAAAAACCAGATGGTAAGTGACACTAAAGCCGAAGATGTTAGCGTACTTATGACGAAACCCTCGACAATTTCAAATTCGAGTCAGAAGTTTCGTGTTGTAGTAAACTCAGTTTTCATTTGCACAACGTTCTACTGCTGAGCTCCGGCCTACCCACTTGGACATGGGGAACTCGGGCTATAACATACCACGCTGTTCCAATACGGGTCGGTGCTCAAGGTCGGTGAGTTACTGTCGTACTCAGAGACGTCAACTAAATTTTATTGTCAATTAAGTCTCTTGCTGTCACTTTCTTAGTCCTAAATAGAGAAGGAATTACATTTAATTGTCACTAAAACTTAATTTACGTCTGTGAGTACGGCAGTTAGTGTTTAAATTTTTATAATGGTACGGAATAGGTAGTTAAAATTGTGTATTCATGCCCTGAAAAGAACTCTGCAACCTTTTTAATTATTTTTTAAAGGCGGAATATAAAATGTTTTCCGAATATAATACCAAAATAGTTAATGCCAACCTAAAACATAACAAAATAAAAAAAAATATCAACGTAATAAGGTAAAATATGAATGTTACTTTAAACAAAGGCTCTGTCTTTGTGTAAAGTAAAATTAAGCGTATAAATGGAAAATTCCTACTATAATAATGTTGCAGGAATGACGGAATTCTGTGGCTACACAAAGCGCTTCCCAAGGACTGTTATTGAAGTATTTCATAAAGAAAGTAGGTACATTTTGACACTAATTGGCTCAGTTTGTTATGGCAGCTTAAAAGAAAAGCGCCTCTGGTTTAGTGATGCGGAAAAGCTAGTCCGAAGAATGTAGCGTGGGGATTAAATAGATACTTTAAATTAATTGCACAGTTTGCGATTGAACATCATGATAAATTGTAGTAATAGTGCATGTTTTTTCACTATTCCGCTGAATTTGCGTAAACTGGTAGGCATCGAAACAGTTACAAGTTGTTTAAGGGAGTTCGCCAAAAGGTGGCGCTGCTTTGACCCTTTGCAAAATTGTGTTACCAGCCTAATGTACTAAGGGTGGATTCGACCAAACTGGAATAAGGTCTTATACCTAGATTAAACGCCCAATTTGTATGGACTAATCCCGGATTAAGTCTTATGTTTGGTCGAATCCACCCTAAGTTTGATAGTTGGTATGATTACAAACGGAGGAGCTCGATGGTGCAGCGGCTAAGGCTAGGCGATCGTGCCAGTTCAGCTACTTTCGCAATGACGGCTCACTGGCTGGGTGATCAAATTAAAAAAAGATACATAAAGTCGTTGGTCTCAGTTGTTGTCTAAGATTCCAGTCGTTAAACCCCAGCAACCCGTATTGGGCCAGTGTGTTAAGTTATAGCCCATTGTTTCCATGTGCCGTTGTCCACGTGTCCATCAGTTGGATGTTTATAGGCTTACAATAATAACATGACGTGTGATCCAGCAAACGATACAAGAAGAAAACAATACATTATCACAAAAACCCGTGTCAAGTCAGTTAAGGTTAGTGACAATAATTGAACAATAGGGCCGGTGTTTTATACGAGTAGTACAATATTAATAAAGAGCTTAATGTTAACCCCCTAACGCACGCCAAGTGCAAAATAGCTCTCACTGAATGGTTAAAGACCTAAACATACGACGATTTTATTAGATCTTAACTAATGGCGTCGCGAGTTACGCGTTAAGCCAATTTAAAGTGGTATAAATGTGGCATTTAGGACATTAAGATTTTACCTACTTAATTAAAAAAGGTATAATTCATTAAAAATAGAGTCTTAACACGTGTTCTTGTGAAAATAACACGCGATAAACTCAACCTACGAATATTGTCATTAGAATAAGTATAATTACAATAAATTTATTTATAGTCGCCTTTTACGACACCCAAGGGAAGATAGGTGCTAGTATTTTTACGATATAAAAAAATCGAATATTACGAATTAGTGGTGGTAATTAGTCGTTTCGCGTAGCGGTGAAATAATACTACCTACCCCCTCTCCTCCCTTGGGTGTCGTAAAAGACGACTAACAGACTAAAAACTGCACATACATAAAACAGCATAGAGCGGCGTTGGGCTCACCACCTGTCACGCTGAGCACATATGCAGTCGCTATTCGGTGAAAAGTGGACTATGGCAGAGGACTGCTTTTGTGATTATCATTGCCTAGTCTTTGACTAACCCTTCAGGATAATAGTAGTGAATAGTCGTGATTATATATTTACGTAATTATATAGTCCTTTGTAACCTTATTAAGAGTGGAGCCTCCTAACACAAGCAAGATTATAACTTGCTTAAATGGAAACCCCAAATATCTATGTAAATTAAGTTACCAAAATAAACTACGGAAGGATGTATGGAAATCTCAACTTATATTATAAACACGAAAGTTAGTTTATTTTGTTTGTTACCTACGCTTAGACAACTGAAAGGATTTTGATAAATTTTAGAATAGAGGTAAATGGGGTCCTGGTAGACGTTTATAAGCTACTTTTTCCTCGGAAAATTAATGCGGGTGAAGCCGCGTTCAAACGCTAGTGTTAGGAAACTTAAATTATTTAATCAAGCTGTTGTATTTTTGTAACTTTTGTTCATATTTTGTAAGCTGGCATCACTGCCACCATCTTGGTTTTGTCTGTCACGTAGACAGTTCTTTGTCTACGGTTTGTCAAATCGTCTTTACAAAACCAAGATGGCCATCGGGCAGCGTCCCTGTCGTCCGCAAGACGTTGCGCTGAGAAGTGGTGTCGGAAGGAAGTTGCTGTGAGAAGTTGTATTGCTGTAAAAGTTGTTAAAAGTAATAAAATGGCAATTTAATCAAGAAAAGGTTTTAATTTTTGCACCAACCGTTATATCTCAGAAGCGGGATATCTCTGCCTACAAAGTGTAAGTTGATTTTTTTTTCATATTTTAAGTTATTTATTAGCTTTTTCTTTGCTATTCCTTGGTATTCCTCCTTTAATAGTAAATCGCATTTTACGCTGTGAAATCTACCTTCTTCAATGTTTATTACTTATTAGTAGGTAGTTGTAAATTTTAATTAATGAAACCGATAAGTATTTTTTCTGTTGCTTTCTTATTTTATGAAAAATGCTTGAAAATGAATTATGGTAATAATGAATTGTGATTAAATATATCGTATAGACTTAGATAGATTATATACATTTCATACTATGCTGGCTTTGGCTGGATAGCCAGGGCTACTGTTTGGAGGTTTTCTCTGTCCTAATGCAGCCAAGACTACCTGAGGTTGGCCTATTCACTGTTTTGATGCTAGTGTGTAGTGGTGTTAAGCCTAGTAATGTTAACAATAGTTAAAATGGTGATGAAGATTTTAAGTTGTGCAAATGATAACGTCTCCGTGGTCGATTAGCTCAGCCACTTGATTTGTGGGCTCAGCGCAAAAAGCAAAAAAAGCAGCTAAGTACCTATGTTTTGGATTTTTTTTTGCTGCTTAGCCCGGGTTTGTGATTACCTAGGTACCCGCATTTGGCAAGCTTGGTGACTAAGCCAACACCCATCAATTGTAGCGACGACTTGATTTCAATAATGGAGGCCGTTGCCCAGCAGTGGGACGGTACTTAACTTTTTTTTCCCCTTTTAATAAGTTATAAGTTATGATTAAGCGTAAGAATGCATATCATTATTATTCGAGATTTAGATTACACTGCCAGTTGACATGATCTTAGTCAAGGGGCTTTAAATAAACCAGGAAACCTACCGATTGGTATTACCTGTTGGATGCGATATTTCTTTCGGATCTCAGAGGTGAAAACTTCTAAGATTTGATGAAGCAATGTTAACAAAATGACAAAAAAAAATTTTTTAGATGAAAGTTAATTTATTCAGCCTGGTCATCAGTCAATGTGATCTTGTCCGTGGGGTTTTATACCAGGCAACCGAACAATTAGTATCGCATTGATTGTTGGGTATGCAAAAGTTTAAATAAAATAAATCCCGGTCAATTCGGTCAATGCGATCTTGTTCGTGGGGTATTTCATAAAAAATACCAGGTAACTGAACAATTGGTATCGCATAGAATGGGTCATACATATTATATGTGTGTAAGAAAAGTCGATCGAGGGGTTCTTTATAATGAACCAGGTAACCGATCAGATGGTATCTCATTAACTCTTGGATTTGCAAAGGGTTGATCCTATGTAGGGTCCTAATCACCCGCTAAGCTCCCAGATGTCGCGACAGTCGCGGTCCAACGATGTAGCGAGTTGGTCTTAAGACCATTAGCTGACTAATTGTTTTTGCAAAAGTTTCATAAAACCAACGCATAAATTTGGCGTTTTACTAAAGTTACTATTATGGCTGTATACTCTGAATACGATATGCTGTGATTATGAAGTTTTACAAACGTAATGTATGACTTTACATTTACGCTATTTAAGACATAATGAATTAAGCGTGAATTTCATAGAAAGGTTATACGGAAACATATCCGGTATTTTGTTATGTATATGACACCTTATAACAATTCAGACTTTTAGAAGTTATGTTTATTAATTGTTTTTTTATGTGATACTTTAAGGTTTACGCAAACACTGCACATTGAAATGAAATACTTTTTACAGACCAAACTCGCTTTTAATTTAATACATTACATTGTTGTTTATTCCTGACGTTTAAAACCCTTTACATTAATTTATATTTTGCTATTTACTTATTATTTAGCAATGCTTACAACGAAAACATAAAAATAGATACAAATTAAATATTATAAGACACCAAGTAATACGACATGCACCGACAGCATTTTGAAAGAGAGGCAAAACATTAACTAGGTATTCCATGGTTCAAATACAGTTCAAATTATTCTACATTTACATTGCAAACGTTACTTCATAATTGTTTTCAATGAATTACACTTTAATGAGAAAATTACAATTAGATATTGGTCGAGTACTTTCAGCACATTATCTAAAAAGGTTTTTCTTGAGTAATCAAAAATGGTTTTAATGTCGACCTTTAGGTTGATTTTATATTATACAACCGTCACTTTCACAACTGTATTAAGCTAAAAGTTTGTAAATGTGACCTTTTTCTTTTCTGGAATTTGGATGTGACCAAATGCAGATGTTTAAAATCAGTCGGTAAAAGCAGAACTACTAGGAGAAAAGTTGCTCTGGAATATCGTGCAATACTTGCTTCCGTTCATAGTTAAAATTATGAGAATAGGAAACGTTCACAATAATGAGTTATATAATATATAATATATATACATATTATGTAGGTGAAGATTTTACACATTGCATTAAAGGAAATATCTGTTTTAATATAAATAATAGGCTTTTGTTCTTATAAATATATTTTGTAAAGAAGCAACAACGTTAAACAAGTCTGCACGACCTTTGTACGATATTTTTTTTGCTATTTGGGATTTCCTACAACGGCGAGAAATCGTCGTCTGAGAAACAATCTCGACGACGAAACGGTAGGCTGACTCCTGCTGGAAGTACCCTCCCGAATCAGAAGAGCAGACGCCGCCTTTATCCGAGCACCCGAGGTATCGAGTGGTTGGTGAAGATTCAGCTGGAGAGCAGTGTCGAGCATCGGTGGGCCAGTCATCACCGAGACCTCATTCCGCGTGCACCGTGGCGTGCGCTGCTGCGTGCGCTGGCGTGCACCATGGTATGCACTGCTATGTGCGCTGGCGTGCACTATGGCGTGCACTGGCGTCTACCGTGGCGTTCGCTGCTAGGTGTGCTGCTGCGTGCGCTGGCGCGCACTACGGCGTGCACTGCTGTGCACCGTGACGTGCGCTGCTGCGTGCACTGGCTTGCACCATGACGTGCGCTGCTGCGTGCACTGGCTTGCACTGTGAAGTTCGCTGCTGCGTGTACTGGCGTGCACCGTGACGTGCACCATGGCGTTCGCTGCTGCGTACACTGGCGTGTACCGTGGCGTTCGCTGCTGCTTGCACTGGCATGCACCGTGGCGTGCACTGCTGCGTGCGCTGGCGTGCACTGCGGCGTGCACTGCTGCGCACCGTGGCGTGAGCTGATGTGTGTGCTGGCGTGCACCATGGCGTGCACTGCTATGTGCGCTAGCGTGCACTGTTGCGTGCACTATGGTGTGCACTGTTGCGCACTACTGCGTGCATCATGGCGTGCACTAGCGTGCACTAGCGTGCACTGTTGCGTGCACTGCCGTGCCATATCGCATGCACTGCTACGTGCTTCGCTGAAGTTCGAGGCGCGGGCAACATATTTCACTTTAATTTTATAGTTTGCGCTCCTATTCAGATGTCGCCGTCCCTGATGCTCCGTGTTCGATTCCCGGTCGGGTTAATTTAGAAATAACTGTTTTAAGTACTTTGATTCCGAGCCTGGGTGTTGTCTATGCTTAATAAGTATGTATTTAAGTATGTGGTTACGTTTATCCCTTGACACACCACCATAAAAAAACAAGTTTCAAAACAAGCATAGCTTGGGCTAGCTGGATTATTGGCGTAAGAGTAAAAAAAGGAGTTACTTTTTATAATTAAATGTTGATTATAGTCAAACACGTCATGTAACATCCATCCATATTCCATGCTTGCGCCTCAGACTGTTCTCTCTCTACAAGTCCCGTTTCACATTCTAATTAATTTTTCATGACTTAAAATTACAGGTTTTATTCATAAATTATTTCAATGTATATAGAACCTGCCAGTGTACCAACATGGCATAGACTCCACAGTACTCACTGATTAAGAGTTTGTCTAAAACATGTAAGTATGTGGCATAGCCAGGGATGCCTTTTCCCAGGTATTAGGGCCTATATACCGTTAGCGTCACCCTATGCCATTTTATAGAATGAAAGTTACACTTTTAGATTTTATTCCCACAAGATTGAATTATGCTGAATTACATCCTAAAATGTTCAGCAAGAAAGTAATGTTTGGTGTACCTTTACAGCTATACTAATGTACAACTAATTATTTTTAAACAGGTGCTCCATTTTTCTAAAACCGCGGCTTGTGTGATTTTTATGCAGGAACAGAAGAGTTGTTAAAACAGATTTAGATGGAGGATTTAAAAACAAAAGAATAATCTAGTAATTACTTCGGGATTGGTAAAACAAGCAATGTAACATGTTATAATTGTAATAAAATTGTTCACACATTTTCAGATGCTCCATACCATTGGTTAAATGTGCAAATTGTAATTGGCGAGGACACAACAAAAGTACAAAACGACAGCACCCAGGTTGATATTCTTCCACCGGGTTCCTGTCACCCCCTGGTCTGCTGCCACTACTGCTGCCCTACCGCAGCAAACTACTGCTGCCCTATCGCAGCCTACCTACTGCTGACCTACCGCAGTCTACCTACCCACCGATGTCCTGCGGGTACCGATTTCCTGTCGGCGCGGTCTCCGGTGCGACGCGGCCTAGCTTTCGCCTCTGCACACCGTCCTTCAGGAAGAGTAGCCGAAGCTAAGTCCTTTATTTAAGCCCTACTCAAGCGGGCAGAGTGAGCGATCCGTATACCCTCCCTGAGTTTAGTAGATTAAAGAAAATAGCATCATAAATGGTGCCATTACCACCTGTTTGGCTATTGTCGTTGTTGTTGTATTTTTAGTATTGACTGCTTACCTACTTTTGTTATGCTTAGATGATTACAAATTTTTATGTACACTGCCAGTGGGCGCCTTCCGCACCCTACCATTTTTAAAATTATGTTTTCCATGGCAGCCTTTAAGTGGAGCGACACCATTAAAGAATAAGAAATGTAACATGTTAGCATGTAAGGAGGTCTTGTTGGTTGTCTAATTAAATGTATCTGCTGTAAGTAAGTATTTATAATAAATTGTCTATTGCGTTAGACTACCATCCTGAGTATTCCAAAATTGTTTGAGAGAATGGCTAATCTCTGAAGCTTTTTATAATATAAATGCATATTTTAATATTTCTATTTAATTTATTGGACATGCACGAATGTTATAATAATAATTGGTTAAGATGTTGTAAGACATGTCTTGACTAAAATTGTTTAATTTTAAATAATATGCTTATCGAATGTTGTATTGTATTAGGTTTAGAGAAAAACTAAATTTTACCATGTTAATGTTGTTGAAAGTAATTATTGTAATGATCATAAAAGTTTCAAATGTCATTCCATTGTATTGTTCCATTTGGGAAATTGTTTAATGTCAAATCATTTTATTATTCAGTTTCTATGTTATGACTATTAGGGGTGACTATTATTACATACAATGAAGCCTGGCATTCAAAAATGTAATGGTAGGTATTGCAATAGCCTTATTTTTATTATCGTGTAAAGAAGGTGTAAAGTCGTTCGATGTAGAGAAGTTTTTGGTTTTGTTTTTGTGAGATTTGCTTACCAACTCATTTATTATTGAAGTTTTGCATTCACGGTGCTGTATAAATAACTGATAAAATGGGTGGGTGGGTTCGAATCCCACTCGAGCTTCCTGCGACTGGTTGATTTTTTTTTTCTTTCTAGTTAACATTTTATCCGTTACCAACTCATTGTTTGTTTGTTAGGTCTGTTTAGATTTATTTTAATATCGATATAGTGTTGATATGATCAAGATGCAAAATCATCTGTTTAATGCAAGATAACTAGAAAAATGTATGAGTAGGTACTTATGTCTAAAAATGATTCTTAGTTTAGGAACAACATGGTAGTCGTAGGTCTAATGCTAAGTATCAATAAAATTCTTATAATGTGCAACTCAATGATGGGTCTCGTTGTAAGGTAGGATGGCCGAGTTGTTAGGAAACTTAAATTATTTAATCAAGCTGTTGTATTTTTGTAACTTTTGTTCATATTTTGTAAGCTGGCATCACTGCCACCATCTTGGTTTTGTCTGTCACGTAGACAGTTCTTTGTCTACGGTTTGTCAAATCGTCTTTACAAAACCAAGATGGCCATCGGGCAGCGTCCCTGTCGTCCGCAAGACGTTGCGCTGAGAAGTGGTGTCGGAAGGAAGTTGCTGTGAGAAGTTGTATTGCTGTAAAAGTTGTTAAAAGTAATAAAATGGCAATATAATCAAGAAAAGGTTTTAATTTTTGCACCAACCGTTATACTAGTACGTATATAATCCCGCACCTGGACCCTCAACTATTTGTATAAGAGCAAATCTGAAATTGTGAAAAAAATGTTCTGTTACTGCCTGTAACAGGATATTTCCATGCAATAAATAAAATTATATTATATATTACGACTCGAAAACGTGAATAGCATTACGCGATAGGCGAAAAATTACTTTCAGAATGAGTATTAATAAATAACATACATAACATACCTATTCGTAGATATGTTCATGTGTAGTCGAAAATACTTCTGTGGGATATTTAAGCGTATTCTCGATCATAAGCGTAGGTATTACATAAAAGTTTTGAACTAATTAAATTTGACAGCCTTAAAGCTATGGAAAATCTTATTGAATAGCAGATAATATGTTTTTATGTAGTTCAAGACAATCTATGGAACATTGTTCTCGAACAAAGGGTATATGGCGAATGACACCGGTTCCTGAAGGTGACATTGCGGGAAAAGAGTCACGTCATTTCATTTTTCTCAGAATGCGGTTTGCAATTTGAGTATTGGGTGTTGCTTGTAAACGCGACACTTTTGTTTTGCACACCATCTTGCTTTCACTTGTTCCTAGAATATAGTTTTAATTCCTAAACATATTTAGTAAAAACAGAACAAAGAAGGTTTTATCTACTAAAGAAGATATAACGGGTTCTTTAAGAGAAATACGGAGGCAATATCATAGCGAGAGCATTCATCTTATTTAATTCAATTTGTGGACATTTGTAATCAATCAGTTGCTTTGAGCACGGCTCAAAGCCACTTCTTTTATATGAAAGAAAGCCAGAAGTAAAGTCTACGCTCCATTTACTTACTGGAAAATATGGAACAGGAATATTAATTCATAAAAGTTTTTATTAAAAAAAAACTTGGTTGCACCCAATGATATTACATTTTAAAAGGAATTTGCACACAAATTGTTATTGATTCGTAAATCACTTCCTATAACTACGATAACCTATATTATGACAAGGCAAAAGTATAAAAATTTTAAAATATTATCTAACGCTTTTGTTTTGTTAGTAATTGTGTGTTTTCTGCTTCTTTGATATTGTTTGAAATCAATGAATGTATAGATAACATTGTTTAAAATGCATTACATTAAACTTGACAGTGTATAATGTACATAACTTGTAGCTAAGTATTGGAATATTCAATCCAACACATTTATTCATCCAAAGAATAAAATTGACATACAACACAAATTTTATTGACATACAATACTAAACAATCAAAAATTCTAGTGTAAATTTATGCAAATGGATTGAAAGTAATAATTGAAGTAGGTATAGTTGTGGATATGTGGAAAAGTGGTTATCCTAAACAATATCTTAATTAACACGATTGCGTGTCAATAATTCAATAAGCCACTTGAGTCGAACCTCAAGTTTGTTTATAAATATTCAGAGTCATCTACAAGTCAGTTTGAAGCGTCTCCGAAGGTTTATGTCTGTACAGATCCACATAATATCTGATGCCACCGGGCAACTTTGACCCTCCCATAACTTCGCGTGACGTCTCAGTTTGGGCAATATCCAGCGATTCCCTCAGCCGAGCCTCTACTGCGTCCACATTTACGGCTACGGAATTATTAAGTGCAATTTGGTCACAGCACAAACTTCGCCGCCGCCGCCGCTCTGTTTACGAAGACGGACGAGATGTTATGGCGATTATGAATTTGTTATGATAATGACTTTTCTTATTTGGATTCTATGGACTAGGTGGTTCTAACAGTTTTAAACAGTTCCGGTTTCAACTATATGCCGGGAGTACCTACGTATTATTGTTTAAGCCGGCTTATGAAATTCATAGTTAAAAATCTTTAAATCAAATAATTTTATAAAGGGCTTTCGAATTGTCCCAAATCTTTTTTCTTTGCTACCCATTCAATTCAGGAAGTATGTTAATATACCACAGCTTTATAAGGCAGTAACAAAATTTTACAAAAGAATAATGTCATTACCAAATCATACAATTAACTTACAAACTTGCTAGCCATCATCATCTTTTATCTTAGTCTGTCGCCGTAACAACAATGTTAGAAGCATCGTTGTTGTATCCCGCTAGTTTTAAAGATAAGATAGTCTGTCGTACTTTTTCAGCCTTATCGTCGCTATACGCTTCCCCTTTGTAACATAACCAAAATACCTATCATCACACGTCACACTAATATTATAAAGGCGAAAGTTTGTGAGTGTGTATATTTGTTACTCTTTCACGTAAAAACTACTGAATGGATTTGAATGAAATTCGGCATACAGATAGTTTAGAACGGCTGTATGTTAAGTATTTTTTGATTAATTCTTTTTTTTGCTGTGTTTGCAAATTTTATGGACAAGGCTTGTATGGAAGTGGTATGTTCACGGGGAGGTCGCGGACGATGTCGCGGGCGAGTCGCTAGTATATACTTACTATCTGGATTGTACGCCACCGGTTATTGATAACATTATGAACTCTAATTATTATCATTAGCTAAGCCTTCAGTTTACTAACACCCTTCTCGTTAACGAAGCCGTGAACATTTAACGACCAAATACTACAAACCTACTCAATGGTGAGGGCTGCTTTGTCTAAACCTACTTGCTGGAATCTATAAATATTACAGGTTTTAAGTTGTATTGATGACATCGAATGATGGTTATTTGTAATGAAAATACAAAATAACTAGACAGGTTTATATCTGTCTTAAGCTTCTAAACGTCCCAATGCTGGGCTCAGACCAACCTACTTTGTGCACATGGGGGAGGCTGGGTCATAGCTAACCATGCACATGGGGAGAGGTTGAGTCATAAGCTAACCATGCACATGGGGAAATGGGGTCATAGTTAACCATACACATGAGGAGGCGCTGGATCAAAGCTAACTATGCACATGGAGGAGATGTTGAGTCATGGCTAACCATGCACATGGGGAGGTGCTGAGTCATAGTTAACCATGCACATGATGCTGGGTAATAGCTTACCATGCACATGAGGAGAATCTGGTTCATAGCTAACCATGCACATGAGGAAATGGGGCCATAATCAACCATGCACATGAGGACATGGGGTCATAGTTAACCATACACATGAGGAGATGCTGGGTCATAGTTAACCATGCACATGGGGAGAGTCAAGAGTCATAGCTAACCATGCACATGGGGAGAGGCTGGGTCATAGCTAACAATGCACATGGGGAGATGTTAAGTCATAGCTAACCATGCACAGGGGGAGATAGGGTCATAGCTAACCATGCACATGGGGAGATAGAGTCATAGCTAACCATGCACATGGGGAGAGGCTGACTCACAGCTAACCATGCACATGAGGAGATGCTGGGTCATAGTTAACCATGCATATAGGAAGATGCTGGGTAGCTCAGTGCGTGATAGTTGGGTTTTATAGATAAGATTGTCGCCTAAAAATAAACACTAAGATCAACGGCGTAATGGGTCTTCCTTAGTACGGAGGAAATGAAGATTATTTTATTAGATCTCCCCTCCTATCTAGTGACAGTGACAATGTGTATAATATTATTGCAATAAGATTAATGTCTGTTGAATCTCGTCAGATCAGAAATAGCTCGCTTATTTCTCAAAAGCCGTAATTTGCTTAAGAATATTGCTGTTCATAAGATAATCAATTCGCAGTTTTACACAAGAAGCAGCAATTTTCGTAAACATGTATACTTATGAATTTCTGTAAAATGTTCTATATAAACTTTTTACTTATTATTTATTTATGTTATAACATGTGAATTAACTATTAGACCGAAAGTTAAATAGAAACTAGTATTATGTTAGAATAAAGTAAGAGAAATTCTGTCGAAAATAATGTTAGTTAGAATAAATAAGTACAATTTAATGTACTTATTAATTTTCTAGACTTAGATTATTATCTCATATTATTATGATAATACTATTTTCCTGTTACGAAAAACAGCATTCCGAGAAATAAGCATAAACACTTGAATTTTAATCCATGTTAACAACAAACAACATAATATAAGTAAGTAATTAATTAAAATAAATGATTATGCGGAATTTAATCATCGCAGCATGCAATCACCCACTTCTTTTTTTTTATAGCAGAAGGAGGCAAACGAGCAAGCGGGTCACCTGATGGAAAGTAATCACCGCCGCCCATGGACACCCGCAAAACCAGAGGAATCGCAGGCGCGTTGCCGGCCTTTAAGGAAGGAATAGGCTCGTTTCTTGAAGATCCCTAAGTCATAACGGTCCGGAAATACCACCACTTCTAGGTATAATCCCCTCCTTTATTTTGTGTCAGTCCCATCTGTCATTGGCGGATCTCATCTATCCGATGTGAAATTAGCCACATGTTAGAGAACCATACAAAAATATTTACAATATAAAAGAAATAAAGTTTTTGTCGCTTTGTATGACCTCTGTTTATTGGGCAGTCCGAAGCAGAGCGCTATAGTTTTTACAATCTATAAAATGAGAGAACGTCGACGCCTCTAGAGACGGTCATAAAATAAAGTCGCCATGCACGGACAGAAGCTAGCAAGCTTTTGAATATATTCGACTTTTAGTAGGGCTTTTCTAAGGAAATTCTTTTTGAAGCTAGGGTAGGCCAGGCCAAACAGGAATGTCAAATCTGTTTTGTATATGCTAAAAAGACTAATAATTACTAATCTTCACTAAAAAAATACAAACAAACATATATCACGACCGTTTTCCGAAAGAGGGGGTTCTTTGGGGGTTAAAGTTACTTGCGTCCGTAGGTTTACCCTTGAGACGTGACCCTACCTATCCTACACGTGACCCCTGGGTGGTGCTAAATGAATGACACTGACTGAGTGGTAGAGCCACGCTGCGTTGCAGCACGCATTGAGCCGGCTCGCCCGGCGTAATACCACCCTCTCACGAATATCCGGCGTAAAATAATGGCACTTGGTGCTGTTGTGTTTCGTCCGGAGAGTGAGAGTTCCGGAGGCCCCTCCAACCCCCCACCCCCTACAATTCCTATTCCTTCATTAACCCTATTCCTTTCTGAAAGGTCGGCAACGCATCTGCGACTCCTCTGGTATTGTGGGTGTCCATGGGCGGCGGTGATTGCTCTCCATCAGGTGACCCGCCTGCTCGTTTGCCTCCTTCTAATATAAAAAAGGAGACCTTTTTTAAACTTGGGAATATTTTTTTATTACTAAGTTCCAGCGGCGGCACGGATGGTTATGTGGGGTTCTCCCTGGTAGACTCGAAGACCTCGACAGGGATTCCGGAGTATACCCACTAAAAACACAAGTACAACCCCTCACTTGTAGCTATAGGGTCTAGGACAGCCGGTTACGCAATCTCCAGTGTTTACCCCAGCAGCAAGTAGGCTGAGCCTATAGCTCTGCATTTGTTATGATTCTAACACACTTCATTTGCTTAATTCGTTCTTTTATACATGCTCATTGAGTACATTGACCTGATCTTTTATGAGAGCATCTCCGATCTGATCCTCGCCTTCCAACTGTACCGTTTACTCTCGCCTCATGTATGTATCCATGCATCCTCCCTTCTTTTGAATATCGGCGAAAGCTCTCGGCAAAAATCCGTAAAAGGCAGGGGCTCACTGCGACCAGTACACTTACTACGTTACCCTTCTGCACTTCAAGGTTCGTAAGTGCATTGTAATTAGCTATTTGATAGTTGTAACAATAAAATATGAAATATGTCGGAAATGGTAGTTTATGATTTAACGATAATTATCCAATAGTTTTTTTTTATTTAGATAATTTGTAAATATTTTATTTTTACAAAATAATTTTTCGATTTTTTATTTGTGGATTACAAACATGGGCGGCCATGATTGAGCTTCATGTGACGTCACATTTCACAAAATTATCAAAAGCTATCTGTCTGTTTTAATATAAATTTCTATATTTATTTAAATGTGACGTCACACAGCAATATGTCACGTGACCAACCGTTTTCGCACAAAATTTGAAATGTATAAAGAAAAATACGTTTTTTTTCTATTAAATAAAGCTTTTTCGAGGAAGAAAATATTGTACGGGGTATAAAATAAGCGTTTGCAATATTTAAAATACTTTTTCGAAGACTGTCAAGTAGCCAATTGGGCTTAATCGACCTCTTGTCTATCGACAAAAGCCGATCGCTCCCTATAGACGTAAATTTAATTAAGAGCTAGGTAAGCAACCACTTGTCTCAATGTTTGACTTACACGCGGTGGCTCAGAGGGTTTAAATTTTATATATTAAGTACTTAAATTAGCTGACAATGCAAATTCTGCAAATGACGACCTCAGTGTCCATCAAGAGATACACGTCCCATTCCGGGGTTCACTTCCAGGGGGGTTACTCTTGAACGCAAACTCAATCTCAATACAATTCCAATGCGATTAATATGTAGCGATATTGGGATAAGTGAAGATAATTCCGGAACGCCATCTTGATAATAATTTGTTCAATCAATTTCCACCCAATTTAATTCCAATATGGCGCTACGAGTATTGTCGCTTGCAAAAATGCAATTTGACATGTTTTAGATTTGTGATTGGGAATTGATTAATGCAATTGTGTTTCAAGAGTAAGCCTACTGGTCAGGCCAATTTAGAAATAACTGTTTTTCCAAACTGTCTTGGGTCTGGTTGTTTTGTTTGTATTTCAGTTTGTTAATCCGTCATCTATTATGATATCCTTTATACAAAGAAGAATGGACTTTTTGTATGAAACCCGTCCCACCCTTTGTAACATGGTAAGTTTCGAAATAAATAGTGTATTTTGTTGTAAGTACAGCAAATATGAACGAGCGAATGAATGATGATAAAAAAAAATATGAAAAATGAGGGTGGTAAGTATACTTGTAATTAAATTCAAGAAAAAATCTTGAATTCAATTTTATGTTATCATTTATTATTTTAATTTTCTTCTTCTCAATAACCTTTTTCTCCAATGCCTGACAGATTTGCTGTCATATAATAAAATGCTTCCCTTTTCAAGTACTTTCATTTGACGCATACTTATAATATAATAACTAAAGCATTATTATTCTGAGGAGCAAGTGTTACAAAGAGGGGGGGGGGGGACGTTTTGCCCATTCTTCTTTTAATACAAAAACATAATTCGGGCTGGATAATTGGTGTAAGTGTAGTAAACTTAAATTGAGCTGTGTGTTTGTCGGCTCATTAAAAGGATACTACAACAACGCTTCTCCTTCTTTGGGTTTCGTAAAAGGCGAATAAGGGACTAGAGACTGCACACACATCCAACAGCCAGTGCGGCGATGGGCTCTTTCGCTGAGCAAATGTGCTATTGTTATTTGTTGAAACACATACATACACACACTCTCGACTATTTATCCACGAAGGGTCAGAGACTAGGCAATAAGGACCACAAAAGCAGTCCTCTACCATAGTCCACTTTTCACCAAAAACGACTGCACATGTTCTCAGCATCACAAGTGGTGAGCCTATCGCCGCTCTATGCTGTTGGATGTTGGTGCAGTCTTTAGTCCTTTAGTCGCCTTTTACGACACTCAAGGGAAGAGAGGGGGTGGTATTATTCTTTCACGCGACACGGTTTCTAATGCTAATTAAGTTACGGATATAAGTCCAGCATATTTTATATTAATCCATTATAATTATCATTATAATTACACATTCGACGACCTCCGTGGTTGAGTGGTTAGCGCGCTGGGTCTAGCGTCGCGCCATCTCTGAGGTCCCGGGTTCAATTCCCGGTCGGGTCAATTTAAAGAAAATCTATTTTTCTGAATTGATTTCGGGTCTGGGTGTTTTTTCTATGTTTTAGTATGTTTTAGTATAAATTAAATTTATTAAGTAAAGTCGCCGTTATCCTGTCTGTGGCTCTGCTTTATTGTTTATAACCACGCAACTGATTTTTAAGCTGTTTTCACTGAAAGAGACATAACTAAAGATGGTTTTTTATAGTTTGTACAAAATAGCTGTACTAAGACGGTGTTATGACATTGATGTAAAACATTACACAATACATTATTCATTAATTTATACAAGACAGACATTAGACATATTTAGACAAATACAAGCTACACTTTAGTCCCTCGTCTGCGTAAACCTTAATGTACATATAGGTAAATAGTGTATTGTGTGTCGTTATTGGCATAACGAAACCCTCAGGCGACCCTGACTAGGTGTCGAGCAAACCTAATATCCAGAGGTGGCCGTATTCAATGGGCGATCACTTAGCCAGCCGTCAGGTAGACAGCTTTTCCAATATCCAATATGTTGGCTCGCCAAGTCGTGATGATGACGTCACTTATCTATGCCTCGCTCAGTCAGTGAGACGTTCATATTGTGAGGTAAATTCCAAAATTGTATATTGTTTAAACCAACAATCTAACTAAATATTTTATGCGTAACTGAACTGTTGGTACAATATCACTGACAATATCTATATTAATAAAAACAATTGGCAAAAATGAAAATAACAGATTTTATTTGGAAATTCGTATAAGATAAACATAAAAAGATATAAAATATCAATAGAAAAGACAAAGATAATGGAATATACATAATTTGAGAATAAGGCCGCTGGTAACGATATTTTTGGTTTCTCGTAAAATGTAAAGTTTTAAACCGTATAGGTACTATTAAGTTAAATAATAAATATATCTTTATTTTTATTTTTGTCAGTATAAGACTTAATTAAATCCTAACTCACTGCTTTATACACAACTTACAAAGCATACACTTAATGAAGCTTGAATCTATTGAATTAGACGTGCTTTATTTACTGGCTTCCACAACTATAATGCAAATATACATCGTACTTAAATACTAGAATAGAAATACTGATAATAGCTAACAAAGCCAAATTAATGAGCTCAGCTACAGACAGTAAAGATTTTACTGTTTGAATTCATTAATATGCATAACATTATTCCGTTACAATAGTATCAAATTAAATGGATTTACGGACTGCGTACGACATGGTAGTGATGGGACGAGACAGGTGATTGTTTTGATATCAAATTCAATTTAAGGGGGTGCCGCGCAATCCCAAAAATTGACATAAGTCTCTTAATGAACTTTACTTCAAAGCAAAATCAATAATATTGATATTTAAAATTAGAACAATTCTGCTTTGAAGTTTCAGACCTAGTAATGTGATTAGAGCAACGTTTTTATTCTGCCAAATGAACAACACAATCACACGCTTGTGTTAAAAATTAAAATTTACTTTTTTAAGATGAGGGTGGCCTGTGGAATATCAATACAAATATTTTCATGGAAGAATTATTGTTTCATGCGTAATCAAAGTCAAAAGTCAAAGTCAAATTATTTATTCAATGTAAACCTTTACAGGCACTTATTGACGTCAATACTAATAATAATAAAAAAAGACAGTTAACTAACTTATAGTTAAGACTTAACAACTAATCTAACGAGCTATAGTCTGTGCCAGACAAATGCGCATCGCTACCCCCAGTACCACTGCACGCCGAAACAGAATCGCGTCGAACCGAAATATAAGCCGTGGTCATAGAATTGTGTAAACATACGTATCCTGGTACGACAAAAAATAGCGGGCAAGTGTCTCTCCCCTAGCGACACAAACGGCTAAAATTTATGGGTAATTTATCGTTTTTTTGGGATGAAAGGTGAAAAATTATAAATCATAATGAATTGTTAACTTAAGTTATATGTAATAAAATTAAATATGATATCCAATTATCGTAGGTATTGATATTGTGGTAAGTAATAGAAATTGGAGAGTTTTTGAAGTAAAATAAAGTAACGGCTGAAATGAGTTTTGGAAAACATTAGTACCTAACCAATAAGGTTGACATTTTTAATCATTCAAATATATTTTTTTATAATAAATTAAGCATAAAAAAACGGCAAAAATTAATAAGTATAAATTGGTGTTTTAAATTATTTTCGTTTTTCGTCTTGGTACAAGCACAGAATAACTAATATTACTACCGTACAGAAGGTTCACCCTCCAACGACCCCCACGCGAAACCGAAACCCATCGCGTGACCCGAGCGTTCATATTCCGATAAGCACAGCCGACTCGATATCGATTTGACGTCCGTCAGGAGCGCAGGGTTTACGCGCGCGCGTAGGAATAAGAAAGTTGTCGAAAAAAAAATGTTTTTAGGAGTCATTAGATATTATTTAAAGAATTTGTTTCAAATTTCAACAAGGCCACGACGTTGTGGAATGATCAGGCTAACTTACGTTAGTTCTTTTAATGTATTTAACTATTTCAGCGCATAGTATCTACAAGTAACTTAAAAATACGTAAATTTTCACAAATTTTGCAGGATCCTCTTAAAGTAAATATTAGTAAAGTATACACACTAACGTACACACATGACTTTGTATGTAACATGTGTATGTAACTTTAAATTGACTTTGATATCAAAACAATCACCTGAGGGCCTACTCCATTTCTCTGAAACGAAATTTCGGCCAATTTTCGTTAGCTATTTAAAGCACTTTCCATTATTTTTGAAATTTCAAACAATTTTCTAAAAATTAATAATCTAAATGCCAAACTTATTTTGTATGAACGAAATATCGGAAGAAATGGAAACCGCTGTAAATAGCAAACAAAAATCGGCCGAAATTTCGTTACGGAGAAAGAGAGTAGGCCCTCAGTCTCGTGCCTCATCACTAGTCGTATCCAGTCAGGTCAATTTAATTTGATACTATTGTAACGGAATAATGTTTAGTTTCGTATGTACAGGCATACATAAATACATAGGAATCGTATTACTTAAATGTTTTTTATTGTTGTAATGGAAAATGTAGGGAGGGCATTTTCCAATTTGTATTGACGCTGTAAAAGAATGGGAGAAAAGAAATGCTCTTGCTTGCTGAGTTTCTTGCCGGTTCTTCTCAGTACAAGGCTCCCGCCACATAGTTAGATTACGAACCGATGACATAGCGACATTCATAAGTTGTGCTCAATTATTGTAGCCTAAATTGAATAAATAATTTTGATTTTGAGAATAATTCGTCAACTCGCACACTTTAAACTCGCACACATGTGCGAGATGGCACCATTTGATTTTACCTATTATTAGTGTCGTCAACTCGCACAACAGTTAAAATCTGAGGTAGTCATGTACAGTCAATTACAAAAAGGTTTGGAAAAAGTCATAGTCCTTATAAATGTTTAATACCAGACAGTTATGAGTTATGAGTACAAAATAAAACAAAATTTCTTGTTTCCTATTTTTTATTCGACTATACTTTGTACGTATTCTATATGCGAGTTGACGACACAAATAATAGGTAAAATCAAAAGAATTGGAATCACACCCTTTTTCCGGAGGAGTAGGCAGACAACACGGCTTTTCATTTGCTACGGTCCTGGCTTGTATTTTTTTTTGCTTCATTTCCTCTTAAAACTTGTTTCATACATCCTCTTTATATGACCAAACCATCGAAGCATATGTTTCTTAATCATTACATATTATATAAGGTGACTGCTAGAAACTGCAAGAAACTTCAAGGGCTGGTCAGATCAAGTGTTTTAAACATGAAAAAAATTCAAAAAGATTGCAGGCTAACGTAGGGTAGGTACTTATCGCCCAATTGACGCGGAGGGTGGGTCAAGAGCCGGCCGCTGTCCACGCGTTGTAAATAATCGTTATTTTATGGTTAATTCTTTCATTTTGTTTTTCTTATATTATTGCTTTAAAATAAATTAGATACACAAAGACTGTAAAATTAAAATTCATAAAATGAATATTTAATGAAAAATAAAAAGCACAAATTTCTTATTTGTCATTTTTGTCATGTCTAAAACACTTGACGTGACCAGCGCTTGCAGTTTCTTGCGGTATCTAGCAGTCGCCTTATATAGAAAGTCGCCGTTTTCCTCTGTCTGTGGCACCGCACTATTCTCCTAAACCACGCAACGGATTTTCATGCGGTTTTCGCTAAAAGATAGAGCGTTCAGTGAGGATAGTTTTTGTTTATAATTTGTACAAAATGTCTGAAGTATGACGATGTTTCTAAGTTAGCGCGGACGAAGGCGCGGGCGGGCCTCTAGTAAAATATAATGTGAATAATGTAGTTAGATATTCAGTGAAGAAACGACGAAAGTTAGCACAATTATACTCGTTTTTGGGACATAATACACTTAAAGCGAGCGTAGGTATACACTTTGTTCGTATTGTCACATTTGTTTTCAAAGCGCCCCTGAGTTAACTTTTAAAGAAAGTAAGGGTGACAATCTTATTCATTTTGATTCCGCTTAAAAAGTTACTATGACGGACAACGACTTCAAACAATTTGTCTTAATACAATTGTTTGAGTACAATAATAAAATTCAAATTATTTATTTCGGGTAAGTATATTCATATACCCACAATAAGCGTTTAATTTCGACTTTAGAAATAGTGCTAGTAACTCGAAATGTGACCCTTACGCTTATTATTGAATTTCAGTTCAAATTAGTTTTCTAATATATGCTCACTAAATTTTGTATAAAAACCACAGCTTGGTTAGTCCGCCTTGACTAGCTTACACCACTTTATCTAAATATATCGCCACAACATTAATTATTGTACTTACTTTGAGGTTAATTCTAAAATATATGTTTGATGAAAATGAACAAGTTAAATCTAGATATCTCTTAAGATTTATTTGAGATTTGAGAAGCAAAGAGTACCGTTACCACAGTCGTTATCGTCTTTATTGTTGTATCCGACACCATTTTAGATCACTTTACATAGTACAAAAAATAAAATGAGGGATACAAGTTATATGCAGTTTCCATGACAACAATGCCTATATCTCATAATATAGAGGTTCTACCAAGAACTTTTCACTTGACAAACCTCCGCATACGCGTCTTTGGTTAAACTCAAATATGTTTATGTATTAGCTCATAACATGATATGTAGGTCATAGCGCTAAACCGGATTATAGGGAAGGTCCCCTAGGATCGCATTGTAAACAGCCACCCCAATATTTCTATGGGTAAAGCCGGGAAGACCTCAAATAATGGCCTGTTTGCACAAAAAATATGCTAGCTATAATATAAACTAATATATGTACATATATGTATTTAATTCCGCTCGCAGCACCACAAAAAGAAGCAACAATTTAATAACGAAAGAAATGGTTTCTTAATTATAATTCTTTCGCTTGGATTCAGTGTATCCGAATGATGTATATCAAAGACCTATGAAACGAAATGAAAGTACATAAATCACGACTATTATCCCCGAAGGGTTAGTCAGAGACCAGGCAATAGGGGCAGCAAAAGCAGTCCTCTATCATATAGTCCATTTTTCACTAAATAGCGACTGTATAAATGTGCTCATCGTGACAGGTGGAGAGCTCATCGCAGCTCTATGCTGTTGGATGTATGTGCAGTCTTTAGTCTGTTAGTCGCCTTTTACGACCTCCAAGGGAAGAGAGGGGTGGTAGTATTCTTCCACTGGTAAGGGACACGGTTAAAATGAAGTAATTTTTACAATTTATGGGTGCTTGTTAATATTAAATATGGTGGTAGCTATCCAGGTGGCATTAAAACAAACTCTACCACCAACCAAACCGAGTACTAACCAGCGATATATACGTTACACTAGATAGGCCCTTCCGAACACGCACTATGTTCCACTCACCTGCGGAGTCGACTCGGCACCTTGCTTTAGTGTGGCTTTGACATTCGCGCGTGCAGAGCGGCGAAAATTATTCTTTATTTCTTTTCAAAGTGTACACCTAGACGTTTACTACAATTCAGTTGTCAAGTAAGTGAAATTAATTGTTATTCAAGTCATTATTATGTAGTTATATCGTATTATAAGAATAGAAAAGATATTTTTTAAATTATTGTTATTGACAATCCATTTGGGACGCCACCTTGATACACACTACGTTGTCTTTGACCGATCTGGCGCTACGGCGCTGCGATGTCTGTCTGTTGATTAGACGACATTTTAATGTTTAAGCGCTGCAGCGGCAGTAGCAAACTTTAGGTCTCTCATTCCAGAATTTGAACAAATGGTTTGTATGAACGATCTTGTCTATACTTCTAGGTCAATGGTACTAACATGTGCTGGGAACGAACCCGGGACTGATGAATGTGAGACCAGTGATCTAACCACTAGACCACAGAGGCGGTTAAAATATACTGCCATTTGCTCGTTTCGTTTCTATGTGTTGTATGTTGAGTTTCAATGTGTAGTGTTCGCGTACACTTTTGAAAACAATATAAAAGTGTCATTTTTCAACTGAGCTACGAAGTTGGGACGATCCTCCGACCCAGACGCCAGTTACGTGAACCAACTGTTGTTATAATATTGACAAATAATAGCCTTCTCGAGTAAACTACGCTCCGTACCCTCTCGCCTGAGTGAAAACCTACTACTAATAATTGAGTTGTTGCGTCTTTTTTTTATAAAAGAACGAGGCAAACGAGCAAGTGGGTCACCTGATGGAAAGTAATCACCGCCGCCCATGAATACCCGCAAAACAAGAGTAATCGCAGTTGCGTTGCCGGCCTTTAAGGAAGGAATAGGTTTAAGGAAGGTATCGGAATTGTGAGCGGGGGGGAAGGCCTCCGGAACCCTCAAAAGTGTCTGGCTCTGCGACAGTTGACAGCTTATACTTTTAACCTTTTACTGTCTATTTGATACAGAACATCATCATCATCATCATCAGCCAGAAGACATCCACTGCTGGACAAAGGCCTCCCCAAGGATCTCCACCACGACCGGTCTTGTGCTGCTTACATCCAGCGGCTACCTGCGACCTACACCAGATCGTCGGACCACCTTGTTGGAGGCCTGCCCACACTGAGTCTTCCGGTGCGCGGTCGCCACTCGACAACCGTTCTGCCCCAACGGCCATCGGTTCTACGGGCGATGTGCCCTGCCCGTTGCCACTTGAGCTTGGCGACTCTTTGGGCTATGTCGGTTACTTTAGTTCGTCTACGAATCCCCTCATTTCTGATTCGATCACGTAGAGAAACCCCGAGCATAGCCCTCTCCATTGCTCTTTGCGTGACTTTGAGCCTGCTAATTAGGCCCATAGTGATACAGAACGCCGTCGGGTAATTAAAACGATATCACTTACAGATGCCAGCAGGGCAATCTACCACAAAATCTTTAATACATCTTGAGAACCTTATTATTTAGGCACAATTATCAAAATCGAATAAAAAAAATTGACAGTTTTAAATAGATAGTTTGCGCTAATTAATTACGTCTCAGGCGAATCCTATTGAGCGCTTCTCTCTCGCTTTATCGACGTACGACGGTACGGGACGGGTATAACAGCGAAGCGGCGCAAATAGGCGCGTTTTGTTGGTTTTTATAGGTTTTTTTTGCCGATATAGACTTTATAGGATTTACTGAATTAGCAGGTTCTCTGTAGTATCTCAAAATAAATATTTAAATTTTTTTTTAATCTAGTAAAGTACATCTAATCGCGTAACAAATTAGCACATTCTTTAGGCAATATCCTTTAGTGTATTATGTATTTTTTATAAAACCGTAATTTAATAGTAAATACATCAACAGTTTTGCCCGCATTTACCGGTGACTCGCCTTAATTCAGTCCTAATTTTGATTGATGAAAACAAACGTTTTTTTCTTATAGTTCTCATACTTACTAATGTTACAGATGTGAAGTTGTGTTTTTTTATTGGGCCAAGCTGATCGGAGGACGGGATTTGTACACAAAGATAAATTAGTTGGAGGCCTCGAAAGTGGCATTTCTCTACTTTTTACACCAATAGAAGCCTTGTTCCCGCGGGCACCAGATAAAAACTTTTGTGAGAAACCGCCGGCGAGGCCAGCGGTAGCTACTAGTTTAAGCCCTGTCGACTGATTCTGTAAACTCATTTCGAATATCTAGAAGCTGAATTCGCAATGAAATAAAAGAACTGCACGTGAACGTCGGAGACGGGGTGGTCAACTCAACCGCCCGGATTTTTTTTAACGCGTCTTTATCGGTGTCGCGTAACGGTGAAAGAATACTACCACCTTCTCTCTTCCCTTGGTCGTAAAAGTCGACTAACGGACTAAAGACTGCACATACTTCCAACAGCATAGAGCGGCGATAGGCTCACCACCTGTCACACTGAGCATATGTGCAGTTGCTATTTGGTGAAAATAGCGACTGCACATATGACTATAGTAGAGGACTGCTTTGCACCCTTCGGGGATAATTATAGTCGTGATCATATGTATGTATGTATGAGTCCGCAATGAGCTTAGGAAAAGTATATTTATTTATTTATTTTTTAAATGTTTACATTTTAACTTAAAATATGACATTAAATTTTTTTCTGTAGCCCTTCAAAATACTTCACAATAATTTTTTAAAGATTCATAAAAATGACCGCGCGCTATTGTTTTTGTGACAATCAAAATACGCGCGAAACCCGCGGCGTGACGTCATCGGATTCCATTCTCTCGCACGGGTGGCGCGACTCGCGCGAGTTCGTTAGTTATTAATAAGTCCATATGAACCAGTGCAGTTGTGCCACAGATTACTTAATAATTAATTGTGCAAATGGTTAAGTAATGTAATCGGACGCCCGCCGGGTGCGGGCAGCGAGAGCTGCGGCGGGGGCTATCGGATACGATGACGTCACGTCACGTCAGTCGAGTGCCAGCGAACTAAGCGAGGTAGCGTAGTGTTTTATGCAATTATTTATGTACAATAACTTTGTGAATACTTCTAGTATCGAAGTGAAATAAAAACTACTGGTTTTAGAATAACGACTTCTATAATGGTATAAAGTAAAAATGAACTTTTTTTTTATTTTTCCCAAGTCCATTGGCTGTTTGATAACAATAAAATATGTAATATGTCAGAAAGGGTAGTTTATGATTTAACGATAAATTATCCAATAGTTTTTTTATTATGATAGTTTGTAAATATTTTATTTTTACAAAATAAATTTGCGATTTTTTATCTGTGGATTACAAGACCCGAAACACAAGGCGGCAAGGAGCGGCCATGATTGAGCTTCATGTGACGTCACATTTCCAAAATTATTAAAAACTATCTGTCAGGTTTCAAGATAAGTTTAATTATTGAAATGTGACGTCACAGAGCAAAATGTCACGTGACCAACCGTTTTCGCACGAAATTTGAAATCAATAAAGAAAAATATGTTTTTTCCGTTAAATGAAGGTTTTTTCGAGAAAGATAATATTGTACGGGGTATTCAATAAGTGTTTGTAATGTTTTAAATACTTTTTCGAAAACTGTCAAGTAGCCAATGTAGAGGGTTAACGGTTTCCCATACAAATTTCCAAGTCGAAATTTTTAAAAACCAATTTGCCAATTTTGATAAACCTTTGTATGCTAAAGTAAAACACAGGGATCTAAATAGTTTGTTAAAAACATTTTTAAAAAACGTTTATTTAGCTGAGTTATTGTGATTTAAAGTCCACTACAGAAAGTTTAAAAGCGCAATAACTCAGATAAATAAACGTTTTTAAAAATGTTTTTAACAAACTATTTAGATCCCTGTGTTTTACTTCAGTATTCAAATTTTTATCAAAAATGGCAAATTGGTTTTTAAAAATTTCGACTTGGAAGTTTGTATGGGAAACCGAAATGCGTAAACCCTCTTATATAAAGAACTAATAAAGAAAGAAGAATTAATAAAGAACTGTATGTGAACCTCGGAGGCGGAGTGGACAACGCAGCCGCCCGGATTTTATACGTTTCATTATCTCTTTACTGTCACATCACTAGTGAAAGTCTGTCAAATAAAAATGTCATATTATGACCATCTTAGTGAATTCACTAAACCACCATCAAATCATAAAAATAAATTAAACCGTCATGTCAGGACAATACAGTGATTCCGTAGTAATCAAACGCGAGTTAACGTGTATTATTTTAAGATGAAAACCATAAAAATGCGAACAGACATACCTATATCGAGTATAATATAGCAAAATTATTATTTATTTATTCATGGGAGTGGTACAATGGACATTGGCGGGCCGCTCTGTCTAGACGATGCGTCGTAAAACAAAATAGGGCTGAATGCTTTGCTGAACTATGTAGTGGCTTTGTCGTGACCGTCTGTGAAGGGATGGTCCGATGTATGATATTTACTAAGAGCTCTTCTCTGTTTTGTGACTTTCTTTCTGATGTTGCGCCCAGCGCCTCTATTTTTTTGTTTTGAAAATGTCTTCAATTGTTTCCCGGCGTTCTAATGTTTACATTTACGGCCTTACTTAAATGGATTAGAATAGCTCTTTATTGCTGTAAATATGGTAGGTACAACGCATTTAGAATCTTATTAAAAAAATGTGATATGAGACGAACTAATAATATTAATATTTAGTTCGCCTCATGGTATATTATCTAAATCAATTTATTTGAGCCAAGCCCATCAAAAGTTATTTGACCTTTACACCTAAAAATATTTTTCGGTCATCACATATTACGCAAGAGATAGGAAGGACAATAAAACGTAAAGTTAGAATTCCTTTTCGAAGTAATCCACCGATAGCCATTATGTTAGAAGTTCCAGACTTGCGAAACTTCGGAAAAAGATATGGAGGGTCAAAGTATCCGACTTTTCGCGAGAGTTGTGCTCGTTCGTATGAAACTTGGTGAAGCACAGAATCTATACTAATAGGGCTATTTTTAATTGCACGAAGGGAAATGGCTTGACCTTAATCGCTCCTGACAAGGCACGATTAAGCTAAAGATGGAAGCACACGTCAACCGGAATACTTAAACACTAAAGAACTAACTTTAGGAACAAAACTATGCTAGACAGATTAAGATGATACAATGGTAGTTAGCCAGGCAATCAACCACCCAACCAAAGATCCACTCCATATAAACCCAGTGTACGATAATGAAGTACCCTCCGCTGAGAACCGTACCTACTGCTCATCTGGTACTGATTACGAGGTAAAACGTAACTAACACAATGCCATAATATACATAAATCTCTTTAAATAAACATTACTTACACTTTTAAACTGTCGCGTTTTAAACACTCGTATATAAACACGTCAACACGTGACCACGGCCGGTGCAACTCGGTCGAAACGTCAGGTATAAAAGGTATTATGCGTATGATTATTTTAATAAGTATTTTTTCGATAAATCCCGTTCAAATATGTGAACATTACCAGTATAAGTGCTTCCAAATCACGTCACAACTTCAGTAAGCAATAATCATTACAAAATATTTACTTTGACAATCTCGATTTATCGGCAAGAAGTAAGTACTTATGACCGCGCTACGAACGGAAACTTTGTTGGGTAGCATCCAGTTCTATACAAATCTAATAATTCATGAAACGATAATGGAAATCTATAGGTCAAACACCGTTATTGAGAATATTTGAACACAATTGTGAAACAATGCCCAATTATTCCGAAAACACAGATAAACATCACTAATTTTACACGTAAAATTATTATTCAAATAAATAGCCCAAATAGATTGGCTTATGTAACGCAAGCAATTAAGGAATTGTTTTATTTGTTATCACATAATAAGTATCACCAAAACAACAATACAAAAAAACTGTAACTGCGTAAAGAAGACAAATCGCGACGGTTTACTAAATGAATCTCTCATTTAGCAACGTTTACAGAAATGGCACAGAAATTAGGCACACTTCTGTCGCAACGTTAGCCGGTGGTATTGTAGAAAAACAAAAATGTAAACACCAAAGAGGTTTTACCTAAAACAACCATCGAAAATGGAACGTGTACTCGCAAAACGTTAACAATGAAAAACAAATTACATTAAAAATATATTATTTTGTAATTTAAACAAAAGACTGTCGGTTTTCGAATTTTAAATTTAAATAAGTTTTGTTACGTACCTTGTTCGCTCGCGTTGCGGGTCGGCGCGGAAGGCATGTGGCCGACGTCTGCACACACCGGTTGCGCGCGGGTACTGTCAGTGTCAACTGGCGGGTTTAGGCGGGATTCGCGACAGCCAGTGTCGGCACGTATCGATGTTGGTCGGCACGCGGTGAACTATCGATAAAAAGTTTATCACTAATCAGTCTAATCACACAAAGTTTAAGTGCGATATACTATAGTTTTATAATTTGTGGCGTTACGCTTACATTGTTAGACGCTGTAACTTTATGCATTAAGTTACCTAAAGCGAAGTTAATGCTATCTTTTAACTAAATTCTAAATAAGTTAATATTATAAAACAAAAAATTGTTTGCGTGTTTTTCGTCCTACCCCACAGCCTCATCCAAGGTAAAAAATACCTATATTTATCAAATGAATAAGCCAATTCAAATATAAATACGATGTATAAAAATTAGAAATTGGGACTGAAACTGGACTAATTAATTTTCAAAAAAGAGTTTTATCATCAAAATTCATGCGCTTTGTAAATAACTTTATCTTGTATACCATCATACCAAGAAAACAAAATTGTCGTGATGGAACTGTATAGTTTAAAGTCGCATCTCCTTAGTAATGTCGGAAAACCTAGATTCAAATTTAATGTTAATTTTTGCAACAGTATGTTTGTAAATTATAAGACGTATCGCAATAGGTATTATAAATAGGAGAAAGACAATACCGTACTAAAATTACGATATTCATTTGTCACAAAATCAATTACAAGAATATAAAAAAAAAACAAAAAGTTTTAATACCCGGCAACGACACCCGGGCAACTAGCTATGTCTGCGTAGGCTTACGCACCGCGCCGCGCCGCCCGCCACTTACACATTCTTAGCAATATGAAAGGCGTCGTGGAGGTCAGCCCTAAAGGAGGCGCATGCGTAGACAATGTCTACGAACGATTGCCGGGCAGACCCACCACGTTGATTGATTCAAGAACTTGCGCGCAGGTTAACTCACCAGAGGAACGTGCCTTTTAAGTAACGCACCACCAATCTGCAAAGAACTACCCTCCCCCCTGCTCCACTTTAACAAGCGTAGCCTTTCACGCGGCATGGCCAAAAATCAACAGGCCCACTTACGCTGGGCTGCGTTATCGAGGTGTTAGGTGAGCGCTCGTCTTTTGTTTAGAAATTCGAATCGTTGGCCGCTTCCCCACTTTATTATCATTTTGATTTACATCGAGTGATAAGAATGATTCCACTACTGGAACTGACGTTGCAAACGTTTTCAAATTGCTGGATTATCGTATTTTATTAACCGGATACTGGGCGAGCACGAATTCCCAGCAAAAGTGCGGGTGCGTAACATTTCATATAATGACAAATGAACTAATTTCAAAAGACGTAACGTTCATTGGATATAATTTTTACTTGTTCTAAATACACTCCTATAACAACATTATGTATATTATTCATTTGATATAATACTCATACTCTCTAAAAACTTTTTCTATAAAGCTATATTGGTAGAATAATGAAGTAGTGTGGAATATAAAAACAAATAACAAAATCCTGAAATTTCGGTTAATTCATACAAAATAAGTTAACTCACCAACCCACATTGGACCTGCGTGGACCCACCACGCAGGCCCAATGTGTATGACCCAATATCCCCACGTGCTATTGTTCACGTGGGAGGCCTGTGCCCAGCAGTAAGACGTTTAAGGCTGATGATGATAATACAAAAAAAGTTAAGAGGGTTTACACATTTCGTTTTCCCATACAAATTTCCAAGTCGAAATTTTTAAAAACCACTAAGCGAATTTTAATGAAACTTTGCATGCTAAAGTAAAATACAGGGATCTAAATAGTTTGTTGAGAACCTTTTTTAAAAACTTTTATTTAAGTGAGTTATTGCGATTTTAAGCTTTCTATAGAGCACTTTAACTCTAATCTCTAAAATAACTCTCATCTCTTACCGTCTCAATAATAAACGTTGATAAGGCTACTCCAAGTATTAAATCGGTGTTAACAAATTTTACTATTAATTGACATGGAGTAATGAATGAGTACACTTTTCCGACTTTACTCTCGGAGTAAAAGTTAAATCTCGGCGGTAACCTGTTTAACGAAAGAGTAAGGGTGAGGTAGTGTCATTATAGCCTAGATTAATATTTTGTAGTCGGCTATTTTTCTATTGTTGCCATTGATGTGGGTTTGGTTTATGGGATGAAGTTGTAAATTTAATATTTCATAATATATTTCATAAAAAAATCCTGTATTCTAAGTAAAAGTCGTAACTAACAGCTCTAAAAATTAAAATAAATAATTTTTTAAATTATCGATTTTACGTGAGACTGTTCTTTGACTCTTTGACTATATACATGTTTAGACTGAGCATCGCGGTACAAACGCTTCTCAAAATCCGCCCGGTTTTTCTATTGAATTTGAAGTGTGCGTGACAGCCGCGTATCTGACACAAAGAAGCTGGTGTGTTTAGAAAAAATGGATGATTGAAGGCGAGGGCCAGTACAATAAAATAATGCGCTAATGGAAGGCTGCGTGCGTGTGATATGTTTGTAATAGGGACGAAATAGAAGCAACAGGCTCTTCAACTTCTCTCTACCGGATCAGTTGGAAATCTGAAAATTAAAATGTTTGCTATGTGGTCGGACAGTTGTAAAGGTTACATAATGTAATGACTGCTCATCAATATCCGTGTCCAATAGTTTACCTACATGAGACGAGAAATATTGACCTTTTAAGGGCACAAACATACACTCGCACTTTCTCAAACATCGTCATCATCATCATCAGCCTATAAACGTCCCACTGCTAGGCGCAGGTTTCCCACGTGGAGACATTAGGCCATAACCCACCACGCTGGCCCAATGCGTGTTGGTGGGTTTTAACAACTGTCATCTTACGACAACAAACGGGACCAACGGATTAACGTGCCTTTCGAAGCACGGAGGAGCTCGAGATGTTTTAAATTTGGTCACCCATCCAGTGACCCGGCATTGCGAAAGTTGCTTAGCGGGCAAGATCGCAAGCCGAACGTGCTAGCCGATGCGCCATCGAGCTCTGAAGCATTCATACTACCATCCCCTACATACATATACTTCAACACGCACTTCTTACATAAATACTTACGTAAATTCCATTTCAAACATAATAATTTTTTATTCGTTTCGAATATAGATACCATACCACAATAACAATTTATAATAATAGTATTATAAAATATTACAGTAGGTATTATATTTTTTCTTGTTTTAGAACGGAACCTATAACCCAGCCAAATTCGATGACGAATGTTTGTAAACAGATTACTGTTATACCTAGTTGCAGTCGGATTTTACTTTTTCTTGAGAGACATTTACAAGAAAACAGTTAACTATTGTGTCTTTCTTTCAAAAAACAGTAAAAATCCTAGTGAAACTAGACATTTGCACAAATGACAGTAATATGTTTACAAACATTCGGAATCGAATAGGAACCGTGACATTTCTTAACGCTCTTACAAATAAGACATCAGTTTAAAAAAAAATTGTTTGCCTGTAAAGTCGGTTTTACGGGCGAAGATTTTACGTGACAACGTCTTTTTCTCGGTAGAATATTTATTGATATGAATATAATTAAATTGCACAATAGGAACAAGGAATTGAATGAAAATAAGAATTGCACAAATTTATCATAGTTGAGTGGGAGAGAGACGCAAGGCATTCGGCGGGCCTCTCTCTCGTTCGGTGACTCATCGTAACGTTACCCAGCGTTACACTTTTTCATAAGTGACTCCCAGCCGCAACCTAATTTAAGACGTTGTCACGTCAAAAAAAACTTTGAAAGCGTTCCAATAATAATTATATTTAATGTATTTACTTTATTTACAACAAGACCATGTATAAATACTAACATAGAAGACTGAGTATTTTTATCATAATTATTATATTTAAACCTCCTTTTATATTCTGCCACCAAAGGAATTCTACATTTTGATACCAGCAACACTACGCATACATGGCCGTTATTATTATAACAATAATTTTCTTAAACTTAAAAAACTTTAAATTTTCATAAAAATTTATTGATACTTAGTGACGAAACGTGACATTCCTTTTCGAAAAAAAAATCTTTTGTAGTTTCGACAGAATTTCACTGAGCAAACGGTTATTTTGCGAACAATTCCACCGAAACGCGAGAGGTAAACACTGCTTTACGGCAAAATGACACTGACCGCCAGGATTGCGCGATAGGCCAATTTTGGCCTATAAATTTTTCTACGTTTTTTTACGGTCAGGCTCTATCTAGACATGTATATAATCAAAGGGACTGTCAGGTGCTGACTGTTCTGTGACGGCTGTCATAGAGCATGCAGGTCGACCTCAGAACAATAGCTTTAGTTATTGTTCTGAGAGGTCGGCCGCGAGTACTGGCCATTCGTTGTCATGACAACGCAGAATTATTAGTAGCTCTTAATGTCAAAATTATGTCAATTAACGTGGAGTTCATTCAAAACTCATTCTTATTACTTGTTAGCTAAAAGAAAGGCTAAAAGAGTTGCCATTGAAAACACGTTAATCCATGCGTAAGGAATGACTTGTTAGTCCAAGCTCACTCCATGTTTATTTATAACGATGCGAATTCAAACCTACTACTTGCCTAATCTGAATTTAACTAGTCCAAACGTAAGTTTGGATGAAGACAGGAGTAGGCCATTTTTTATTAATGAGACGGGAGCAGTATTCCTTTAATCCAGGGTGAGAGTGCCTGATGCTACGTCTTTACGCTGCACCAGTTGTACTCGCGCCTGGACTCTATTTCCACTTAACATTAGGTGGAGTGGTGTCATTTGTCGGGCGTAACATATAAAAAAAATATTACTATGTAATTTTACACGACATTTACTGACATGCCAATTCAGACTATGGAATATCTTCCAAATAATTTAAATTAGCTAATAAGACAATAGAGGACCCCTCTAGCAAATTATTGAAATTAAATTATAAGACAAAAGAGGAACTCTCTTGCAAAATGTTTGTAAACAAAATGAAATTAAATCAATGTAAAAATAGCTTTATAAAAAGCCCCGGTCAATCATTAAATTTAAAAAATGTAGAATCTATGAACATTGTTCACCAGAACATCCAAGGAATGATGGGCAAAGATTTAGAGATTGATATGTTCATGAACTGTAATAATATTGATATTCTTTGCATTACCGAGCACTGGCTTAGAGACCATCAGTTCATGTTCAATTTTAAGAATCATTTGGTAGGAAGTTCGTTCAGTCGAGGAAATGCAATACATGGTGGCTCCTTAATTATTGTTAGTAAAAAGTTTAAATTAAAGGAACGCAAAGACATAGTGAGCCTCTCGGTTGAACGAACAATAGAAATAGCTTGTGTGGTTTTGGAGCAGTTTGTTGTGATAAGTGTATACAGACCTCCTTCAGCATTATATGTTTTTATGAAAAAGTTATGGATGAGACATTGCGTAAGGTCCGCAATGTAGGTAAAACAATAATTGTTTGCGGTGACTTTAATATAAATTTGCTAGAAAACTCCACATTGTCACCTAAAATTAAAAACTTATTTCTATCATACAATTTGAATCATTTATTTTTGGAGCCGACAAGAATAACTGCCACTTCGGCCACCTGTATTGATAACGTATATACAAATGTAAAACCACTGGCTAAGCAAATTATTAATAACCTGGACTCTGATCATTGTGGCCAAATGGTCAGGTTTCCACACCAGCGTAAGCAAGTGATGAGAAAGAATATCACTGTTGTGCCAAAAACTACAGGTCGGCTGGAACGCTTTAAAAGCAATCTAGATACAAAATTAAATTATTTAGAATACAATGACAACCCTGATGTCTTTTATAATGATTTTTTTAACGTATATTGTTCAGAATTTAATAAATCTTTTGGTTCATAAAAGATCTCGGTTAGTGGTACTGTATCTTTTAATGAATGGGCTACAATTGGTATTCACAAAAGTAGGAAACGCCTTTATGAACTTTATGGTAAACGCAATTATAACACCAGCAACGACTTCAAATTATATATTAAAAATCATTCTAAGTTATTTAAAAGAATATGCCGATTAGCCAAGGCAAACTATCTGAGTTCAAAGATATATAAGAATAAAAATGACATGGAATATTATAAATAGTACAACAGGAAAGGTCAAAAGTCGTAATAATGAGTACAATTTAAATTGTGATAATAAAACCTTGACTTCTGATGCTGATGTTGCTGCAGCATTTGAGAGATTTTTTACTGACATTCCAGTTTCAACTACAAAAGCCTTTATTTCCTCCCCCACTGTAGCTGAATCTGTTTTGAAGGAGAATGTTAAAGATTGTGAAAGTAATTACAGTTTTCAAAAAAATTGTGTTAAGATATAATAAAAACATTTAACACTCTCAATAAAAAGAAAACTGCTGATCCGTTGAAGTCGCTAAATCTGTAATTATGACAATAGCTCCAGTTTTAGCTTGCATATTTAATGAATGCATTGACTGTGGTGTGTGGTGTTCCTGACCTCATGAAATATAGTAAAATAATTCCATTATTTAAATCAGGTAGCACTTCTGACCCCTCTAATTTTAGACCTATTTCTGTGCTACCCACATTTAGTAAAATTTTTGAAAAGTTAATGCTAGACCAAATGCAAATTCATTTTTATAGAAATAAACTTTTACATTGTAAACAGTATGGTTTTGCTAGGGGTCGCTCTACAACTGATGCCGGTGTTGAGCTTTTAATCCAAATATTTGATACCTGGGAGGAATCACAGGATGCCCTAGGGGTATTTTGTGATTTATCGAAGGCTTTTGATTGTGTTACATGAAACTTTGGTCAGGAAGCTTAACCACTATAGAATTAGGGATGCTTCTTTGAGCCTTCTAATCTCATACTTGAGTAACAGGATTCAAAAGGTCGACATTAACGGTAAAAGATCTCCGGGATCAGTGGTTACAATAGGAGTTCCGCAGGGTTCAATACTTGGTCCATTCTTGTTTTTGGTTTATATTAATGACTTACCTTATTTTGTAAAAGACAGTCATGAGATAGTATTGTTTGCTGATGATACTTCACTTTTATTCAAAGTGAAACGACGACACCCAAATTATGACGATGTGAATAATGCGGTCTCAAAGATTGTTTACTGGTTTAGTGTTAATAACTTGCTATTAAACGAGGGAAAAACCAAATGTGTAAGATTTGTATTGCCTAATGTTAAGCAGGTAATAACTAGTGTACAAATTAAAGATAAGAATGTGAATCCTGTCGACACCACTGTGTTTCTAGGCATCACGTTGGATGCCAAGCTTCAGTGGGGCCCACATATAGCTAAATTGTCGAATAGACTTAGCTCTGCGGCTTATGCAGTAATGAAGATCCGTCAGTTAACTGACGTTGATACAGCTAGGTTAGTTTATTTCAGTTACTTTCATAGTGTAATGTCGTACGGCATTTTACTGTGGGGAAATGCTGCCGACATTTAAACTATCTTTGTGCTTCAGAAGAGGGCTATTCGAGCAATCTATAACTTAAAGGCTGGCGACTTTCTCAGAGAGAGATTTAAGAATATAAATATAATGACAGTTGCATCACAATACATTTATGAAAATTTGATTTATGTTCATAAAAATACTGAAATGTTTTCAAAAAACAGTGATATTCACAATGTAAACACTAGAAGTAAGAACAAATTAGCAGTGCCTGCCATATACTAGGCTCCTTAAATTAAATAATTTTTTTAAGGGTCTGTGTGTAAAGTACTAAATGATATTCAGAAATTAGATCTTAATACATTTAAAATCAAAATCAAAGAAAAGCTTTATAAAAAAGCTTATTATAAAGTGTCAGATTACACAGAAGACAAAACAGCTTGTATCTGAAATGCACCAAGCACTCCAACAGCTATTTCTAATTGTCTTTATTTAATTGATACTACATTGTATTGTAGTTTTGTATTGCATCGTTTATTATTTTTTAAATTCATATTTTGTATTGACCTGGTAACGACAGATTCTTTTTTTTTGTTTTTAAATGTCGTTGCTTTTGTGCGCTGTGGTTTCCTGCGCCCATTCTTTGCCACAGTTAAAAAATTATGTCCTGAATGGGTGGTAGGTTAAAAAAGATTTGAACGATTCAAAGTACTTATTAATTGAGTTTATAGAATAAATACTACATTGTATTGTAGTTTGGTATTGCATCATTTATTATTTTTTTAATTCATATTTTGTATTGACCTGGTAACGACAGATTCTTTTTTTTTGTTTATAAATGTCGTTGCTTTTGTGCGCTGTGGTTTCCTGCGCCCATTCTTTGCCACAGTTAAAAAATTATGTCCTGAATGGGTGGTAGGTTAAAAAAGATTTGAACCATTCAAAGTACTTATTAATTGAGTTTATAGAATAAATATATTTTGACTATTGACTATAGAATTTCGTAAATAATATCATTTTTTGATTAAAATAATACAGTACGCAAGTATGATGCCAGCCCCTTGAAAATATTCAGACATTTTCCTGTCACTACGGCTTCAGGAAGTATGTGTGTTATGTTTGATATAAATACTTATGGTCTAACGTTCTGATAATATAATTTCATTTCATATATTTTCATTTGATATAACAACTGACTTAATATAATTAACATTTAATATAATTTTTGATTCTATATTGATATAATGTATTTTTGATATAATATACATGTGATATAATAATCTGACCATATAAAACATTATTCATGTAATAAGCAAGCAGTATGCAGCATAAAAGCAAGAATGCAGCATGCAAGCAAGAATGCAGCTTGCAAACAAGCATGCAGCATGCAAACAAGAACGCAGCATGCAAGCAGGCATGCAAGATGCAGGCTGGCATGCAACATGCAAGCAGGCATGCAGAATGCAGGCAAGCATGCATCATGTAAGCGGGCATGCAGCATGCAGCAGGCATGGTTTCTGTCACGGCTCCGGCGCTGCGGGACTCCGGCGATCCCACCCGAACTTATCGCGTGGGCCGCCTCGTCCCTCCGCGTAGGGCAGAAAAGTCTACGTGGAGTCGGTTTTGTCGCGATATGTTTCTGTCAGTGAATTTTTTAGCACAACTTTAACGAAAACACAACGTGTTAACCTTTTAAGACAATATTTGAAATCGATTTAGGGTTAAAATGCTATTTTTATTTATAAGCAAAAATTATATTAAATTATGTTATAGATTAAGCTTTGATTATATAATGTCTAGATGGAGCCTTCCGCTGCATTTACACGATTGACAACGTGCCGGGTTTTATAGGCTAGTGTGCGTACCGTTTCTATCTAATAGACCCGCTGCTATCGTAGTGTGCGTGAGAAGGGGATGCCAGTTTCTTAGAAATACTCCTTGAAATGGGAGTATTTTTAAGGTCGGGCTAGTGCAGGCTAGTTTAAATTAATTAGTAAGGTATTTGAAGCCTTGAAATCACTGTAGGTATTTATTATTATAAAATATTGTATGTGAGGAAATAAAAACGATTGGTGTAGAGTGTACGAGTATGTAAGTCCATGAGAGTGTAGGGATTATTGTCTTTGCCGCCATTTTGAATTTCTTGGTTTGTGCTCCGATTGCGTTCAAAACCATTATCTGGGGGTCTATTAAGTCTCTAAACATGATTTCGAGGCCAGAATTAGAAAAACTGGCCGCCATTTTGAATTTCTGTATTTATGCTCCGATTAAGATCGAAATCGATATCTGGGGGTCTAAGAGGTCTCTAAACACGATTCTGAATAAAGGATTGGAAAAAGTGGCTGCCATTTTGAATTTATTGGTTTGTGCTCCGATTAGATTCAAAATCGATATCTGAGGATCTAAAAGGTCTCTAAACACGATTCTGAAGATAGAATTGAAAAAAGTGGCTGCCGTTTTGAATTTCTATGTTTGTGCTCCGATTATGATCGAAATCGATATCTGGGGGTCTAAGAGGTCTCTAAACACGATTCTGAATAAAGAATTGGAAAAAGTGGCTGCCATTTTGAATTTATTAGTTTGTGCTCCGATTAGGTTCAAAATCGATATCTGGGGATCTAGAAGGTCTCTAAACACGATTCTGAAGATAGAATTGAAAAAAGTGGCTGCCATTTTGAATTTCTTGGTTTGTGCTTCGATTAGGTTCAAAATACATATCTGGGGGTCTAAAAGGTCTCTAAACACGATTCTGAAGATAGAATTGGCAAAAGTGGCCACCATTTTGAATTTCTTGGTTCGTGCTCCTATTAGGTTCAAAATCGATATCTGGGGGTCTAAGAGATCTCTAAACATGATTCCGAGGTCAGAATTGGAAAAATTGGCTGCCATTTTGAATTTCTGTGTTTATGCTCCGATTATGATCGAAATCGATATCTGGGGTCTAAGAGGTCTCTAAACACGATTCTGAATATATAATTGGAAAAAGTGGCTGCCATTTTGAATTTATTGGTTTGTGCTCCGATTAGGTTCAAAATCGATATCTGGGGATCTAAAACACGATTCTGAAGAAAGAATTGAAAAAAGTGGCTGCCATTTTGAATTTCTGTGTTTATGCTCCGATTATGTTAAAAATCGATATCTGGGGATCTAAAAGGTCTCTAAACACGATTCCGAAGATAGAATTAGAAAAAGTGACTGCCATTTTAAATTTCTTGGTTTGTGATCCGATTATGTTAAAAATCGATATTATTATTACTAAAGAATCTCTTAAATGATAAGGTACCTCATTTTAAGGGCGAATTGTTTACAAATATTTTTCCTCCAATTTACGTACACAGGCGGACACAGCACTAGCGCCGGGGTCAAAGAACTCACATGATTCATTTCATAGCCTAGCCTGCGCATGCTTTCTGTCTACTTTATTTTCTGTTTCTACATACATATATATAGAAATAAAAAATACATACTTATTATACATAGAAAACAACCAGACTAGTACAAACAAGAATGTTCATGCTCATAAATGTTTGTACTGTGCGAGATTCATTTGCATGCCTACATAATATTGCTGATACCTTAAATCATTGTCTTAAATCTCAATGTTTTGTACATGATATTACGCAAATAAATGATTTATAATTTATGATTCGAAGTCGCAACCTCTTTCCTTGCTGGTTTGAATCAGAAACGGGAGATCTACAGAAGTTACTAAGGCGACCGACATTATAGTAACCTAGAAAGTTGCCAAATTCATTTGGTAGAACCGTGAAAAGATTAAAAATTGAAGAAAAGAGAAAAGACGGGCTACAAATGCGATTCAGTCGCGATTCAGCATCGATACAATCGCGGTGCAGCATCGATACAATCGCGGTGCAGCATCGATACAGTCGCAAATCCTTGTACCGCCTTAATAAAAGTAGCGACACAATCGCGATGCAGTCGCACGACTGTCAAACGCGCGTTTGTATCGCTGCAAAAAGTCGCAATGTATAAGTATCAGTATTACAGTGGCAAGAAAGTAACGGGATGCATACTTACCTAGGTATATGCGGATAAAAATTCCGGAATAGGTTTGACCTTTATAATCAGAAGAAATTAATGTACTTTCCCGTGATGAAGTAACATTATCAACCTACCCAAATTTCCAATAAAAAATTTTATATGAAATTAATATGTTAGCGAATAATCAAGTTTAGGTAAATATGCATCCGAGTGAATACCGGTATATTCAATGAAAAAAAAAACAATGACAATGTATTTTGATTTATTCGTATCACGTTAAAAAAATCAATGAGCATCCCTCTGTATTTGTTTTTTGAATAATTTTCTTTTAGATTTTGCGTTGCTATTCACATTGTCCAATTTTAATTTATAATAATACCTCACTGACTAGTACTTTTCTACAATCAATCTTATTAAATTAACTTGGTGAAGCATGCCGCAGATAAGATCGGTGTCTACTGTAAAAAGATTCACATCTCCAATAAATTTTTTCATCACAGTGGATACTAATTTTGTATAATTAGTGCTTGTCATTACATAGTCCTGTTTAATAAACTGACGAAAACTGTTTCAGTGGTTTTGCAAACAGAATAGACGTTAGATGAGGCATAAATCAACCCACCTTCATCTTTTTTAATAACTACATAATTTAATTTAACTAATACTAACAACCCATCACTTCCCTTGGGTGTCGTAAAAGGCGACTAACGGACTAAAGACTGCACATACATCCTACAGCATAGAGCGGCGATGGGCTCATCAAAATAATACTACCAACCCCTCTCTTCTGTTCGGTGTAGTAAAGGGCGACTAACTGACTAAAGACTGCACATACATCCTACAGCATAGAGCGGCGATGGGCTCATCAAAATATTACTACCAACCCCTCTCTTCTCTTCGGTGTAGTAAAAGGCGACTAACGGACTAAAGACTGCACATACACCTACAGCATAGAGCGGCGATGGGCTCATCAAAATAATACTACCAACCCCTCTCTTCTCTTCGGTGTCGTAAAAGGCGACTAACGGACTAAAGACTGCATATACAACCAGAAGCAAAGAGTGGCGATGGGCTTATCAAAATAATACTACCAACCCCTCTTCTCTCTTCGGTGTCGTAAAAGGCGACTAACGGACTAAAGACTGCACATACATTCTACAACATATGCAAAGAGCGGCGATGGGATAATCAAAATAATACAACCAACCCCTCCCTTCTCTTCAGTGTAGTAAAAGGCGACTAACAGACTAAAGACTGCACATACATTCAACAACATAGAGCGGCGAAGGGCCCATCAAAATAGTACTACCAATCGCTCTCTTCCCTCCGGTGTCGTAAAAGGCGACTATCGGACTAAACTCTACACATACAACCAACAGCATAGAGCGGCGATGCGCTTATCGTAATAATACTACCAACCCCACTCTTCAGTGTCGTAAAAGGCGACTAACGGACTAAAGACTGCACCTACATTCAACAGCATAGAGCGGCGAAGGGCACATGAAAATTATACTACCAATCCCTCTCTTCCCTTATGTGTCGTAAAAGGCGACTAACGGACTAAACACTGCACATACAACCAACAGCATAGAGCGGCGATGCGCTCATCAAAATAATACTACCAACCCCTTTCTTCTCTTCGGTGTTGGAAAAGGCGACTAACGGACTAAAGACTGCACATACATTCAACATTATTATATTTATATAGCGTTGACCATTTCATACTTTTATAGTCATCATCAGTATACACCATACGCACATTTCAAATGTCATCTACTCAAGAAATATTTATTCTAATTTAATACTAACTCGGGAATTTTGCGTGTCCTAGGGCAGGCAACACAGAAAAATGGCGGGCTACGAATTACGGCAAAATACGCTTTGCTCAAAATTGACGATAAAACTACATTAAGATAATTCAATGTTTACTTACAGATGGTAGGTGATTGTTTTAATTGTTTTATGTCGACCTTTATAATTTCTGCACACTTTGATAGCGCAAACCGTCATTTTTAGTAAAATTAAAAGGCGTGCAAAAGATGTGCATCATCTGCGGCGACACAAATGACGCTGAGCGATAGGTTTGAGCTTAGCGGCCAACAGTTGGCTGATATTTTTTTGGACGCTTTCTCGCGGTCGAGACTCTATCTAGACATTATATAATCAAAGAGATTAAGATTATGAGTATTATATCTAATGAATAATATACGTAATGTATACATAAAGAAAGTGTATTTAGAACAAATAAAAATTATATCCAATGAACGTTATGTCCTTTGAAATTAGTTCATTTGTTATTATATGAAGTGATACGCACCCCTTCAGGAACCCTAAGCTTCACGCCACTCACAAACCCAGTTACACTTGACTAACGCCTTAAAGCTAACAGCTAATTCATTTCCGTAATAAAAAGTGCAAAACTCTAATCTCTAGAGGCAGTAAGCTGTCACATCGCTATGCGTTTCACAACGTTTAAAAAAACCGCAAAATGAAAGTGAAAACGTTTAAAAACTCAGCGAATCCTATTACACTACTGCCGGTGACGTCAGTTTAAGAGTCAAGAAGTTAATTTGAATAGTGCTTTTCGTTGCCTCAAGTTATCCGTTGCAATGCAGTCTGTAGCACATTTTGTTCGCAACAATCCCGTTCCAAGTTCTCTGTTGAAGCTCACTCTACCCCCCGACGCCGCCGTCTCGAAACAATGCTAACAAATGCACTGTAATTAATAACATAAAGCAGAACAAACCCCACTTAATTGCACTATTGTACCGTCAACTGCGCAAATGACGGTAATGCGATTTGCCATTATGGTAACACGACATTTATTATTTAAAGATGAAAGCTCTCATTCGGATTCGTAGCAATGGTAATTCGTAGCAATATCCGTAGAACGCGTAGTCGTAGCTCATGGAGTACCGGTGTTTTTTGCATAATGCCGTAGCAAAAAGTGTTACCCGAGAGATGTAAATCTACACTACGCTAAAGTTGTTTGCAAAAAGACGATAAATTTTCGTATGCCATCACACTATCACACTAATATTATAAAGGCGAAAGTTTGTGAGTGTGTATGTTTGTTACTCTGTCACGTAAAAACTACTAAAAGGATTTGGATGAAATTGGGCATACTGATAGTTTATAACCTGGATTAACACAAAGGATACTTTTTATCCCGATATTCTCACGGGAACGGGAACCAAGCGGGTAAAACCGCGAGCGGTTAGTTATTTATAATTTGAATTTTGAATAAGATTTTAAGGACCAGACAGTGTTTAAAAGGGCTGATTCATTAATACGTATTTATTTTATCGCGACAAACTTTTGTCGGCTATTTTATGCTTGTTTCTTTCACATTTTCTGCAGTATCCTGAATAAAATAAGAGCTGTGTCAAATCAAAACTATAGAAGCTTTAAGTCAGCAATATCCAATTTGCATCACTAAACAATTTTAAACAGCGTCTTGGCAGCGTAAATCAAGACCGATTCCTACTCTTACTAGTATTGTGGCTTGGATATAAATTTGTGTAAGTGCACTGTAGCTAGCTATACACGATATGCATTAAAAATATTTCAATACAGATCATGTAGAATAGCTCAGTTATATTTAAATTCAAATATTGATTACAACTTTTATACAGCCGTGTGGTATAGCGGGTCACTGAAAGAATACTAGCAACCCCTCTCTTCCCTTGGGTGTCGTAAATGGCGACTAACGGACTAAATACTGCATGTCCTCGTTGGGAACAATAATTAAACAATATTTATAACAAAATAGACTTATAATGCGTGAAAATTGTTACATTAAAAATGGCGGATTGGCGTCGGCGAGTGATTCATTTAACGCGGTGATAGTTTAGGACTGCTGCGGGTGGGTGGCTACACTGCACACACAACCAACAGCACAGCAGTGCGATTCTCTAAGTTAAGGCCTTGGTAGCAGCGGCTGCCGCAGCGCTGAGAATTGACTCTGTCTCTTTCATATTCATAGAATTGGAAAAAGACAGCAGATAACAACCATGCACGCATTCTCTAATCGCATAGCAGGGCGGCGATGGACTCATCACCTTTCTTTCTTTTTTTGACGACCTCCTTGGTCGAGTGGTTTGTACACCGGTTTTCATGGTGTCGCCATCTCTGAGATCCCGGGTTCGATCCCCGGTCGGGCCAATTTAGAAATTATTGTTTTTCTAAATTGTCTCGGGTCTGGGTGTTTTCTATGTATATTAAGTATGTATTTAAGTATTTTAAGTATGTTTATCTGTTGTCTAGTAACCATTTAACGAGTTTCTTTGAAGCTTCTCTTGGGCTAGATAATTGGTTTGAGTGTAGGAAAGTTTTATTTATTTATTTTTTTCATAAGACGTTTTCCTTGGTGAAAAGTGGACTATGTGACTATGTAGAGGACTGCTTTTGCGGTCCTCATTGCCTAGTGTCTGACTAACCCTTTGGGGATAATAGTCGTGAGTTTATGTAAGTATGTAGGTATGTAACTTTTATACAGAGTATATAAAAACACTGCGGCCGATTAGAATAATAAATGAGAAACTATCGAGTGCCAAAAGTGAGAATATGAGTTAACAATGTCCCAAATAGATAGACAATACTTTTATTGTAGCAGTTAACATTAAACAAAAAACTTAAAAATAAGTACAATACACAGTGACAATTTGGCGGTATTATCGCTATAAAGCGATTTGTTCCAGACAACCAATCGGATGGAGTGAACTTAAACACTATAAATTTGCATCTCCGGCAAACATGTCAAAGGTTTTCAATAACTTTTTAATTAACACAAATACTAAAACTCAACACACGAACATATAAACATACATACATTTAGAGAACAAACAACAAACAAATTAAAGTTTAACGGGCCACTATTGAGGTGAAGTATGGTGATCGCTTAAGGCAGTCCCGGATCACCCTGGTGGCACGTGACGGTTAGTGCAGAAGTGTTCATGTGAGTTATTGTACCTTTACCAAAAAGTTTGCCACAAAAAAAAAATGTATGCCACAATTCTATTTTTATGAAGTTAATTCGTCATATTAATTTCGATTATTGTAAATTCGACATATTGTATTTTTTTGTACAGACAGAAAAAAATACGGACTTGACATTGTTACTGCTTGGTTATTTCATAATCTTGACATTCGCTTGTAAGTGCCTGGCTGATTATGATTCATTTTTCAAAGATATGTAGTAGGATTAGTACCTATTAACTTAAAACTAAATACTAATCATTAATAGCAATTGAAATTCTGTTTATCCCCCCCCCCCCCTTTCCTCTTCTCCATTGGGGGTCCCACATAACCAACTTCGTCTCCCGGGGTGCAGTTGTATGTGTGATGCATTTCCTGTTTGACCCACGCTTAAGACGGACCCACAGATGTGTTGTGTGATATGTTCTGCATCTAACCGTAACCGTGTCGTGTAGCGGTGAAAAAATACGTAAGTGTTCTTGGGTTTTTCGAGGAGGGTGGTAACACGCACTCTTCCCTTGGGTGAAAGGCGACTTACGAACTACGAACTATGCACATACATCCAACAGCATAGAGCGACGATGGGCTCACCATCTGTGACGCTAAGAACATGTGCAGTCGCTATTTGGTTAAAAGTGGACTATGGAGAGGACTGCCATCATTGCCTAGTCTCTGACTAACCCTTCGGGGATAATAGTCGTGATTATAATATATGTTTGTGTTGCATCTTTGCATGAAACGTGCAAAAACTTACGTGACAGTGTTATATGAATGTACTGCAGCGGAGCCGCAGTGGTTGATCACGTAGAATGTAACAACATTACGAAAACTCGTTACTAAGGAGGTCGTGATAAAGTGACGCGAGACCCACACGGAATTTCTGGAGCTTTGTTACAATGTATGTTTAAGGCGCTCGGTACATTGTACTTCTGAGATAAGGAGCAGATGAAACGGTTATCTTTCTATCTATAGAAATAAAAATCAATTGCAACGAATGTATGTTAGCGCATCACTTAACCGTCGTATACCCGCGCGCTAAAGCATTACACATTCGCTCGCACACGGTGCCATAGACCGAAAGTTGAGCTCTTTTTTATTGTAGTAATTATATACTTTTTAAGTTTTGTTTGTTTTTATATAAAAGTACAAGGGCTGCTATTTATGTATCCGGAACTGCTTAGTTACAGAACAATATTAAAAAGTAATTATAGCATTTAAAAATAGAACAATTATTTGGGAAAATTTTCGAGACATGATTTATTACGACGGCGAGAGCTAACTTAAAAACAGTGCATCGATCAACTCACTTCGACTTTTGGGGACGAAGCACCATTGAAAACTATTGTGTATCACTGGTTATTCCCAACCCTGAAGAAAAAATTACGTGGTCAGCGTATTTTGAACCGTGAATAGGCGTAAGTTGATGCGATCAAAATGCACCTTTTGGAGACACCTCAATTCAAATGGAAAATGTGCTACGAAAATTGGTTTCAACTTATGCAAAAGTGCATCGATCATCGTGGCGAATATTTTGAAAAGCAATAAAACTATATTAAATGCTATATGTTTGTTTCACTTTGTTATTATAAATAGAATATATACATAAATAGCAGCCCTCGTAGATATTATAATTGTAAAAACAAAACTGAAAAACGTATTAGTTGTTAATGTTTCATTAGTACCATGATTTGGTTATAACAGTAAATAACATAATTATTCGCATCTTATGTTAAAGTTTAACTATTTTTTTATTTTTGTTAACTTAAAAATTTTTAAATGTAATAATTGAAAGTTACAAGAGTAAGAAAAAAGCATAAAAACATATAACCATCAATGGATCCATTAATGTCAATCGGAGCATACCACCGCACAAATTACGAAGCTAATAAAAACCGCCAGGTCACAGTGTTGATACTTTTTGAGAAAAAATGTAAATTATTGATTTGTCCGTCTGAGAGGCCAACGCGCGGTTATAGGAAGGTTAAGAACGGCGGGCCTTTTTGCCTAATAGTTTGTTTATTTATCAGGACATGATTTGTGTCAAAGAATTTTATTGGAAATTCGTCACGGGATGTACGACTTCGTCTCGTGTCTTCACGCAAACGTACATACGGACAGGCAACAGGCAATAAAAATAAAATGAAAGTAATGAAATAAAATTTATGAATTTGTCAAATTATTAAAGAAGGAGCCGTCGTTAATTAAATAATATACTTACCTACGTTCAATTTAGAATTGTTTCTAATTCTAAAAACTATTTGTTTTGATAACATCTCAAAGATCTATCATCATGTTCAACAACAATTAATGGAATTTATTTACGCTGCGGAACTACATAATAACAACCTCCAAAAGTTTAAATGTGTAATTAAAAACTTTTTTAATTTTCTCGCTTCTTGTAGACACCAAAATATGCTTTAATTAGCATACTAAGAATACAACCGCGAACATTAAAGACTGTAAGGCATTATTTTTGTTACAGAACTGTTTATGGAAACTTTATTATTTAATCTTGTAAATTCCATAAGTGTACTTACAACGCTGCAAACGTCATCATCATCAGCCTATGAACATCTCACTGCTGGGTACAGTCCTCTCACGTGAATATTGGGCCATAACCACGCTGGCCCAATGCGGGTTGGTCGGTTTTAACGATTGTCATCTTACGACAGCAACCGGGACCAACGGCTTAACGTGCCTTCCGAAGCTCGGAGGAGCTCGACATATTTTTTTAAATTTGTTTACCAATCCAGCGACTAGGCATTGCAAAAGTTGCTTAGCGGGCAAGATCGCAAGCCGAACGCGCTAGCCGCTGCGCTATCGAGCTCCTCAAACTTTTGCAGGCCGCCATAGTGTGAGCGTTCGGCATAGCGTGGTAGCGCTGTGAGGAACGCTTTCACTTCTTGGGCTTCACTGGCTGCTTTTCATCAGGCAGAGTGAGGCCATTATGGCGTGCCACAATAAAAAAAAACGTACTGCTGCAAACGTACTTTATTAACATCTCTTACATACTTTGTTCTTGGCAAATAAATATATTTCATTTCATTTCATTTTAATGTCTATACTTAATCTTTCGTAGAGACATAATTATTTCGTTGAGTTAACTTCCGAAATTCATGTCTGTAGGGTGGGAGCTGCCACAGACAGATTATAATAATCCTCATTAACTTCGAGCGCTATCGAATATTACTAATATTAATTGAAGCTTAAACCAGTGTTAGTTGCCATCCCAGGTATACGCGTGGTCGATCACCGACGGCGAACGCCTATATGGGAACGGTAATCACTCCAGCCCAATTGGATATATATTGATCTCAATTGAATCACGTGGAACAGGCGAAGCGAGTAACACAGTGCACCGGTTGTGATAGGATTTGATTAATTGTAACGTGGCAGGATTCACTGATTACTGTGAGACAATGTTTTCCTTATTTAGAAAGGGAACAAATATCGAACGCAAAAAGTTTTTAATGATATTCAATAAAAGTTAGATTTGCACCAAAGGTTAGGTTAGGTTAGCAATTTAGATTAGGTTTTAGGTTATTTTTTAAAAGGTGATAATTTACTATTTTTGGTAGGTACATATATACCTACTTTAACAAAAGTATATTGAAATCTCAGAATAATAGATTTGTGAGAGTTCAAGCATTGTTGACCCGTAAACCATTTCATAAATAAAAGCAGCCACCTTGAAAGGGTTCGCCCGCCACATTCATCCGTTTCGCAACTTTAAATTTTCAAGCGCACGCTCGCTGGAACTGGATTGACGAAAGCTTTATTTCATTCTTGGTTTTTTATTTATTTAAACTGCGTGACAATGGCCTGTGAATTGTGCTTTTCAGAATAGCCCCCTGTGGCTGGTAGATGTTTGCCCTACCATGATTTGTGCCGTGCTTTCAGTGAGTCAAGTTGTACGAGACAGGGCTCGTTCTTAGAATAAAATGTGTATGTGCTTGCAAGCCCTTTTATTTAGCATGACTAAACTAAAATCCAAATCAAAGATTTTTCAAATGTAAGAAGCTATCGACGCTGCTGCACGTCACTAGTATTATGTTAGTTTTTTTCTTGGATTAAACCTTTTAACGGACACGCCAGTACGGTTTTGTTGCAGGGAGGTGTGGGCTCTCAACCTCTCTAGCCCCTTTCCCATGTTTAAATTATGTTGTCTATGGAGAGAGTAATAATGTCATATAACAGTTTTTAAGGTCATTTATATGGTCATATTGTGGAAGAAATCATTCATTTTCACGTTATACAAAAAGTTTACAGAAATTATATCCAACTACGGAAGATTTACAGTAAAATCCTTTAACCCTACACTCCCCTTTTTAGCTAGCTAGTACCATCTTGAACATCATTATGCTTACCGTGACCCTAGATGTTAGTTGACTGTAAGATATTTTTTTTAATAGAGACTGATATAGCTTAAAGTAATGGCCTGCATAAACAAATAATCTTTTATTGTCACAATGATGTCGTTTAATATAATTTTAATAGAATGTTCCATAATTCTGATTACATTCAGGATTTCATTTTTTTTATTGGTATGTCGTTCCTCTCTAAACCTAATACATTATTAAAACATAAAAAATTATACCTTCTTAGCAGTCGGCTAAAAATAAACTACTTTCCTACTGGAATAAGAATTGATTTCACCGTAGGTATTCCAATTCAATAAAATTATATTTACTATAAATTATACTATTGAGGCAATGTAATAAACATACAAAGCAAACATTAATTCACCAACTTAATCAAAGACTTCGTGATCGTTTTACAACAAAATATTTTCCGAGATACATACTAAGGTGTCTGACGAATTACGCTACGGAAGAATCGTCCGGTCCCAAATGTTTCAATGACACTCATCCACTTTTCTCCGGAAACTTCCCTTTTACAACCCGCCATGACAATATAAAAACAAAGTAATCCACTTGGTTTTATTATGATACCATTAAAATGCCACTGAGGCTTAACGAAATATTCACAACATTGAACCTTACGGCGTACCCACATCTGAACATTATTTTATACGAACAGCGCCTTAGCACTATATATATATTTTATTCTTTTATTATCAAATAGCCATTTACATCTCATGGTGTTCTTGTATGTTTATACATTTTTCCATAAAGATTCCGTCTTTATCCGTGATTTTTTTACAAACCTTGCCCTTAAAATTACGAACACAACTAAAAATAATTGAGCCAAATTAGTTCGATCCGTTTTCAAACTCAACATATATTTATTCAATAGACTCAATTTATAAGTACTTTGAATCATCCAAATTTATTATTATTTAATTTTTTCAATTAATTTATTATTATTTAAGTATTTATTAAAGCTTGTTTAACCTACCACCCATTCAAGACATCATTTTTTAGCTGTGGCAAAGAACGGACTCAAGAAACCACAGCGAACAGAACCAATGACATTTACAGAAAAAATGTCGTTACCGAGACATAAAATACAAAATATGTAGCTTGGCATCCAACATGATGCCTAGAAACACAGTGGTGTTCACAGGATTCACGTTCTTATCTTTAGTTTGTACACTAGTTAGTACCTGCTTAACATTAGGCAATACAAATCTTACACATTTGGTTTTTCCCTCGTATAATAGCAAGTTAATTACACTAAACCCGTGAAAAATCTTTGAAACTGCATTATTTACATAGTCATAACTTGGGTGTCGGCGTTTTACTTTCCCGTGAAATTATCAGCTAACAATACTATCTTATGACTGTCATTTACAAAATAAGGTAAGTCATTAATAAAACCAATAACAATACGGACCAAGTATTGAACCCTACGGAACTGCCATTACAATCACTGATTCCGGAGATGTTTTACCGTTAATGTCGACCTTCTGAATCCTGTTACTCAAGTATGAGATTATAAGACTCAAAGAAGCATCTCTAATTCCATAGTGGTAAAGCTTCACGACCAATGTTTCATGTAAAACACAATCGATGGCTTTGGATAAATCACAAAATACCTACTTCTAGGGCATCCTATGAATCCTCCCAGGTATCAAATATTTGAATTAAAAGCTCAACATTGGCGTCAGTTGTTGAGCGACCCCTAGTAAAACCATACTGTTTACAATGTAAAAGTTTATATATATAAAAATGAATTTAAATTTGGTCTAGCATCAACTTGTGACAATGTGGAAAATAATTGATAATGAACAATGTTTATAGATTGTAATTTTTTTAATGTAATGATTGACTGGGGCTTTTCCTAAAGCTTTTACATTCATTTAATATCATTTTATTAACAAACATTTCGCAAGAATGTTTCTCTTTTGTCTTATAATTTAATTTAAATAATTAATTGGAATGTCAATAGAAACACTACTGACGTCTATGTCAAATATACATTGCTCAATAGAAGCAACTTGTTTAGTCAAGTTTTTGGCTGTATTACATTAATGTTAGCGATAAAGCTATTTGACGCTTAAAATAATTTGGCAGATAATAAGTATCTCTTGTCAAATCAAAATTACTAACATATTTGTTAGTGTCAATTAAAGTATTATGTCATTTTTGCAAAATAATTCAAGTGATTCTCCGCCATAAATATGAGCGGCAATATTTTTTTCTATTAAATAGCTTTAAACCTACAGAATCGATTGGTCACATTAAATAAAAAAAAAATACTTTTAACTCAATCGTGTTCATCGCGGCGGCAATATCGCTCGCACCAAGTTACTCATTTGCAAGAAATATCAAAACAAAACTCCAAATGTCTTCTTAAAATTTCTTTATTCTTTTTTATTATAAAATTAATAAGCAAAAACGTTATCTAGATAGATAGACATGGTAAGACCGAATTATTAAAACTCATAAATAAACTAAAAGCTCTCTTTTATGATGCGTTTCAGTTCCTGAATATCTGTTTTCAAGGCAAAAGAGGCATTTACGAGACACGAGTCATTTGCTTTGAACCTTCTGTGTAAAGGCACGCGCGCATCGGGTGCAAAAATAAAACGCACTCAAACATAATGGTCCTAAGCACTTTCAGAGTAGGTCTCGCAAACTGAATATATGACATCCTCTCTAATACTCTTTTTACCCTGCCATTTAAACACCTTTACGGAAGTGATGAAAGCAAAACGGTTTAACTAGATAGGAATTAATATACTTTCCGAAAACCAAACAACATACATTAATATAAATAATGTATATTTATAAATTAAATACTTACGTATATTCGTAAAGACGCACATACTTCCAACAGCATAGAGCGGCGATGGGCTAACCACGTGTCACGCTGAGCACATATGCAGTTGCTATTTGGTAAAAAGTGGACTATGGTAGAGGACTGCTTTTGCTGTCCTCATTGCTTAGTCTCTGACTAACCCTTCAGGTATAATAGTCGTAATTAATTATGTATTGTATATATGTATATTTATAACAATTCAAATTTGGCGATTTTGTTGTCTAGATGTCAACGAAAAGGTAGTCGTCATCCAGTCCAGTTTCGGACTCAATCGTGCCTCTGAGCACGACATGTCAAATGTGTCAACACATGTTTGTTAATGAAATTTTGCATTCACAATGCTATATAGATAACGGATAAAATGTTTACTAGAAATAAAAAAGGGGAAAAAAAATGGATTGCAGATGCAGTGGACCGGCAATCCAAAGGTCGTGGGTTCGAATCCCACTCGAGCTTCCTGAGACTGGTTGATTTTTTTTTCTAGTAAACATTTTAACACATGTTTGGGTAACTTTAGCGTGCGTGTACAGAGTGTGCTCACAGGTGAACAAGGCGTATAAGGCTTTCCCGGCAGACCTATTGAATACATGGAATTGGCGTTTCCTTTCCCCAGTAAATTGATAAACTTTTACTGAACAATTTTAATGCGAATTTGCAGAGAGCTAATGCCGGCTCTGTTGCAGGGATTCCTGGCGAAAGAATCTCTAAACGACTTTGTTTACTTTGAGGTAGCCTCTCGGATGATCTACACAAATACAGTAGGTACGAAATGCAGCGAAGTTCCTTAATTACTTCAGTATTTTGACAGTGATTGGTTTATCATCTTAATCAGCCTGTGTTGGCCCACTGCTGGACATAGCCTCTTCCAATGCATGCCTCAGAGCCCAATCTTCGACTCTACTGGTCCAACTGTTGTCCAAAAAATTAAACGCAATATAATAGATACCTACTTTAAATCTCAGTAACCAGACGGTTCCCATGGGAAAATATTCGTATTATTGGAATAAATGCGTGGATAGCTGGAGGGCGCCCTAACGTCAGTGGCGGTCAGTCTGACTATTGAGGGCGACGAGGCAAGACAAGCGTCGATACCTTCGACAAGCAGAAGGAGGTACCTACTTGATGTGACGGTGAGTTATTGATTAAAGTTATTCTACATTGACATAGCATTTATTTTATTTATTTAATACTTTATTTCAGGCAACGCAGGCCCATATATAAATACCTTACAGACTAACATACATACAATAATAAAATCAATTTTGTTAGTAAATATAAGTACTTAAACTATTTATTAGACAGACTTTATTAGACTACGAGTAGTAGCTGTGGCAATTAGCCTATCCACTGTCCCACTGCTGGGCAAAGGCTTATATCGATATAATCGAGTATTTCACAGGTGGTGAATTCGCAGCATTTCGTCTATTTCATAACAATATCAGTGTTAAAATAAACTAAGAGAAAATTATACCTACTTAGTCAAAACAATCGATTTGGGTCATATCGATTGTTTTGGCCCTAGACGATCATTTTAAAATGTGCTTTATCGATTTCAGCCTGCCGATGGAACAACAAAAGAACTGCACATTTAATATAATAACGTTTTCACTCTGTATTTAAGACACGTATTACGATCCCTTTTCGCGAGAAAACGAATAGAGAACCCATTCACGCTGAAGCTGCCATGTGAGTGGCAGCCGTGTCGTCTGGGGCCCCACTGTCATCTCTTACTAATAGGTGCATTTTGACAGTTGTAATCTAGGGCTGGGATGTCTACAAATCAATTCTGAGAATAATCGATTCTCATCCCAAACGGATTAACAATTGAAACATCTTTAATCGGTTTAAAATTGTTTTACTTAAGACTATTTATTTAGTCGGTTTTCTTAAGAATTATTTGTATGCTGTGTTAGACAAATGTAACTAAGAATACAGACTCAAAGTCTATATTTAAAATCGAAAAAGTGAAAACTAAAGAATTATAATAGTCAGCGTTACGTCTACTTACCTAAATGTTACAAAATACTTACATCTATCGATTTTATAATTATATCCGATTATAACGTAACTCCGTAACGATCATAATGTTAAATCATTAAAAACAATAGAAAGTAACTGTTTTACGAGATCTCGCAGAAACAAAGAATCACGCCATAATTTAGATTACCTACCATATCCCATTAAATTCTGTCAACTTATTACTATAAATTGTAACTTAATCAAAAAATGTTTTAATTAAATAAGAATGAATTCATATTTCATTCAAATCGTGCAATGTTACGTTCTATGACTAGTTCATCTGTCCTAATGCACCTATTAGATATACTCGAACAGTATTACTTTAATCCATAGAATATATAAAGCATAGAACGAATGCTATGACATTTGAGTATGCACTCCGTTTGACAACAAACAATGCGATATTATGTTACATGATGCACACGCAAGCTAACTTAGCAAAACTACAAGGGGGCGTTGGCCCTTGCCATTGCCAATGTCAAAAATTACCCTTAATCACGTTTGTAGATCGCTTTTAAATTCAGTATCATAATGATGACCGGCGGTCTATTTCTCGAAAGGTACACAAGTTCACAAGCTTTGAAATATAACAAAACCTTGTCAATTCTGTTTCACGAAGTAAATAACAAGACGTGTTTCTTTTCACGGTATATATGTAACAAAATGGATTATCATGTCAATAACGATATTTAACTGCACTGGCTGATAAATATTTTATCTTAATGTCAATGTCACTGACCTAACACTCCTCAGAACTGTTTTAGTTATTGTTCTTAGTTACACTCGTTGTTTTGTTTTTAAAATTTCCGATAGTCTCTCAGAAACAGCAATTGACATTGAAAGCACTAAAATGGCCGCCAACTGAATTCTGAAAAAATCAACCAGTCTCAGGAAGCTCGAATGTGCTTCCTGAGACTGGTTGATTTTTTTCTAGTAAACATTTTATCCTAAAAATACAAGTGCTTGTAAAATATCTTTTACAAAAACATTGCAAGCTTTGAAAATAACTATAATAATATGCCATTTTACAAGTTCGATTGGACGATCTTCCTGAAAAACTGACGACGGTAATTTTTACAGAGATTATTGTAATCGGTGAAAGTCTCCAGGGACATTTAAACTATTACTATAAATCTCTTTGAAAGTCTCAAACGGAATTGTGATACAGGCACCATTTTATGACGACCTCCTTGGTCGAGTGGTTTGTACACCGGTTTTCATGGTGTCGCCATCTCTGAGGTCCCGGGTTCGATCCCCGGTCGGGTCAATTTAGAGAAAAACTGTTTTTCTAAATAGATTTCGGGTCAGGGTGTTTTTTCTATGTTTATGTATATTTATCCGTTATCTTACCATATAAACGAGTTTCACAAGAATACTCACCTTGGTGTGAGCGTAAACAAAAATTTATTTATTATTTATTTATTTTATTATACTCCTTTTTATTTTAATTAATGGACAATCATTCAATTTCAGGATGAATAATGTTTGACAAATGAAGGTATAAAGATTTTGACCCGTTTGTTTCGTTTCAGTATGTATGTAGGTATTAAGCGATACGTAAAAATTAGGAGTCTCCCGACACTGCTAGAATAATTTCTGAAGGTCACTAGTTACAAGTGTCAACGCAATTTTTTGAGAAACAGAATTTTTTTTTCACTTGTAAATATTTACTTGTGAGTTTGATCATTTAATTGAAATTTTATTCTACATACATGCTAAGTACAGTTTCGTGAAACACTACACTTGTAAGTTTGGTATTTTACAAGTGTACCTTTCGAAAAACAGGGACCCGGGTTATTTTTTTTCACTTGACGTTTAACACTTTTAGCAACTTATTTTGTCTTTTTCCTTTCAATGTTTATGGCACATTTGAAAAAATAGGACAACTATACGGGTCTCATTAGGACTCCTTTTATGTTTAGTTATTATTCTGAGCTTAAACCTTACAGTGCAAAACTAGTTTTATTATTTTTTTATTCGGCAACGGGTAAGCGCTTGGCCTTCATCTCACCTGATGGTAAGTGACGATAAGGCCGAAGGTGGAAGCGCGCTTCACCCGGCATCCTTAACCACTGAGGAACTGGCTGTCTCATCTCAAGCTGTCGTAACACAACAATGCTATAAACATCGTTCTTATGGCGACAGACTTAGATAAGATGGTGGTAGCTAGCCAGGCAGACTTAAAATCTCTTACCACCAACCAAACCGAGCACACAATGATGTGCCTCCCGCTGGCAATCGAACCCGGGACCTCTGGGTCTAAAACCGGTGGCTTAGCCACTAGACCACAGATGCGGTTAAAACGGGAATTTACACAACAAGATTAAAGTAATACTGCTGTAAGAGTTGATGGTAAGGCCCCTCACCGACATGAGGGTTTGTGAGTTCGATGCCGACTTTAAGCCTCGTATTCACAGGGGGACAAACAAATAAATAGTCCGCGACTCGTGCGAGACTTGTGCCGCCAGAGATTCGATCTCGGGCGACGGCGACCGACGTCGGGAAAGGTCGAATGACGACGCCATGCAAGCATTTTACATCACGACTTTTTGCGAATTATGCGTCCGCTTACACAAACGCGATACTTCCTATTCGTGATTCCTATAGTAGAGGATCCGAGTATACAACGACCTTCACTGGGCCGTTTAATGGATGAAAAGTATTTTATATCAAATTTAATATGTTAAAAAATATATTGCGGGTGGGTTGGCTAAAAAATTTCAGTCCAGTATATGATTAATTAAATATTTATAAAAGATTTTTTTTAAACATTGCACTGGTTTGGATAATAGACAAATTACATAGGTACCAATCGAAAGTATGAAGCCTATAGAATATGCAAACGTTAGGTTGACTATTTTTTCCCGTCATAACATTGGGTAGGCAGGTGTAAACAGGTAAGTCAATATTAGTAATTTGCAATCTGGTTAATTATATAAAATTTATGTTTATATAAAAATAATCTCATTACAAAAACACACACACAACACCAGTGCAATCTTAAAAAAAAAAAATACTGAACTGAAATTTGTCAGCCAACCCACTCGCGATATATTTTTTACATATTGGCCATGGGCACTTTTATATAAACACTGGAACCACCACCTTCCAAAATTGTGCAATAGTGATGAAACGTAAGTCATATGAAAGCTCTTGACGTGTACTTTATTTCATTCTATAGCAGCCAAGTTCGAATCCTGCGCAAAAATGGCGTTTTGGTACATTCAAAAATTATTGTAAATGTAAAATTCCAAGGAAATCACTAAGATATCATATTTCTAAATGTGGCAGATTAGCTTCCATCCTTATGAACGCTACCCTTTGCCTGTTTAGGTTTTTCAGTGTAACATAATTAAACAAAAGATTCGGCAAGTCGATTTTTTCTATAGTGAATTGAGTATAGTTAGTTATAGTCCTAGCTACTGACTGACAGCTAATCAAAATTTAATATCAAAACAAAACATTTTTTCAAAAACGCACCGAAACACCGTTTTCGCGCTGGATTTGAATTTACTTGCCATATAATAAAATAAAGTACACGCTAAGAGCTTTCATATGACATTTAATTCATCACTGTTGAATAAAGCTAAAAAGTGGGTCCAAAATGACGCATTTTGACATAAAATACTTTTCATCCATTAACCGGCCCGGTTAAGGTCGTTCTATACTCGGATCTTAGACTACTATACAACATGGATTCCACACAACTGCAGACTACTACATTTGTGATTCTACACAACCGCTTACTTTAACGCAATCGGGATTCTTCCTATTTGTGATTCTACACAATATGAGTTCATCGTAACTGCAGTTTACTACTTCGTAGTTCTACTTAGTAGTTATTTTTCATCGTTATCAATGAATTTATTCCCATTATGTTACATGTTTATATGTTATTTATAAAAAAAATAAAAATATATAGGTTTATTTATTATCTTACGAATTATAGACTTGTATACAGAAATAGGGAGCTCGATGGGTGACCAATTAAAAACATCTCGAGCTTCCTCCATGCTTCGGAAGGCACGTAAAGGCGTTGGTCCCGGTTGTTGTCGTAAGATGGCAGTCGTTAAAACCCACCAACCCGCATTGGGCCAGCGTGGTGGGTTATAACCCAATATCCCCACGTGCTATTGTTGACGTGGGAGGCCTGTGCCCAGAAGTGGGACGTTTATAGGCTGGTGATGCTGATGATGATACATAGATAGTATAAATTTATTGATTACGTTGAAAAAATAACAACTGTATTGCGAATGAGTCACGAATAGAAAGAAGCGCGTTTGTGTAATCGATAGCATTATTCCTTTTTGCGTACAGTCACGAGCAAAAGTATGTAAACAATTGTAACTCTTAATAAAATGTAATAAGGCTCAAAGTGTATACATATTGGTGCTCGTGAATGTACGTAGATTCACGACTATTAAGGCACTGATAGATATGCTACTAAATAAGCATGCTTATTTAGTAGCATGTCATACCAGAAAATGTGGCAACAAAGTACCACGGTAATAATTTAAAGAGTGGACTGTATACTTAGGTGTTGGAGTCAAACTATTAAATCGCACAATGCTTTCGGTATTGTAAATAATATAAATCGGTAAACCCATAATATGGCAAAAAAAACACTTACTTCGACCAGCTTTCTGAGGAGACGCGATCTGAGGCTCGATCTGCAGTTCTTGGTTCGGTTTTGTATGAAAAGATTTCTTATGCGTATTTTTACGGTGAACATCACACGCATTATTTTCAGCAGAAAAAAAGCGTATACGTATAATACGTAATAAACATGCTAATTACTAGCAACGCTTTGACACACATCACTACTAAGTAGCAATTGCTCAATAGTGGCATGCTAGCAATAGCGTGCTAGTAATGAGCATGTCTATTGGTACCTTTATCCCGAAAGGTTTAGTCAGAGCCTAGGCAATTGAAGACCGCAGAGGCGTCCACTGCCATGTCGACGTTTCACTAAATTACAACTGCACATGTGCTCAGCATGATAGGTGGTGAACCTCGCCGGTCTATTATATTCCTATGGTGAGAACGATTCCGACGCCACTGCGGAGTAGCGTCTTTCTCTTTTTCACACAGCAGAATGTCCGCAATAGTACGATGTAGTCAGTTCTCTCGGCAAATTGCGACTGAAGTGAAATTGTGCCTTTAGGCCTAATTTTAGCTGCTTACTCACGAGACGCCATTGCCGTATCTTCCCTTTTTGTTTTAATCTAAGCAAAACATAGATTAAAAAACAGATTAATATAAGAACACTTATTATAAGTAGGTACCTAATAGATAGCAATAACACATTATTATCTCGCGGCCGCAGCTAAAAAGGTAGCCAATTCAGCATTTTGTCAGGCCCAATGGAGCCTGACGCTGGTTTTCAATGGACTCCTTCAATAATTTTTTTTTGACTTAGGGATGCCAATACTTTACAATATTACCTATTGTATACCTACTTCTTCAAATAAAAAATGAAAAACTTAAGTAATACCTGCAACCTGCAAAAATATCTGATCATTGGTGGACTTAGAGCATTCAACCAATGAATGCTCTAAGTTATATAGGCATATTATACCTATATAATATATGCCTTCCACCAATGATCAGATATTTTTGCACATTACATCTTAATGCTGGTGACTATATACCTTGAAAATTGGATTCGTAAAGGTTGCTTCACACATATCAGTGAAGCCACAAAAGTCGGCACAGTGAAAAATATTCTTTCATACATTCTCTATGAACATTGTCAAAACGAATACGTCCGTGATTTGCCGGTGGCGGCACTGACACTGAGAGCATTATCACTGATGTGGGGATGCGTTCATAGATAATGTATGAAAAACACTGTGTCGGAATTGTGGCTTCACTGATATGTGTGAAGCAACCTTTAGGAATCCAATTTTCAAGGTATATAGTCACCAGCATTAAGATGTAATGTGCAAAAATATCTGTAAATGTAAATATCAACCTTTACTTATACAAAACCCGCATTTAGGCTACCTTTGCGTTATTATCCCAAACTGCCCTTGAGGGAAGGCCTTTGCCTAGCATTGGGACATTTATGGGCTGATGATGATGATCAAGGTCAAGCTAAAATAGTTTTCTGAGTGGTAGAGCCACGCTGCGTTGCAGCACGCATTGGGCCGGCTCGCTCGGCGTAATACCACCATCTCACGAATTTCCGGCGTGAAATAATGGCACTTGGTGCTGTTGTGTTTCGTCCGGCCAGTGAGGGTGTCGGAGGCCCATCCCCCCCTCTTACCATTGCTGTTGCTTCCTTAACCTTATTCCTTCCTTAAAGGACGGCAACGCGCCTGCGATTCCTCTGGTTTTGCGGGTGTTCGTTGGCGGCGGTGATTACTCTCCATCAGGCGACCCGCCTGCTCGTTTGCCTCCTTTATTTATATTTTTAAAAAATATAATAAAGGAGAAGGGACAATTTAGTTTGAGAAAACATTATTTTCAGTTGTAATTTATTAACGATAGGCGTAGGTACGTTGATGAGAAAAGGCATGAGACATTTGAAAGATCTAGCGACATGGGTACGTGGTTTTATAATAATGTCTTGAAGTAACCTTTGCGAAGCCATTTGTGCTCGCAAGATCTCTAATTTGGTGCAGCGCCAAAGTGCCGGGAAGCGGCGACGGAAATCGAATAAGGTAAACGCTCAGGTTGAATGGGATAAATCATACGTTCAACTCCCTTGAGCACTTTAGTTACACTACCGAATTGAACCTTCTATACGCTCCGCAAATCACCAACCGTATTGCGTGTCTCCCCATGTGCTGTTGTCAATGTGGCCTGTGCTGTGTGGGATGTCGATAGGCTGATGATGATGATGAAAGCTTTTGTTTACTTGGACGTTTAGCGGGGGTATTCCTTGAAGCGTATGCACCAGACCAAGCGCACCTAAACTATTCTTCCAAATAGGTAATTAAAATATTATATTCTTATCTTTATTGTTTGAAATTTTGCATAAAGGATAAAATGTTTACTAGAAAAAGCAGTGGACCGGCAATCCAAAGGTCGTGGGTTCGAATCCCACTCGAGCCTCCTGAGACTGGTTGATTTTTTTCTAGTAAACATTTTATCCTATTATATTCTTATTCCTCAAAGCGCACCATCAGATAAAATGTGGATAGAGATGTAGTAACTAACAGAAAATATCATACGTATATAATAATATATCATATGTTAATTTCTGACGCTCTGGTTTTCAACATTTAGTTAAACAACATTAATGGCAACTAACTACTACCACATGAGTAAATGCTACTACTTACTCGTTTATGTCTTTTTTTCTGATAGTTAAAGGTAAGTGAGATCGCTAAGTCGCCTATCTACCTCTTTTCATTCATGTCACCCTGGTACCTACTTTTAGTTCAAAATGACTGTCATGATTATTGAATAAATTGTTATTATTGACGTAGTAAGTTGCTTATCCCACTAGTCACCAGGCACCTAGTCTTGGTTTCTATCGACATTATTATTACGAATCTTTAAAGCTCCTCTCTATTTTTTACCGTTGGTGCGCTTCGAGGAATAGAAATATAATATTTTAATTACCTATTTTGAAGCTTGGAGGAATAGTTTAGGTGCGCTTGGTCTGGTGCAATAAAGCTAACCAAAAATACATTTTTTTTTGTTAGCTGCTTTTGGGTTTTACAACGAAGAAAAGGTGCGATTCCATGCTCGATCGTAAGCTCATGCTCACTTCGACCTACGCGTTCCAATCAAAATTGACCATTGTGACGTCATCGTAGAGTTAAAGAAGAATGGGCGTTTTTGTATGAAACCAGTCCCACCCCTTGTAAGTTCCCACATGGTAAGTTTCGAAATAAATAGTGTATTTTGTTGTAAGTACAGCAAATATGAACGAGCGAATGAATCAATGGAAAAAACATTAAAAAAAAATTAAAAAAATATTTTTTTTTCGGCCTCATTTTTCAGTTTTTTTTTTCATTTTATACGACTCATGTAAATCAAAGGAATCTGCGAGGGAGGAGTTTAAATTCAAGAAAAATCTTGACTTCAATTTTATATTATCATTTAATATTTTAATTTTTTTCTCAATAACTTTTTTCTCCAATACCTGACAGATTTGATGTCATACAATAAAGTGCTTTACTTTTCAAGTACTTTTATTTGAAGCATAGATGTAAGTGTTACAAGGAGGGGGGACGTTTTGCCCATTCTTCTTTAGAGAATGCGGGTTTGATGACGATATGGTTGATTCACATCGTGTTATTAAATCCGCATTCTTTATTTTTACTCGAGCGTTGGAGAATCGACATGCTGGTTTATGGGTGGCGATAAAAGACTTAACCACGGCTTTTTAAAAGTCAGCTCAGTCAGCTTTTCGCGACCGTACCCTCCTATGTCTAACTAGATCCCCCGTTTGAAAGAATACTAGCGATGTCTCTAATATCAAAGTCTAAGAACCCGTTTCAGATTGACCATGATGTCAGTGTGGGAAAAAGTGTCCACTCACAAATTTGTCTTCGAGTATCGTCAAAGAACCACAACCTACGTACAATCGAGAAACTTCTCGGTCGTCCACTTTTAGGAGATATCCGGTTGGGTTCCGTACTGAGCGCGCGTACGTATAAAGTAGCGTGTGCATAGATTGGCTCAAGCGAATAACGTGGAAAACAGTCGACCAGAGAGTTTCTCGAAAGTATTTACGTACGTTGAGGAGCTCGATGGCGCATGGCGCAGCTGCTAGCGCGTTTGGCTTGCAATCTTGTTCGCTAAGCAACTTTGATGACCATCGTTAAAACCCTTGCAACCAGCATTGGGCCAGCGTGGTGGGTTATGGCCATTGGGCCATTGGGATATTGATCCTCACGTGTTGTTGTCCACGTAGGAGGTCTGTGCCCACGTTTGTGGGCTGATGATGATGATGATTTACGTACAGTGTCTATATACTCTCCGCTCAAAGAGCAATCCCAGCAAAATTCTGCACATCATTCAGAACAAAACCTTAGTAATCAGAAGATACCCTTGACATATTTATTATTTTTTATTCACTAAGGGCTAATTTTTCAATCCCATGATAAAACTTATCCATCTGATAAAGTATGCCGCGTCCAAGTTAAAATGTAACTTGTCAAAAAAGAATAGCCTTGATTTGACAATACATTTCAAAATGGTTGTGTTATACTTTAACAAACGAATAACTTTTATCTGACAATTGAAAAATCGGCCCTAAAAGTAGTATTTCCTCAAGTACCTTTTCTACTGACTGTACTGTAGAGGCAACCGCGCGAAATTGATGTAATTTGTGATATATTTTCGTGTTTTATTGTATTAATCTGTTTTCGTACAAGCCTTTTATAACGAATGGCATTTGAGCGGGTAAGTAACGGGTTTTCGCGGTTAGTTATAGCGCTTTTTGGTGAATGAGGCAGTTGTTGTAAGGCATATGAACAGGCTACAGAGGAAGTTTTGTGTAAGAGCTTATCTGTCGTTTACTTGCAGTTACTACTACAATAAAAATAATCATAATATTTTTGTTACGCTGTGTCTGTGAACGATGGGAAAAGGGGGCCTATTTACTAAAACCGACCATACCTTATATGCCACGGGATTTGAGGTAGGGACCACAAACAGCAAGTACCAAGTTCCACGCCCGCAATCTTCATCGCCCGACCTTGAAACGCCAGTTTTGATGCTCCAGTAAAATTACAAGGCATGAAATTTCACTTAATCTAATACTTTTCAGTTTGAAATACAATTAAAAACAATGCTGCTTTACGACAGAAATAGGTTACGTGGTCAGTCGGATTCTCAGCAGAATCCTACCACTGCTTTTTCAGCTAACTATAATACAGAAAATGATATTACACAAAAGTACGTCGGGAGCATCGAACCTTTGTAAAGCTAACTAGCACAGAAACGATCGTTGTGTTAAACTACGCAAAGGTTATACACGCAAAAAGGTGATTTTTTTTTGCCAGCATATTAAAACCGTGCACAAAAGCTGTCGACGACATAAAAAATAATATGAAACATTCTTCCCGCCCAAGAAGCTGACACGAAATGTCGGCTATTGTTACGCGAAAACTCATTACTGCGTCGATCGCGTCTCTCATTACACCTCAAAACTTCTAATGTTTCACCTGTCTCGGCGTCGCGCCCCCGTTATCTTTGTCGGGAATAACGTTGTTATTCACGTTCCCTGCGGCTAATAGGCTAGCTGTCGTGCTCGAGTACGAACCACGACCAATTTCCAGTGCGCTACGGAGTTGTTTCAAACATTTATACGGTCCAATTCAACTCCGATTGCATCTGTAGTTATCAAGCTATTGTGCCGGAACTATAAAGTTGGTTTAGTGCTAAAATCTGGTCATGATCCGTTCCCTGCCATTACGAAATATTCTCTAAGGAAGTTTATTCAAGTTACCAACCTCATTATTTCGCAACAAGCTTCGCAAATGTTTACCCCAAGAAAATATAATCGTGACAGGCCCGCAATGTTTCCTTAATACGTCCCGTGTAACGTGACATCATTAAAAATAATTTATTTTGACTCTTTAAGTGCCGCGGAGTGTCTGTTCATTATTTGTATATAACCAAAGATCTGTATTATCTGTATCATTGTAGGTATACTACGTGTTTAGTGTTCATAATTATTAATCAGTATATATTAAAGTGACTCCGGGGTATGTTGAGCAAAATGTCAGAATGTCCAGTGTGTGAAAATGAGAAGGCATAATACCAATTGTTAAAATTAACAGTGATTGTCTGCTGGGTCTTGCTTGACCTTCTTTGATGAAAATTAGTATACCTACCTATGTTAGTCAATCCAGAAATTTAATACGGTTTGCGTTCAAGAATCCACGCTCACCCTAATGTACCTAATGGTTCACTACATAACGAATTAAACATACTTAAATATACTTAATAAACATAGAAAACACACAGACTCAAGACAATTTAGGAAAACAGTTATTTCTGAACTAACTCGACCGGTAGTTGAACTCAAAGCTTAAGTAGCATACGCCAGAACCGGCGCGTGTTGACCACCAAACAAAGACATTAAACTATATTTAATCTCTTTGCCACCAAACCACTTAAAGGGGCGTAACGCGATGAAAACGGAAAAATTGGCGGTTTTCTATTAGATGTTATTCAAAATATTTCAGATATATTGCACTCAAACTTTCAATGTGTATTACAGAACGTATGTATGAAGGGATGACTGTTTCGAAAACACGATTGGAAACATTTTGCATAATAGAAAAAAATCCTGAAGTTACCTCTAAACTTTCATATAAATGCACATTACGACCGTGTTTTACAAAAATAATTTCTATAAAATCACAAACACACACACATACATCATAATTACCTTTTCGATTTCTTGGCAGTTTTGTATTACCAAAAACTAAACATTTTTAACTTTTTGATAAAAATGTGAATGGCGCTTTTACGAATTACCGCGGACCCCGCACCGCGTAACACCCGCGAGGAATTTTCTCTGACCACCTAACCCGTATGTCGAAAAAGATAATAGACACATTTATCGTAATCCTTGCCAACACATGTGGCTATTATAAAATACACCCCCGTTCGGACACATAACACTAATCCGCCATTACCGCAATCCAATTCGGCTTAACATGCGAAATTTCGAGGTTCGCCGTATCCATATATCAGCTGCAAATGGGGATTCGTCGTTAGTTCGTTACAAAGCTTACTTTGCGGCGCTTTTTTAATGTAAATAACCGTTTCCCAGTGAATGCGAACTACCAACTCAAAGTGAATTCCCTCCAACTGGCTCGGAACATTATGTGCTTGTGGGTGGAGACCCGTGAATAACCATTTTTGAATGACTGTGGTACGTCCAGAACGCCTAACTAGGGCTGCCTATAGTGATAACAATAGGTATGGTTATAAGAAATTGCGTATTCTATCATTACATAATATTATAAAGTCGCCGTTTTTCTGTGTCTGTGGCTCCGCATTCTCTTTCTACACCACGCAATGGATTTTTACGCAATCGATAGATTCTGATAGTAGCAGTCGATAGATCGATAGTTTTTATTTTTTAAATTGTAGACATTTTGTACAAAATGGCTGAACTATGACTGTGTTTCTACTGTGTCTGTGGCTCCGCATTCTCCTTCTACACCACGCAATGGATTTTTACGCAGTCGATAGATCGATAGTTTTTATTTTATAATTTGTAGACATTTTGTACAAAATGGCTGAACTATGACTGTGTTTCTACTGTGTCTGTGGTTCCGCATTCTCTTTCTACACCACGCAATGGATTTTTGCGCAGTCGATAGATAGTCGCAGTCGATAGATCGATAGTTTTTATTTTATAATTTGTAGACATTTTGTACAAAATAGCTGAACTATGACTGTGTTTCTACTGTGTCTGTGGCTCCGCATTCTCCTTCTACACCACGCAATGGATTTTTACGCAGTCGATAGATAGTCGCAGTCGATAGATCGATAGTTTTTATTTTATAATTTGTAGACATTTTGTACAAAATGGCTGAACTATGACTGTGTTTCTAAAGTTAGTGTGGACGATGGCGCGGGCGGGCCGCTATTATAAACTAAATACAATTCATGGCAGGTAATATGGATACAAAATATAAAAAAATATTTGCACGAGATGGTAGATGGTAGTCCAGGATTGACATGTATGCCGCTTGATGAAGTGACCTCCGCAGTCCATAGACGACATCGAGGGCAAAAGGCCCTGTAATTTAGCTGAACCTATTACCTCAAACCGGAACGCAGCACTGTAAAACGATGCTGTTTCCCTGACATATTATTGTTATTGTTAGCTTGTTTTGTCCCACTGCAGGGCATCAGGCCTCCCCTCCTTCTTTCCACTTTTCTCTATCCGCCGCCACAGTGGTCCAATCAGGCTGATATGCGTCCAGTCCGTCACGCCATCTTCGCCTCGGTCGGCCTCGTCGCCTTCTAGCTTGAGAATGTGCCCTGACATAAAACAAATTAATTATTAGATGTTGCTTAGAGGCAGATACAGGTATTACGAGTAGTACCACCGGCTCTTTCAAACAAAACGACTCTCTGACTTTCGATTGTCAACCGCCATCTCATATGGTGGTGGTCTACGTAGGTGGTTATCTACAACAGCTTTCGTCGCTATTTGAGTATGGATCTACTAGCCACCGTGTCGCGTAGCGGTGAAATAATACTACCACCCTCTCTCTTCACTTGGGTGTCGTAAAAGGCGACTAACGGACTAAAGACTGCACATACATCCAACAGCATAGAGCGGCGTTGGGCTCACCACCTGTCACGATGAACACTGTGCAGTCGCTATTTGATGAAAAGTGGGCTATGGCAGAGGACTGCTTTTGCGATCCTCATTGCATAGTCTCGACTCACCCTTCGGGGATAATAGTCGCAATTATATGTAATATAATGTACACTAAAATAACGACAAAAGTTTTAGCCTTATCTCTACTTAGCAGTTTTCTAAATCGAAGCAAAAGTATAAAAGACATAACAGAAACCATTTTCTCTTACTGGCAGGATGATACAGAGAAGAAATTAATTAAAAGAATCTTTTCCGTCGGAGTTCTAAATGCATTAGATTTTCAACACTCACTTAATAGTGTTGAGAGATAGTAAGTAGATATTTTTATCTACCCAGTTCTCCGAATTAAGATCTCAAGCATATTTCGTCAAGGCAAACCAAAACTTAAATGCAATTTATATTATACACGCCGGGATGTTCCGTTTTCCTCGCGTTGAATAGAAATTCATAGCTGCAAGGCACCACATTTTTAGCGTAAAGCTCTTTAGACTGAATACAGATACCTACTGACTCAAAGCGATTCATAATCACTAAATTCCACAGACAGAGCACTGTGATATCTCATGTTTTGAACAGAATAGTGAAGCACCGCAAAGGTTAAATCGTACCTCTCAGGAAATATGTGGAAAGTAAATGTGAGAACAGAAATTATTTTCTTGCTATTTTCTCGACCGAAGTAGTTTTCGAAAACCGTCTGAAAATTTCAGTTCCAGAGAGAGTACATTTAAGCTTCTTATCATATTATATAGTAGTAGTGTGTGTAGGTATGTGACTTATTATTTCCGACAGCAGCTATTTTCATCATCTCAACCAAGGAACTAAACTTTCCGAAATTAAATATTAAGTTAGTTTAGTATTGCAAGCAAGCAGACCCTGCAGAGATATAGACACACAGTTGTTATACAGTCGCACAGTTATTAGTGCAATAGTCATAGTTGGTAGCGAGTTATTTCCCATAATCAATGCGGTAATCAAACTGTTAGTATTTTTTTTATTTATTTATACTCAAATATTGAACAAAAACATTCTAACTAATAATACTATTCGCCAAACTGTTAGGCAGTTTGTTGGCGAGATAAGCACTCGTGTATACAATGATTTTGTGTACTAACTTACCCATCGGGTTTAACTATCACAATATATCTTATTATATATTTACGAATTTTAGGACGAACTGCGTAATGGACCAAATGCGTGTAGGACGAACGCCTAACAAATCCATGGGACTGCCACGTGTGAATTTTTCCAGCAGTTTTTTTTGTAGCGCTAAATCCCTTCTGTTGTAGCTCGGTAGTCGCACCGTTCGAAGTCAGTAGGTTTCATTGTACAATTGCACAACATAGTAAATAAACAATTTTATTGTCGCACAAGGTTTTTGAATGCATAAATAAAATGTTTTGAAAGCGTCGTCGTCGGCGCGGCGGCCCTGTTGTGTATTTGTTTTCCATTTGCAAAAGACACACCACAACTCGGCTTAAGCTGTTAGTATTATGGAAACTGCAGTTATAGTTGAATTGTGGCGAGGCTTTTACACATTCGACCAGTTAGTTTCTCGTTGTCTAACAGTGAGCTCCGTGGAAAATGCCACAGCCATTTTATTACACATACTTATACGTATTTGTGTAACGCTTCGGTGGCTGAGTGGTAGAGAGCTTGGCTTCGTATCCTAAGGTCAACAAATTTTACACGTAGGAAGAATATGTAGGAAGTAAGTCTTATTTTTCTTTGAAGTTGATATAGTAAAGATTTATATAAAGTGATAAGTCAAACGTTTAAAAAACGGGTCAAACCTCAAGTGGTAATAAAACCCAAACTACCTAATACCTAAACCAATATCTTCTTGGTGGATAGTTCACATAGCTGCCCGGTATCCGGAAGTTAGTTATGTATAAATAGCTATAGTGTTTTAGTATGTGCATCTTTAATATATATATATATTTATAAGTATCAAGGTTTATTTATTTATCAGATACATAATGGATTCTTCGAGAGATAATAATCATAATTTGGACATATTTTCTTATTTATTTATTGATTGAGAACGTCACCTCGTACAGGCCCTGCCAGAATACCAGCGCCGTTGCGATGTGATTTTGTCACACCGTAGCGGCATATGCTGAGGTAGGGTCCTGATTGGCTCGTCACATGTAATGTTTTTTTTTTTTTTATTCTATGTTAAGAATGTTTTTTTTTGGAATTTTCTGTTTTTGTATTTTTATTTTCTATTTTTATTTTTTTGTGACAGCCAATAAATGTTTTCTTTCTTTCTAGTTAGTTAGTGGTTTTCAACATTTCATATTTTTATTTATTTAGAGAGAACACTTAACATTAAATAAAAAAACTTTAACGAATCTAGTAGTAGTCTTTTATACAATATTATTACAGCATGCACATATCTTACATTCATTCTACATTTATTCTACATTCTTTTCTTCTTAGAGTGCTTCTGATGGTGTCAAGTGTTTTGATTAAAAAAAGTGTTTTTATTAAAATCAAACACAGTTTGATTTTAATTTCTTATTTTTTTATCTACCGTCATTATCTACATTTGTCCATGTGGGGAGTCCTGTGCCCAACTGTGTGACTCTCATAGGCTGATGATGAACTTGTATGCAAACACAGGCGTACAATGGCGGACTCCGTCGCTTTACCAGTCTAAAGGTCAAAATCCCTTGCACACCGCGTCGTCTATTTGGTACGGGCACGTACCCGGGCGGTCGGTGCGCTTCATACGAAAATCGCTGCAAAGTGGTAAAGCGACGGTGACCCCGACCGTACAATCAATAAGATATAGATAATGTAGGAAAATTGTTAGAAAACGATCTTTGCCTAGTTTCTTGCCGGTTATTCTTAGTACTTAAGTACAAGGTCTGCCGTCGTCACCGTAGACTTATGAATCGAAGACGTAGAGACTTAGATACGTAGCCTATAATTGATTTTTTTATTTTGATATGTAGCCCGGCAAATAACTCCACTCCAGTCTCCACCTGATGTTCCACTGAAATGTACAACTGGCGCATCGTAAGAAATGTAGCATCAGTCACTCGCAACCTGCCGGCTCACAATATGCCTCTTCACGCCTCGTTTGAAGGACTCCATGTCATAGGATGGAGGGAATACGTGTCTAGTAAACGTGTGTAAATAAAAATGATTAATTAAAAATGTTACAAATGTGTTACAAATTATTGCAGGTTTTCGGTTACCAACCCACATTTAGGAAGCGTGGATTTAACAAATACCCATCAGCCCCCTTACTTTCGAAATCAATCGCTATTGGATCGGATTGGTATTGTAAATTTTCGTATTTTTAAGTAACGACACCAGCGCTAATTTGGATTCATATTGGGTGAACTAAATGGCATTAAGTTTTGAATCTTTTTCACTTAGGGGAGAGTCGGTGTAATCGTACCGGCGTTTTAATCGTACCACCTCTAGATTACCCACAAACCAACACATAATTTTAACGCTGGTAACACTAAACTATGCTTCAGTAGCGCCACCAACGCTCGGCCATTTTGTAATATCGTCGGTTGAGCACGTTGATTGCTAGTGAAAAAAATAAGTTTTTGTGAAATTTTATACAAATTTTCGTGCTGATTCGTAAGGTAGGTACTCACAGAAAAGGTGAGTTTTTATAACAATAACGATAGTATTTGAGTGCCAAACTAAACAGTTTTTTTACATTGTTTTCGCAGAGTCTTTAAGTTTGAAGGGTATGTAGCTATCAGTTGTGATGTAGATGGACCTATAATTGTGAGAGTCATTCATATGTGTAAGCGTTTTTGTAAATTAAATAATGACGTCAAAGTAAAAAGTGGTACAATTAACCGACTTTCCCCTAATATCCACGCAATATGAATCAATTTAAGCTCTGGTGTCGTAACTTAGGAGTACGAAAATACACAATACCAATCCGATCCAATAGCGATCGGTTTCAAGAGTAAGGGGGCAGTTCCCGTCGTACCGTTTGCACCATTGAACCTGCACCATCAATGGTGCAGAGTATTAGTTTCGTTTGCACTATTAATGTTGTATCGAAGATTTCAATGATGGAGCCCTTTCCCAGCGGTGGGAAAGTATAGCATAGTATAATAAGGTATACTTAACCTAACCAAGTATTAGTGATTGATACTCAAATCTTGCGACGATGCAGCAAAAAACGGTCTTTTAACCGTCTTATGAGACGTCGCGTCTAAAGTTGAACCGGTGACGGAAAACGTAGATAGTTATGCGTAACTTGTTGGTTTTATTTAATTTAATATGCAAAAATCAATATTTATTCTTTATATAAGTAATTAATTTCCTACATTAAATAGATTTTTTCTTTTTTTCCCTGACGTTTCGAACCCTATAAAGGGTCCGTGGTCACAGAGAGACTGATGTGGTTTGGTCGTCTCATAGTTAGAAGTTATGTTGCCTACAGTCAATCATTTTTTTATATTTAACCGGGTGCGTTCAGGTTTACAGAATACGAGCTAGCAATATTTTTAGGTCTTGCAATGTGTTGCTGTTGGGGCTGGGACTTGATGACCTATATGTAATGTAGTACTTAAATAAAACGCGAGTTTTGATCCGTAAAAAGTGTTTCATTTCAATGTACAAAAGAAGTTGTGATATTTTCTTATATTTCAATAAACAGAACACTGAGATTTTATGGATATGTAATTTTTTGCGATACGCCATTTTATGTGTGTAATTTGGCATGCCGCCAATGTATCGCCCTATCCTATCCATCCGGAGTTTTGATAAAAAGGAGCCGGATAGTCTCAAGGATGGCTCGTTTCGTTCATTACACCACTTAGCTGAGTATAACAATATATTATCGGGCTTTTATTGGTTTATTTTTCTGTTCAGCGGGCTGGTGTAGGGACGAGCGGATCTCGTAAGAGCTTACTTTGGACGTTGGCAGAGCACTGTCAATCGACAAATTGTTGCCAACGTCTCTTGCAACACGTATGAAACGGAATCTATTAATCTGAAATCTATTAAACGTGTCGGTAGTTACTTTTGGATGTGGTCGTGAATTCGCAATAGATCCCCTATCACTAGTTTAAACCGAGTAGGTACATTAAACGCTAAACGCTAAAATGCAGACCACAGACGCCGTTATTTAAAATTGATAGAGACAGAATGGTGTTTTAAGCGGGATTTAGCTTAATCTAGATTAATGGTTTTGGTGTCCGCCGCATGTAGAAAAACGAACTATAAGTACTTACCTACTATAATTTTATTACAGCTACTTTATCGAACCGAATTGCAAAGCGGTCGATCCGATATATTTCGGATTGGTCCTAATTGGGAACACCCTAAATCTTCGAAAAACTTAATTCCGATTTTGAATATTCCGAATTTCCAAACTCCGAATTTTATATTTTCGAAAAATTAAATTCACGATTATTTAAAATCACGAACGTCAATATTTCGAATATCATAAATACTATTTTTCAGTATTCCGAGCTTCATAAGTCCGAAGAAACAAAGACCCGAAATGTTATTAGGCCGAAAAACGGAATTCCCATTATCATATTTGCTAAAATTCTTTGCTGCTCAATATTGCAATTCTTTTTTGTCGTGGCAACAACCGTCCAAGTAACTATTGTCCTGGGTGCTTGCTTGCATGATTAATGCAGTCATATTCATTGCATTGCATTTTTTTATTGGACAACAGAAATACTAGTACTACTAGTAATACATCACGTGAACTACTCATGAAGGACACGTGATAAGTTAAAAAACTAAGACAATCGCAAAGCGTAGCGTAGCAGTTTAGGAAGAGGCACCTCCGAGTAAAATGGAAGATTTCTTCCACCGCGACAATAATTCTAATTGTTAATTGATTTCGGAATTTTAATAGTTCGGAATTTTGATATTCGGAATTTGTATTTATGAGACTTCGGATTATTGTTGAGTCGTAATTTTAATTATAGGAATATTGAAATTATGAATTTTGATTTACGTAATTGTCAACGTTTGGGATTTTGTAATTTCGTATTTGTAAAAAAAAAGGATTTATTATTTATCAGAATTGTGATATTCGGAATTCTAAACCATTCGGAATTATACAAATCTGATTTTTGAAATTCGTGATTATGAGTTTCGGAATTAAGTTTTTCGTATTCATGTAGTGTACCCGTCCTGATTCCTTGAATGCATGTTGCGGATTTCTGATGCATATGGGCCTAGTAGGTAGGTACAAGAGTTTGTGATTACCAATCATGGACTCGTTTGGCCTACAGTGGTACAATATAAAAGCTTTATTTTACTAGTTGAACCCTTATGCATCAAATAAAAGTACTTGAAAAGTGAAGCATTTACATGACAGCAAATCTGTCAGGTATTGGAGAAAAAAGTTATTTAGAAGAAGAAAATTAAAATAATAAGTGATAATAGATAGATAGATAGATACTTTTATTGTAACATAATAACAGTAACATTAATAACGATAATATAAAATTGAAGTCAAGGTTTTTTCTTGAATTTAACTATACACCCTCATTTTTCATTTTTATTCATTTTCCTATTTTTTTTCTTTAAGTCATTCGCTCGTTCTTATTTGTCCTTACAACAAAATACACTATTTATTTCGAAACTTCCCACATGGTAATGTGGGAACTTACAAGGGGTGGAACGGCTTTCATACAAAAACGCCCATTCTTCTTTGGGCAGATCTTTTCCCAGCAGTGAGACATGTTGAATAGAAACGAAAAGTTATTATATGTGCTAAACCCGGAAAAAGCAGATTTCTTAAGCGTGAGTGGCATTTTCAGTGAATGTGTGCCAAAGGCAAACTTCCAATTTCTGAGGCCTAAACCAACACAGGATGTAACGTTCACCTCGCAGGCACCATTCCGCATCCTACCTATAGACATAACTATAGTTTTTAAGTACGTCGGCAATCTCATCAATCTTAAGGTAACATAGAAAAGGTTTCGCAATGTACAAACCAACCATGTATATAATAAAGTCGTGTGCAGAGTATGCTCAACACGTTTTGTTTATTTACTGTGTAACCAATATGAACTATTTATGTCATTGAATAGAAAATCAAAGTGAGGGTAGGAGAATAACGGAACAAGGAAACAAGGATAACGGAAAGCCAATTTAAACGTATAAATAAAATAAAAAATACTTCAAAGTTTCATTGTTAATTGTACCATCACGAATTGACGTGACACGTGACACTATAATACTTTGTCCCGGCCAAATATACTCGTATTGCCGGTGGCGGACGATAACGATTTTTGTGACATATCGAATTTAACGTGGCTGCATGCAATGAAAACGTTGCAGCCATCTTTTACAACGTTTGGCCCTTTCACTATTTATCCCACCTGTGACCAACATTAAGCTTTACAAATCGAATCGCAGGACCGTTGTCAGTTTTTATTCGTATTTGTTACTAGTGTAGTGGACGTCCACCCGCGACTTCGTACAATAATATTAGGTACTTACGTTAAATTATTAGTACAATGTAATTTTTTATAGTGTTGCAAAAATAGTGCTATCTATTTTATTATGTTTTCTTCTTTACAGTCCAAACAGGTGCAAGTAATTGATGAGCAATAATTAATACTCGCTTTATTTAAAAAAAATTGATATTTTTTTATTGCAGAAGGAGGCATACGAGCAAGCGGGTCACCTGATGGAAAGTAATCACCGCCGCCCATGGACACTCGCAAAACCAGAGGATTCGCAGACGCGTTGCCGGCCTTTAAGGAAGGAATAGGCTCGTTTCTTGAAGATCCCTAAGTCGTAACGGTCCGGAAATACCGCCGCCGATAGCTGGTTCCACAACACTGTAGTAACACCTACGAGGCAAGAAATTTCGTGAAAAACGCACAATAGTAGACCGCCATCCATCAAGGTGATGTGGATGGAATGACAGTCGATTACGTGTAGTGCGGTGTAATAATTAGCGGCAGGGATCAAGCCGAACAATTCCTCAGACCACTCCCCATGATATATGCGGTACAATATACAGAGACGCGCAACGTCTTTCCGAAGAGCCAGTGGATCGAGCCGACCTGAAATAACCACGTCGTCGACAATTCGAGAAGCTCTGCGTTGAATGCGGTCAAAAGAAAGGAGTTGGTATTGGGGCGCTCTAGCCCAAAGATGGGAGCAGTATTCCACATGCGGCCTGACCTGTGCTTTATACCGTTGTAAGCGGTGGGCCGGCGTGAAATACTGACCCGCTCTTTTAAGCACGCCCAGCTTTTTCGAAGCTAATTTAGCTTTACCTTCCAAATGACCTCGAAACTGAACGTCACTCGAAATATTGACGCTAAGGATTCCAATAGTCGGATTGGTATCAAGGGAAGCTCCCTCAAAGTTCAGAGGTACGACGAAAGGATGTTTTTAAAGAAGAAATGTATTTAAAGAACTGACACTATACAAGTTGCACGAGCTCTGTAGTGACGACTCATTACAAAAAGAATACTACCAATCCATATCTTCCCTTTGGTGTCGTAAAAGGCGGCTAAACGGACTGAAAACTGCACACATCATAATATCATCATAAAGCATATCACTGAGCACATGTACCGTCGTAATTTTGTAAAGCATGGGCTGTGGCACGGCACTGCTTTTGCAGTCCTCTATGACTAGTCTCTAACTAACACTTTGGGAATATTAGTCGAATAGTCGCGCGTCTAAGTTACACGCCCTTAAAAATAACGAATCGCCGCGCCCGTGACATAGCACAGCTCGCCGATAACAGTCTCACTCGTTACGAGCTGTATTCGCATTCGGATAGGAATCGGATACGCATTTTCCGACTCTTCCTATAATTTGTTCTGATAATTTCGTTGCCGGTTGCGAGGTTTTTTAAATTTTATTGGGCCGACATCATTCATACAATATGTTCGGGGTATTCACGTTAATTAGTGTGTTTGATTTAAGAATTTAATAAATTCTTTAAAAAAACTCTGTTTATTTATTACAACAATGTTCTAAATAAATCACAACTTCTATGAATAAAATAAATACATATATTACCCCTAATATTTTTGTGAGCCATAAAGTTAAGGGGCTCCGCACGGACATACCTATATAAAAGCTAGCAAAAACCTAACATATCATTCACCACTTATCAGTATCATCTAGAGAGTAAATTAGTCACGAAGCAAATCCAAAATAGCTCCGCCTAAGGCAGCCACTAAAGTTGAGAAGAAACTAGAGAACCGGAACTGTGTCAGTATTAACTAACTAACTAACAGAATCTAAGCCGCTCCGCTTAAATTTTGCGTCAAAGCTAAATTGGGTGGTGTTTTATGGCCCAATCTCTTTATGTTCGTGTCCATCCACGTGGGAAGGGGGGAAAGCCCAGCAGTAGGATTTTTAGTAGGCTAATGATGAAAGAATTGTTTCTGAAACGATACTTAATTAGCCTATATGTAGAGAATTTTGTAAACGGCATTGGTTAACTAAAATGACTTATCAATAGTTGATATTTTACTGTAAATTTTCCAACAAGCAAATAAATAAATAATAATTAGCACAGCTCTATTTCCACTCCTTTCTTCTCTACTCCAGTAGACTGGACGCCTAAATCTATCCGTTACTTTATAGAGAATTTTGACTGCATTATGCCTTAACTTTTTAACCGGATACAGACAACGAGAATCTTAAATGATCCTAAAGCTTAAATAGCCGAATAACCCCAGATATTTCGTAGCTACTAGCATCCCTCAATTTAAAACTCACTGAGGCAGTGGTACAAATAGTAGGTAAGCCTATTTAAAATACTAAAATGACCTATCAATAGTTGATATTTTACTGTAAATTTTCCAATAAGCAAATAAATAAATAATAATTAGCACAGCTCTATTTCCACTCCTTTCTTCTCTACTCCAGTAGACTGGCCGCCTAAATCTATCCGTTACTTAATAGAGAACTTTGACTGCAGTATGCCTTAACTTTTTAACCGGATACAGACAACGAGAATCTTAAATGATCCTAAAGCTTAAATAGCCGAATAACCCCAGATATTTCGTAGCTACTAGCATCCCTCAATTTAAGACGCACTGAGGCAGTGGTACAAATAGTAGGTAAGCCTATTTAAAATACTAAAATGACTTATCAATAGTTGATATTTTACTGTAAATTTTCCAACAAGCAAATAAATAAATAATTATTATCACAGCTCTATTTACCACTCCTTTCTTCTCCGCTCCAGTAGACTGGCACCCTAAATCCATCCGTTACTTTATAGAGAACTTTGACTGCAGTATGCCTTAACTTTTTAACCGGATACAGACAACGAGAATCTTAAATGATCTTAAAGCTTAAATAGCCGAATAACCCCAGATATTTCGTAGCTACTAGCATCCCTCAATTTAAAATGCACTAAGGCAGCGGTACAAATAGTAGGTAAGCCTGTTTAAAATATTATTTGTACGATCTCAAGTCCCTTAGCTCTCTCCACGGATGGAAATAGGTTGTATACGTTATTACGATTTTACATTTCATTTTCGTAAAACATAGTTATTCTGCTTTGAGATAAAAAACGTGCTGTCATTAAAAGGAATATGTTTTGCTTCGGGTTCCATAATTCACAATAGCAGATAAGTAAAATGAGAAGCTCGTACAATATGCACCTGTGTTTAATAAAGCTTTGGATTGAATGAGCTAACCGTAAGTGCAGTATTTATAAGTGCAGTCTTTAGGGAATTAATTGTTACGTTAGTGACTAAGTGAAACAAAGAAAATTATTTATGTGTTATTGTCCATTGTATATTGAATAGTTGGTAATATTAATTTAAAAGACACAAGTGAAATACAAACAATAAAATCTTAACTTTAACTGCTTTATATTTTTATTATTACTGCTTATATCTTTCCCAGACTCGCACCAATTATTGAGCCCAAGTTTAGTTTCTTTAGTGAAACTTTTGGTTTACTATAGAATATTTTAAATTGACCCGACTGGGATGTGAACCTGGGACCTCAGAGACGACGACGAACGGACGGAACTGGGGCGTGACGGCACTCGACCACGAAGAATAGCTAAGTCTGCTTTATGTTAGGAATTATAAACATAATCTATTCGAATCGGTAAATGTTTCTGCAATATTTGCTAATTGCCACAGCATTGGGCATAACAAGCTACCCACAGCCAATTACCACCCCAGATTACACAAATGGGTGTTGCTGTAACGTAGGTACACATTTATTACATGTTTTGGCTTTCCGCTCATGCGTGATCTTAATAGCGTGAATTGAGAAAATAAAATACGATATAGTAAGTACACTTGCATATAATTTATTTTTTGTTTTATAACGGCTTGGTACGATGTGCAGATTTAGCCAATACGGGAATAATAATATTTTAAACTAGCGGCCGCTCGCGGTTTCACCCACATGGTTCCCGTTCCCGTAAGAATATCGAAATAAAAAGTATCCTATGTGTTAATCCAGGTAATAAAGTATCTGTATGCCAAATTTCATCCAAATCCATTTAGTAGTTTTTACGTGAAAGAGTAACAAACATCCATCCATACTTACAAACTTTCGCGTTCATAATATTAGAAGAATAATTGTCTGTGCTTAGAGTACATGAAAGTGATAAATGTAATAATATGCTTAAAGGGATAACTTGAATGATGTCCCCCAGTAAAGATCACTTTACCGACCTGCAACTTCGTCCGCGTGAACAGAAATCCCGTGACCAATTTCCAAAAGAAATCTTTAATACAAACCTTGTACTGACAATTTAAAAACACAACAAAAAATAACTAATTACAGCAAAAAGGTGCAGCTGGTCTGAAGTGGTTGGCGTACTTCTTTACATTCTTAACAATTGAATTATATTTAATTGACTACCCACCTTCTAATACAGTGCTGTTTTATTTTCTTTATTATAGGCTTATGAACCGATGCCGATGACGGTAATTATTGTCCATCCGTTCGACTTTAGACGACTACCCTTGTGTGTATTCGCCCTTTAGTACCGTCTGTGTTTCATAGATGGCGGTGTATCAGTTTGCACCTTTACTGAATCAAGCTGGCAAAGTTTCAAACTGAACATACAAGTAGAGATCGTATCGTCTATTTTGTACCCTTAGGCTGATTTCATAGTCACGCGTTTGACCAGCGCCGGCCACACGCGCGTGCTTACAATTACACTAGATAGTAGTTGCGTTTCATAGTCACGTCACATCACGCAGTTCAAACGCGCCGCCGTTCGTGAGACGTGCGCCGTCGATCAGCGCTACCGAAGCGCGCGCGGTCTGAGCTCAGAGGGCCTAGTCAATTGGCAAACAAATTAAAAGCATACGAAATTAACGCTACGACAAACAGAATGTATGATTGACATAAGCAAAAGTTACCTACGTCGTAAAATTAACGCTAAAATAGACCTAATTAACAGTTTTACAAGCCAAGAATCGCTAATCTAGCGATCACTCAAACCTTGAAGATAAAAATTTTCGCTTATCGTCTCACAAAATGGCGATTGTTTGATCAGCTGATGAAGGAAGAGTAGTGTTGTGTTGAAAGTTTTGTTTATAATGCTCTTTTTATGGCTATTGTGGACTGCAATAATCAAAAAATGGTGCTCAGGCGCTAAGGAAGAAATGTTTCCCAACGTTGCTTGGAGCAAATTAACGAAATCAATCCCGAGTTTGTTGTACTTGTGAATAGTTCTCGGAGTTCTCGTTTACGAACTTTCAAATATCTAACTAAGGTCTGTCGGGAATTGCGTGCTAATATCGTGGTTGCGACGTGAGTGACCAAATAATTGTGTGTCATGCAACATTTTACGCAACGAAGAGCAAGTCGCTGCATGTTTTTATGATAAAAACTACAGTGGTTCATATTTTAGGGGTGTAATTATGTTTATGTTTAAATTTATTTAGGTTTATTTCAATTTGTTTGATAATTTGTTTTTTTTTGTTTAAGTTATTTTTTAAGATTTAGTTTAAGTTTCATTTGTTTAAAAAGTTATTTAAGGTTTTAGTCGATTATTTTAAGTTTTTATTAGTTTTATAATTTAATATTAGTTTTTGAAATTAGTTTTAAGTTTTAATTATATTAGATATTGCTTAAAGTAATGATTTTAAGTTTAGTTATAGTTTTAATTTAAAGAGTTAGTACATTTGGTTTTATTAGTTTATTTTATTTATTTATCTAAGTTATTAAAAGTTTTAGAAAAAAATTAGTTTTAATTTAGTTTTAGTTTAGGCAAATTTGTTAATTCCCGTAGTTAGTCTGGCCCTGCAAGCGCAGAACCATCGACCTAATACGGGGGCACTCGCGGGCGTTCGTGGCGTTATGGCCGGTGTCGATCTTTGTGCCCATGCGCTGATTATGAGCCGAGCAGTTGTAGCATTTAGCCCTAGAGTTCTTATTGGGGCATTCTGGCAACTGATGGCCCGGGCTGGCGCAATGGGCACATGGTCGCTTCTCGGCCGTGCATTTTGCCTTTGTATGGCCATACTGTAGGCATTGGTGGCACTGTACAAACCGAGAGAAGTCCTCAACGTGGACCCTACTATGGTCCACGTTGAGCCTCCCGAGAGCGAGGATAGTGTTTCGCATCCTGGGAGTGACCTCAATCACCGCGTTGTACAGCGCCGGGTTCCGGTTCGAGGTCAGGAAGCAAAAACGGGTGACAGCCACGTCATTCTGGGTCACAAGGACCTCTGCCAACTCCTCGCGGGCAATATCTTTGGATATTCCCTTTAGGATCATCAGCGGTGGTCTCTGCTTCGCCAGTTCGGCGGCGAAGTTAGGGCTCTTGTCATGGCGGGCAATTGTCTCCTCGCATTGCTTCCTGTCCTCGAATTACACCCTCAGTTTGGCGTTCGGTATGGGCAAAACCTTTACGGGGACGTACTTGTGCTTCCGGAAGTTTATCTCCTTCTTCCACCGAGACATCACTTCCGGAGGCTTGAGCGTGCAGTCGTATGATGAAATTTGAGGGTTGGGGCGTCGCAGCGACACTGGCGTAGGAGGGAGCGTTCGGGAGCACAGCTTCTTGGACGTTTTGGACGGCATGAGCTCCGGTTGGTGGACCCTGGGCGAGAGGAATCTCCTTCAGTGCAGCTGTGACCATGTTAGCGGTCAGCTGCAGAAGGTCTTCGAGACGCGACTGTTGAGCCATCATCTCGTCGACCTTCTGAGACACCTCTCGCCGGATCTCCGCCGAAGCCTCGCTCTGGATAGCGACTACGGCGCTCATGCTGTTGTCCAGCTTGTGGCTAAGCTCCCTTACACTGTCCTCACTGACTTGTTCTTGGGAGAGGTCCGGCACGTCGGCAGAGCCCAGCAGGTTGGTCAGGCAGCGGTCTATTCCGGTCGCGGCATCTAGGATAATTTCCTTGTTTGCCTTTGTGACGAACTTGCCCGACCGAACCGCCTCAGTTATCCGGCTGCAGTAGCGTCGGACCATGGTCTCAAAAGATTCCACGTCCTTCACCCTCATGTAGGACCTCTCTACCACTCCCGGCATATCCAGCTCACTCATTTCACCCGGCTGCGGGCTAGTGATGTGCGCCATATTAGGTAAGGTTAGGTTAGGGTTAGATTAGGTTTAATTTTAATTTTCAAGTTGATTTTCAAGAGATTTTTATTAAGAAAATTTTTGCTAAAAGTTTATTTTTGTATGTTTTTGAGTTTATATTAGGTTAATTTTAAGTTTTAGAATATTTAAATTTTTTGAAATTTTGGCCAAACATTTTCTAAGTCTTTTTGGACTTTTTTGTTTTTGGGTAAATTTTGGAAATTTTTTCTGCCTATTATTATATTTGGATTTACCAGGAAATGTCAGTTTTGTTAAAATTGCTAGAATAAGGAGTATTGACATAAAGATAAAACTATTTTATGTGGTTTTACAGATTTGAAACGACGATACAAAAATCTTAAATGTTACCTCATAATTTAGTGGATGGACTTCTTCAGAATGGTGAACAAACACGGTTATTTGGTTAAAATAATATCAAGTAATTTTTGTATAATAGATAGATACTTACCTAATAACTTTTTATCAATGACAATTTTCTATACTTTAGTAAGTATATTGTTCTAATTTCTTAGGAGATATATCTTCAAAAAGAAGGGTTATGATAATACCACCAATATTGAATGCTGCATCAGGCTTACAAGACAGGAGGAGTGTGTACCACATGTTATATCCAACAATGAAATTGCATTGAACATGGCTTTGGCTTGCTCAAGTCACGCTGGAGGAATTTAGTTATAATTACATGATTTTATTTTGTGGAGCTTTAATGTTGACAACGTTTTTATTCTACAAAAAGGAGCAGTCTGTGCCATAAATATATATAACCCATAAAATAGTAATTTAGCTTATATGATGGGGAAAAATTAAGTATAAAGTTAATTTAGTTCTAAGTTTATTGTACTTTATTAAAAAAAATTACTTTAGTAGGTACTAAAAAAACAGTACCTTCTTATACACACAATTGGCATTTATTTTTATGGTTAAGTTTTAATGTCAATAAGAGAGAGTGAAGCCTTATATTAAATAAACTTTGACTTTGAGAGAGTTAGGTAAGGAAATAAGAATATATTAAGAAATACAACAATAATGTTATTTTTTACTTGATATTTAATTTTACTTGCAGTAGGTACCTATAGAAAATGTTTAAGTAAGTATATCAATTTCTACTAGTGATAACATTAAGCTATTAAAGTTGTACTTGATTCATTATCAACATACTAAGGTAATTATATGTATAAAATTAATTGTTATTTAATTATTTTTGGTAAATATATACTAAGTACCTACTAACTTTTTATCTATGACAATTTTCTATAAGTATATTATTCTAATTTCTTAGGAGATTCTGGATACCTTCAAAATGCATGGTTAATGATAATAACACCAATATTTAATGCTGCATCATGCTCACAAGAAAGGAGGGGTGTGTTGTGTACCACATGTCATATCCAACCAACAATGAAACTGCATTGAACATGGCTTTGGCATAGTTGAATTTAGTTATTTACATGATTTTATTTTGTGGAGCTTTAATGTTGACAACGTTTTTATTCTACAAAAAGGAGCAGTCTGTGCCATAAGTAATTTGGTTTATACATTAAGTATTAAGTTAATTTAGCTCTAAGTTTATTGTGTTTTATTTAAAAAGATTAACTTAGGTACAAAAAAACAGTACCTTCGTTGACAACATTTTTCTTCTACAAAAAGGAACAGTGTGCCATAAATATATTTAACCCATAAAATAGTGATTTGGTTTATATGATGGGGAAAAATTAAGTATAAAGTTAATTTAGTTCTAAGTTTATTGTACTTTATTAAAAAGATTTACTTAAAGTCTAAGATCCGAGTATAGAACGACCTTCACCGAGAAGGTTAATAGATGAAAAGTATTTTATATGAAATTTAATACGTTAAATAACATATCGCGAGTGGGTTGGCTGAAAAATTTCAGTCCAGTACCATTAATGATTAATTTAATACTAAAAAAAAAATATTTTTTACCTTGCACTGGTTTGGTGTGTGTTTGTAATGAGCTTATCTTTATATAAACATAAATTTTATTTATTTAACCAGACGGTTGCAAATTACTAATATAGACTTGCCTGTTTACACCTGCCTACCCAATGTTATGACAGGAAAAAAATAGTCAACCTAACGTTTGCATATTCTATAGGCTTCATACTTTCGATTGGTACCTATGTAATTCATCTATTTTCGAAACAAGTGCAATATATAAAAAAATATATTTTTAAATATATATTTAATCATATTCTGGACTGAAATTTTTCAGCCAACCCACTCGCAATATATTTTTTAACACATTAAATTTGATATAAAATACTTTTCATCCATTAACCGCTCGGTGAAGGTCGGTGTATACTCGGATCCTCTACTATTAGGTAAACTTTGACTTTAAGAGAGTTAGGTAAAGAAATAAGAATATATTATGAAATACAACAGTAATGTTATTTTTTGCTTGATATTTAATTTTACAACGCTATAAATAAGTAACAATGAAGCAATCCTATATTAAGGCGATGTTGTCATCATCGTCATCCTATGAACGTCCTGAACGTTCCCACATGAACGACAGCACTAAGGGAGACTGGGCTATAACAGGCTACGCCCTGAGCCAATACAACCGCAGTGTGCTTTACGTGCCTTTCGAAGCACGGCGGAGCTCGAGACGCTTTTTATTTGGTTACCCATCCTTTAACTCGGTAATGTGATAGTTGCGTAACTGGCAAGATGAACCAGGGCGGCGCGGGCGGGGACTTTTTGCATAAGTTGAACCTATAGCATTACCTTTCAAGTAACAGTAAGTACATTGCTTCGCTAGTTTGCATATTTTAAAATTAGTTTTAAGCTAACTAGCAAAACAATGTACTTGAAATGTTTTTAATTTTATTTTATTTAGGACAATAATCAATTACACAAGTAATGTGATAGGTGTTGTAGTTAGACAATTAAACCCGAAAGCCTTAGCCGCAACGCCATATAGTTTTAGGCGATGTACTCATACAAGATGCAAACGTTTTAATCACTGTACCTAGTGGGTACTCGCATCTTAGATCAAACTGTTTAAATGATCGCGCGGTTTGTAACATTTAGTGTTATCACTTATTTCATTACAGACGTCAAGTTGATAATATTTATGAGAAATTCTTGGCAGTAAGCGTTTGCTTGTGGTCTTCAGTCTTAATTTATTTATATTATAAGCTGAAAAATGGGTTTGGTCTCATATCAATGTCATATTATGGTAGGTCAGTCACTCGTCATCAAATAAGTACTTATTTACAAACGTGCTTGCCTGGCGAACTTCTGGCGAAAAAAGCGATTCACTTTTCAAACTGTCTCAAGGTTTACCCGAATTTCTTAGTAAAGTGACATTCAATTCATTAAAACTTAAAAGGTTCGGTAATCGGCGTGGTTACTACCTATTTAATAATCTTACATACGTAAGATTATCATCAAACAAAAAATTACTAAGACAAGCCTGTATGTTCTATATCCCTTAGTTTATCGATATCGATATAGCGTAGCGAATTTGATGAGCGTTTTTGACGCTGTCACCGGTCGAGCGTTTGCCAGTTGACTAGGCCCTCTGCTCCTCTGTAGTCTGCTGCTGCTGCTGTCTGAGTAACGATTTCATGTTCCTCGATACGGGGCGTCTGATCGACGAAGTTCGTATAAGAAGATGTTCGTGGGATGCCTCAGATGACATGTACAAGGATAGGGCCACGGAAGGTACGTACTTTCCAATTTGTAGAGTAATTCCTCAAAAGATCTGGACGAAAGGCTAAAATGTTTAAAAAACCTGGAACTATCTTTTCGTAAATCGTAGAACGATGTTACAAAGGCGCTTCTCAGTAACCTTGTGGCATTAAACGGATCAATTTGCAATCTTCTATGCCGACGTCGCTGTTGCATATTTTCCATAAAAAATAATTAGCTTATCCTCTTAATCAGTTTGTCTCCATGATGACGATTATACACAACTGTGCATTGCAAAGAAACGCGCGATACTAAAACTCGTTTCACAGCGGTCCGTCGCACGTGGGTCAAGCGCGCGCTGTTGAGACGCGCTGGCCAACGGTGCGTACTGCCTACTATTTTGAAATCAGCCCTAGAAAGTCAACTGTCCTACTTGTAGGGCATTTTTGTTTGCTCTTCGACAAGTGACTTTAAAAAGGCTATTTAAACCTAAAATGGAAACTAAAAGCACATGTATGAGTAAAGAAACGGAACAGAGACAGACAAAGCTTCTAGAGTGGGACTAGAGAGGTAGAGCATACGAAAATTCTTACCTGTTTTTTAGTATTAATGAATTACAATTAATTTGTAATTTATTAGTAGGGTTGGCAAAATAGAATAAAATAAACTAACATTTATGAGCTTTTTAAAAAGTATCAATGTAGATAAGGTAAGGTATTTATGATGACAATGTATTATTTACAAATTGCTTACTCTAAATATTTTTTTTATAAATTTTGGTTTCATTCATACCAACTTAACATAAAGGTTTGTGCGACCTACTTAAACATCGCTTTTAAATTAGGTATAATCTGGTTTTCAGACTCCTTGGGATAATTGAAATATGAAATATCTTTTTTTTATCTAGTATTATTTATACAAACGGTAAACTTAACAACCATTTTACAAGTCGAAAACATCATTACACAATTTAAATGATATAAAAAGGTTGTCGCGAGATTTAAGTAAGTAGGTACTCGTATTTTCTTAGATTGAAAATTTTAGTATTTAAAATCAATCATATCAAATTATTTAATTTACTTACTTGTTTATTTACACTTAAATAGTAAGTAGTAAATTTCGCGACAATCTTTTATATCATATAAATTGTGTAACGACGTTATAATAAGTTGATAGTAAATGTTTTGAAGTTAAAGTTATTTTTTAGGGCATTTAAATACAATCTTGTTTTTGAAAAAGGTTTTTACTTTTAAATTATTTTTAACTTTTTAGTTCATCTCAATGAACGTGTATACAAAATTTATTTACATCCATTAAACCACCACCACTCATCAAAAACGGTCCACCCATTAAGACGAATCAAACTCGACGCGGTTGTCACTTAATTACTGAGTTCGTATAGCCACCTTCCAGCTCTACATCAGACCCTGGTTACCATCTAGCACCAAAGTACTCGTCAAGACGAATCAAACGAGAATATACTCGATGGAGCTAGGTATGTCATTTAATTACTGAGTTCCATGGCCATCTTGCAGCTCCATCATCAGACCCTGGTTACCATTTATCACCAAAGTACTCGTCAAGACGAATCAAACGAGCCGAAACTCGATGGGGTTGCGCCGTTTTATTACAGAGTTCCTATGACCACCTTCCAGCTTTATCATCAGACCCTGGTTACCATTGAAAGACAAACTACTCGTCAAGACGATTCAGACGAGCCCAAACTCGATGAGGTTGTGTTGTTTCATTTCCAAGTTCTTATGACCACCTTCCAGTTCCATTATCAGATCAGCACCATGTCATCATAATATTGCATTGTCACACATGTATGCAAAATTTCAGCTCAATCAGTAACCGGGAAGTGGATCAAAATTAATTTGCAAGATTTTACCCGAACAAGCATACATTTTTTTTTTTAAATACTAAGCCCGGCAAATGTCCTCACTCCACCTGATGTTAAGTGGAAATGAGGTCCAGGCGCGAGGACAACTGGTGCAGCGTAAGAGACGTAGCATCAGTCATCCTCACTCTGCCGGCAAGGCAAGGCATTGCAAGTTTAATAAAAACTAGTATATTATTATTCATACAAACAGTAATAGTTGACCACCATTTTACAAGTCCAGAACTAATTATTTACACTTTTATAACTATTTACAGTTTATTCCACTTAAAACAATTTCGTAAGAAATATGCAGGAGCACAAAACAAATGAGTGCTTTGTGCACACGCTCCTACATATATAATATATAGTACTCTATGGTTTGTCCACTGGCCGAGCGAGCGTAATTTACGCTGCGTAAACCACAGACGTGCATACGTCTATGGCGTAAACCGGTTTTATCCAATAGCGGCGCGTACGCGCGCAGCGTAACACGCACACATGCGCCGTATGCTTGTAGGTAGGGCATCGAACCCGGGTTTACCCGACCCGAAAACACCCGCGTATTTCGGGTTTTTTGGGACGCAAGAAAACCCGGGTTTGGAAAATTAAAAACCGGGTTTTCGGGTTTTTCGAGCTTTTTTACAAACGTTTTCTTGTCGGTATTTTTTTGTATCATAAATATATTTACGCCTTTTCGAAATGATCTCTTTGATTGAACACGGTCAAAAAGTACCTAACTCCATTGTATCTCACTACATACAAACCTTTGTATGTAATCAAAGATACAAACAAGTTAGTGAAGTATACTTCTCTCTTAACATTTTTTGCACTAGGCACTAATAATTTCTCTTAACTAGTTGTTTACAAGCTAGATGAACACAACAGGGTGAGATTGACCTGGGTACCAGGCCACATGGGAATCCAAGAAATGAGATGGCTGATGCACTTGCCAGGGAGGGCTCAGAGACCCCATTTATTGGTCCTGAGCCGTTTGTTGCACTGGCACCGAGCACCATCAACAAGGCCTTTAAGGACCAAATCCAAAACAGGCATGAAACACTCAAAATCCTTCATAGGTGGAGGCGTCCTAGGACGGAGTAAAATCATATGCAGAGGTAGCAAAAGGCAGGCACGAACAATCATCGGAGCCCTGACCGGGCACTACGCCACAAAACAAATGCTCCATAGAATGCAACTAGCAACAGACAGCTTGTGCAGGGCATGTGGGGAGAAAACGGAGTCCATGCAACACTTACTATGTGACTGTGACTCCCTTGCTTAGAAAAGAATTAGTCTCTTGGGATTCGCCTACCCAAAACCAGAAGATTTTAGACTCTTCGCCCTCAAAGACATTGCCAAACTTATGGCAGTCGTTTTTACTGACGAAACAGAGTGATAGGACGGGGTTGCACAAAATATCCCAATGGGTCGACGTGCCGCTGCGACAGGGAAACTGCTGCAGGCCCCACTAAGATAAGATAAGATAACTAGTTTTTAATGTGCGAAAAAGATTAAATTAAAAAGGCAAGTTGCACGTTATTCGTGCGTTTGACTCAGATCAAAAATGACATAAACGGAATGAAAGATGGAGGCAAGATGCGTCGTCGCGTTGTTGACACGCAACAGGGCCCTTATTCTGTAACGATTCCTTGTTTCAAAACCACGTTAATTCCTTAAAAAGTTACGATATCTTTCCAAAAACGTATGCGTTTGACGTTTGTGCGCGGTAAGGTTTAGGTGTGGAATCTATAGATTGCGATACAGAATCAGGGCCCACAAGCGGTGAGCTGCGAGTGACTCCCCCGCCATTTAGTTTCGTCAGTCCACCTCCCTCTCTTCAGAAATCTCCTTTACCCATTTCAGTGGACCTCAGCATTCTTGGCATGGACATTAGCCAGGAACTGAATCCAAAATGCTACATCGAGTGTTATTATAACTACCTCCCGTAAGTTGGGTATTCTCAATAAGGTGAGGCGGTTTTTTACTGCCGAGCAGCGCTGTTTGCTGTACAAGACTCAGGTGCGATGGAGTATGGAGTATTGTTCCCATCTATGGGACGGCCCCGCTAAATGCACTTGATAGACTGCAAAGGCGAGCGGTACGCACTATTGGAGATGCAGAGGAACAGCCTCTTTTGAGGACCTCCAGCTGCGTGTGCGTAGAGACATTGCTTCTCTCAGTGTCTTCTACCGAAATTACTACGGAGAGTGTTCTGAAGAACTTTTTAATATTTATTAAAAATATTTTTGTGTTTTTGAAAGTAGGTACTGTTTAATTGGTATGAATACTTCCCTTGTTTTATATTGGTACCTACTCGTATAGACTTAGTAAATCCATACTAAAATACAGTTTCGTTATATTTAAAAAAAATATCAAAAAACCCGAAAAAGCTCAAAAACCCGGGTACCCGGGTTTTGACTACAAGAAAACCCGAAACCCGGGTTTTTAAAAATTGGACCGGGTTTCGATGCCCTGCTTGTAGGCAGTTGACTTGTGACGCGCGCCGATGCACGGTGGGCTGAAAATTAATTTTTGGGACTTAGGGAAAACTAACTTCACTATTGCATTCTATTTGTTATTGTCATTATTTTATGCCATATTGATTTTTTTCATAAACATAATAGTTTTAAAGTTATTGGACTTTGAAAATCTTATTTTTTTTTAAATAATAATTTTTTTATTCAATGTTATCAATGTTATCATGTAATGATTACAAACTTGATTTTATGATATTGCAAAGATATACATCATAATCACTCTCTTTTAACTTAAAAAACACATCAAGATTACAATTAAACCTTCCATTGTAAAAGTGTTCGATTCGATTGCACACACAAGAAACAGAGTGTTTTGACTGACCGATGCATGGGGTAAGAAATAAGCCATTGCGGGTAGGTTCAATGAAAACAATTTTAACTACCTACAATAAAATTTATCATGTGTTCTATACGCTGTAGTGATGTGCCGTTCTCGGTAATATACTCCAGTAGAGTATTTTTCCAGTAACATTCCCTAGAACAATAATTTTGGGTAACATACGAAAAAACGTTGTTTTTAAACATAAGTGATTATGGGCAAAACAAATAAAAACTTACATCACTTCTAATTCAAAAGTAACCCAATTTTTTATTCTAAATATTATTTTTTAATATTCCTAGTAACTTACCGAGTAAGTTTCGCGAAAGTTACCGAGTAACCTTCCAGACAGTAACTTTCTGGGTATTTTTACACCGAAATGAAAGAAATGAGAAATCTCTTCAGCTATAGCTTTTGCTATTAATACAATATATATAATAAGATTTATACAAAATTCCCACCATTAGGAAATATTACTGGTAACCATAGAAACTTAATATTTTTTTATAGTAAAATACTGGTAATGGTAATATGTGAACCCACACCACTAGCTGTGAAGTGAGCTAGCGTTGTTACATCAATGTATAGGAAATACCCAGCCACAACATCTGCGTATCGAACATACGTATTAAGCACTTCGAAAATGTCGACAAGGAAACTAATGTCGCTGTAGCTCAATTGGAAGTTGGAAGAGCAGTCGCTCAAATAGCGTGTGGGTTCGAATCTCTCTAAGGCAGCCCCTTTTTTCAAGTGAAGAATATAGTCATCGATGAAAAAATAGCATTGATTAATGCAAAAAAAATAAAAAAAATAATAGTAACAATTTGTTTTATTGATTTGCAAATCGCATGTTACCGTACCGATATATGGATTACACGCTGTACGTCACAAACGCAATTCGTCACATACGCAGTTCGACATCAACGTTATGATTTACTCAGTTTGTCACATACGCAATTCGTCATGAACGCGATTTGTCATCAACGCAGTACGTCTTATGGATCAGTAGGTGAAATTGTGAGTGAGTGGGAAGGGATTGGGAGAGTTAGATGGAGGGTTGGGAGGGGAGGGGGAAGGGGGGAGGGGAGGGGGGATCCAAAGTGCGGAAATGCATAGTTTTAAGATATTTTTATTTTGAGGTTATGTTAGGTTATTTTTAGGAAAAAAAAACAAATATTCTACTAAGTTACCATTACCGTACCCCCTCCATCCCACAAGATATTTTTGAATGGAGCTAGTTTTCTGTTGTCTAATAAAAAAATAACCTCGAAATTCATGACAATCGCTACGCAAAAAAAAACCGCTGCTTAAAAAGTCATTTGGATACAATAAGCGATCTTTGGCTTTAAAAAAACGGCCGCAATCAGATTCTTCTGCGTTTGCGTCTCCGTAATAATAGTACGAGCAACATCGTATTGGCAAAGAACAACGAGTCCTCTTCTGCTTGCGTTTCGGAAGAAACTGATCGAATATAGCCGGGGTTAATCGATTCACGTCGATCGATGGGTTAGTCAAACGGTATCCGTCGATCGATTAAAGCTACCAGACCAGTCGATCGACATCGATCGATGTTGATCGATGCCGTCAATCGACGATCGATCGATTGGTCTGGTAACACCCTAATAGAGAGAGGTGTAAAAGTAAAGTATAAGAGTAACGAAAAAAAGCGTACCCGTATGTATTCGTTACGTTACTCGTTACTTCTGTCTGTCTGATACTTACCTGACACCATAACATGTTATGTTAGTGACGAATTAAGGATATTAGTGTAATTGACGAATTTTAGAACTGACTAGTTGCCGAAGTGACTAATTAACGAAACTGTCGAGTAGATAACTGACACACTAAAGCAACGAATCGATAAAGGTATAACCATAGTGGTTCGTGCTTGGGGTACCTACCTACGTCGCGGCGTCGTAACTTTCGTAATTTGCTGCGTAAGGTGCATTTTTCATTTTTACATTATTTTGAACCAGGCTTCTGTTTAAGTTATTCTAAGTTTCATTATATAGCTAAAAAAATTATAAATAAAGAAAATAAATAAAAAAATTGTTAACTTAGCTGTGGTTGTACGTGCAGAAGCGACATTATTGAAATTAACACAAATAATACTAATGTTAGAAAAAAACCGTTCCTCATGAGAAAATGTTTTATTTAAGCTATATCCAAATAACCTGCTGACATTTTTTATTGTTTCATGCGGTAAAGTTTTACGTAGTTTTCAAAATTGTTCAAACATTATTTGAAAAAATTTGTGTACATATCTGATATTGTGTAACAGTGATAAATTGCTTAATCGTGGCCATTCCTGATTGACGTGTGTTAGGTATACGAGTATGCCGGGGCAGGTGCTCGATCAATCGAAGCGCAGATTTAATTGGTTTACAGAATTGATGATTTCGTAGCAGCGCCAGCGTGGCGTACGCGGATCATCAAACATCACTATGTGGCTCAATAATTTAACGTAATGAATTAATTAACCAATTGAAATACATACGTGCATGTTAGGTAAATGATTAATGATAATCATTAATTCATTTTATTACCCCGAAGGGTTAATAAAAGCAGTCCACTGTTACAGTCCACGTTTCACCAAATGATAGCTAACTGTACATGTGCTCAACGTGACAGGTGGTGAGCCCATTGCTGCTCTATGTTGTTTTTCTTAAATTCCTAAATGCTACAAGTGAAACAGCAGCGAGGCCGACCTAGACACAGGTGGAGGGACGAGCTTGATGCCAGTGCAAAGGATTGGCCAGCACAAGCAACAGACCGCGAAAAGTGGAAAGAGTAGAATGAAACATTATTAACTATTTCTCTTCCATACTAGTTCTCGCTTTTATGCCTTTCGCACTTTCATACCTCATACTTCACAGCCATCCATCATCTTTTACTCTTTTTTTTCTTTAACTTTAACTCGCTCTATGGCTGTTGGATGTATATAAGATGACTGCTAGTAACCGCAAGAAACTTAAAGGGCTGGTCAGGTCAAGTCATGGCAAAAATGACAAAAAAGGAATTTGTGTTTTTTTCATTTTTTATAAAATAATTTATTTTGTGAATTTTAATTCGATAGTCTTTGCGTATCTAATTTATTTTAAAGTAATATCATAAAAAATTAAAACGAAAACAATTAAAAATAACGATTATTTACAACGCGCGGGCAACGGCCGGCAGTTGCCCGCGCGCTGTAAAGCATTGAAGAATTGTCAGAATCCTGTATCACAGAATAACTAATAGTACTACCGTACAGAAGGTTTACTCTCTAACGACTTTCACGCAAAATTGAAACTTATCGTGTGACCCGAGCGTCCATATTCCGTTAAGCAACGCTGTCTCGATATCGATTCTACAGGACCGTAGGGTTTCCACTTTTGGATATATTTAAGTACGATTACGATTTAAGCGACGACGCGCGATGTGGAGCGTGCGAGCTGAGCGGCAATCTTTACTAACGCCTGCCTGGGAGGCGCGCCGGCTGAACGTACTTGAGTGACACCCCCTGCCTGTACCTACAACCGGATATCAGTTCAAGCGTATCATAGTAAAAAGCTATAAGGTTTCACTGCTGTGCATCTTCGTTAAAGTACAGTCACCGCTGTAATTCGCCGGACCTGAGCAATAAAACCCAGGGCATCTATGGATAATTGGCCGATCTACGGTTTACTAACGCGAGTTTTTATTGACAACAAAACGTGGAATTCGGGATTCGAAAGAGATTTCATTGATTATTTTGGCACCCAGTATAATGAAACATGGCTACTTATCTTCAACGATTATGATTATGGACGATGCAAGACCTCATAATATTTAGGTTTACTTACAATTTTTTAGCCATTAAGTATAACAACAGTTATCTGATTTATAAAACTAAAGTATGGCAAACTCATAAATAATAACGTTTAGCTATTTCTTTCAAAGCTCTGAAATAAAATACATCCTTATGCACATACATATAATCACGACTATTATCCCCGTAGGGTTAGTCAGAGATTAGGCAATGAGGACACCAAAAGCAGTCCTCTACCATAGTCCACTTTTCACCAAATAGAGACTGCACATATGCTCAGCGTGACAGGTGGCGAGCCCATCGCCGCTCTATGCTGTTGGAAGTATGTGCAGTCTTGAGTCCGTTAGTCGCCTTTTACGAAACCCAAGGGAAGAGAGGGGGTGGTAGTATTCTTTCACCGCAACGCGACACGGTTTAATTATATATAAATTAAATACAACAATTTAGGATCATGAAAAAAAAGGTTGTCGCTTCGGTTTTTAAAGGATAATCCACTGAGGAAATGGAACCTATGAACGTCCCACTGTTGGGCACCTGCCTTACCACAACAACAGAACACGGAGAGATTGGGCCGTAACCCGCCACGCTCTGGCCCAATGCGGGTTACGAACCAATTTGTTTTGACCTCATTTATGCATAAACCAAATGCTTGAAGCAAAACCCAATGAAATTATTTTTGGCTTATGTTGGAACACAAGTGTTCAAAAATTTTCATAAAAGCATGAAATAACACAAAGTCGCTTTGCTTTATAACTACAGAATCCAAATCCACTCAGAAATCTTTAGTAAGATAACTGCATAGATAACGCATCCTCTGCCATTGCATTGTACTGTACCTCTCTTTTGGGCACAAATTATACAGCGATTAGCACCCAGTTATCAGATTGATTGCATTATGAAAGCATTTGATTAGCCTTAATAATAGTGCAGTCGTTGACGACCTCCGTAGCCGAGTGGTTAGCACGCCGGGTCTGGCGTCGCGCCATCTCTGAGGCCCTGGGTTCAATTTCTTAGTTGGGTAACAACAAATTGCTTTTCTATTTTTTTTCTTTACTTTTTTTTCTTATTTATAATGCTCGTCTCAACAGGTCTTCAGTATCATCATAGTTTAGATTTTTCAACCATGCCGTAACAGTACTAATCAGTGGCATTAAATATATGTTTAGAATTCCATTTATATTATTGTATAGAAACACGGATTGATTTTGAAACTGCATTGTTGCAAGTGTGCTTTTAACATTGGAAAGAGCAATAACCGAATTGGGGTTGCGTTTTCTAATTATATTAGGATCTGGGGTTATAGATTTATGTTTTCTTAAAACACTATTAAATATGTAAAGTTGTCTGACAGTTAAGACATCAGTTACTTTGTATAATTGAGTTGTACGAAATCTCGTATTTTTAAACAAGGTTATTTTGAGTAAATAGCGTTGTGCTATTTCCAACGTTAAAAGGTAAGTTTTATGAGCACCGCCCCAACCTGGTAATTAATAGCACAGAAAAAACTGGACCAGGGGTTCATATAAATAAATAAGTTGGTTTTTATCTGCAATATGTCTGAGATATTTAAAGAGGCAAATTATTTTCCTAATACGAGATGTAACAGTCTCAATTTGGTTCTGCCAGGATAGGTTTTGGTCAATTTGGAAACTTTTTCAATATTATAACAGTCTCTGCTAGTATTATCCAATACAGTACTATGATATAAATGAGCAGATAATTTAAGATTCAGATCTGGTTTTATAACATTTCTAGTTAATTAGTTATTTCTAAAACCAGTTTGCGCTTTGTCGTACTCTTCTTCTCAGCTGTCACCATTAAAAAGAAGTGCCGTATCGTCAGCATAGAAAAATACTTTACCACTCGATGATTGTAAATCAGTAAGTTCATTAATATAAATTAGAAACAAGGTAGGTCCGAGGACACTACCTTGCGGAACGCCAAAAGGTTTTGTGCAGTCCTCTGAACTTACCACATGCACAACAGGCAATCACCCGCATTAGATCAGCGTGGCTGGTTACGGCCCAATGGCCATAACCAACCACCAATGCGAGTTGATGAGTTGGGTGTTTATTAGAAAAAATAATTTAATTAGTACAATAACACTAAAGGTTGTTACTGCTCATCATTTTGCACAACTTATACTATGGTGCCAACTCTGAAATCATAAAAAAGGAAAGATCTGTTCCATATACAAATTAGATCTTGGTTATACGTAGCTCGATAAAATATGGGTATGGGTAGGTAGCGTAGGTATAAGCGTCAATGAGCTGCGGTCACAGTCCGGTTATGCGGTCTGTGGCTGCGGTGAAAGCTTTTCTGATGAAAAGCCGTCTGATGGCGGATCGTACTATTCGTACGCCAGGCGTTTACCTGCTTGGTTACATGAAAATAAGAATGTATTTTTTCCGATAAGTACGGCAAATGTCTTTTGCACATCTGCAAAAATATCTTCAAGCAGATAAACTATTTTCAACAGCACAAAGCTGAAAGGTTGATAAGGCTGAAGCCGATAAAATCTGTGGAGAGAGACGGCCCGAAGTATCCGAGAGGGGACGGTAAAATTATTTATTTAGTAGCAGCGACACAGCCTCGGGGCGGCTGAGAAACTATGTTGAAAATGTCACTTCGTTAAACGAAAAGTAGCTTTAGAGTTATACAAGTTTTATGGAGGCTTCAATAATAAATGTGTGAACATTCGAAATGTCAAGGCAGATATTCGAGAAATGAGGTGATTTTTAGATAATAATTATATTCGAAAAAAACTTTATGAAAACTTGGCCAAACAGCGTTTGTAGCACTGTAGATCACACTAGGAAATTCTTACAAAATACTACAGTACAAAAGACTGCTTTCTCTGTTCTGTGTAAAAATCGGATTTTGTTATTTTAAATTAGATTTTGTAAAAAATAATGTAATAATAATTTACCAATTTTTTTTTCTTTTAAGTATTTATAATAATAATATGTGTGCATGTTCGGGCATCACTTCTGATTAACAATCATTAAAAATAAGGCAATCCTTTTCTTGAATTGAAAACGCACTGGTCGGATGAAACTTTTTAATAAATTGCGCCCACAAAATGTTTTTCACTAACACTGAAAAGTAATTATATTCTATGCGGAGGTTTTAGTTGGCAGCCAGGACAATGTGTTGTGCCAGCTAGCTACAACCCCAATGCGGGATGAGAAACGCAAGTCAGACCACCATACTGCATAATGGGTTTTCCGCGAATATTCACAAAAGCTATTCCACCGCATAAAAGCTAGGTAGGTACTTCACAAGGCTCATCGGCAATGTTTAGTTTAGTAACTGTTCAATGTGCATTTTGTTAACTTTTCAACTTTGATCAATTCGAAGGTTTCAACTACGGTAAGCGTTACCGCTTATAGTCAAAGTCAAAGTAAAATTCATTTATTCAATTTAGTGGTAACCTAAAACTTTCAGTTTATAAAACAATAAAGTTAACGCCTACACACTACACATTAAAATTATTTTTTTACTATAGTGTGACACACGTTTACTAAATCAAATTACCAATAGCAATTCCAAAATAAACGATTAAAGGTTGAAGTCGGATCTCTAAAGTTTTCTTAAAATCCTTCTACGCTATTGAAATGAAATACTTTTTTACGGATTATCTCGCGTTTAATTTACTATTTGTGTAGTGCTCGCTTAAACCTCAGAAAACAACATCCTTCTACGCTAATAATTTAATCTGAGAATGCTCAATAAATTATATTCTAATTCACATTAAGGGTTTTTTTGCTACTAACCGTATTCTACCCAGATAAATCTATAAAAAAGTATAGCCCATATAGTCTTCAAATCAAGTCTTCGCTTGCCAAATGCCTTGGAAATGGAGTGTTTACACAGACGAAGTCACGGGCGGTCGTTAGTGACAAAAATAGTCAACGAACGACAGTTTTCATATTTGTATCGACTCTCAAAGTACATTAAATGGTACTTACACCAAAGTGGTTTTGAAAGTTACAAGTTCTGAAGTTGCTACCACCTGCTAAGAAGAGGACGAAGACGCTGGTCTTATTTATTTATTTATTGAAAAGGTATACCAACAGCATAAGTACATATGAAACATTAAATAAAACATTATACAAATTATAACTTATCCATATACTTATTACAGGCGTACATAACATTGATAATAAGCTCGTTAAACGCTTACAAATTTTAAATTTAAATAAATATTTGATTTTTTTTTTAAATATAGAAAAAAATCATCGGGGATCACATGTCCAGACAATTTAGGGAACGTTACTGCCACAAATTACAAAGGTATAGAAAGGGCATAGCATGAGAACTGAAGCATCACGCTTAGTGTGGGCATCTGCGTATTAAGTTTCTGGCACTATGCAGAGATTCCTTGGTCTGGTAATTTGAGCATCCGGTCATTTGCGAATTGAAATTCTGGTATTCTGCGTATATGGTGAGATGAATCATGGTCATCTGAGTATCAGTAAATTTGCGTTTCTGGCAGTATGCGTCGAAATGGGCCTATCCACTAAAAAATAGTGCTTTCATCCCAAGGGATGGCTCTCGGGACCAGGAACAGCAATCACCATCAACCCTCCTTATCGCAAGAGCACCTAGGCTTTAGTGACCTTTTACTACAAGGCGCGCCCTATTTTCGTTGAAAATGAAAAAAAAGATAATTATACAACACCCAGTACACAAACAACGATAAAAAATTTGGCTTAGTCGGAGAGTCGCGCAAAACATGTCACGGAATTCGCTCGATCCTTTAATTCATTCCGAGGATTCGTTTCAGGATCTGCTTAAAAAGTTTCAGTAAAAGGGTCGCTCAGCCCGCACCCCACCTGTGCGCGGGAGAGGGGGGATGGCACCCAATACCCCTCAATGTAGACTGCTTCTATTTTTAAATTGCATATTCATGAATTTCGATCAGGCTCGCGCGTGTGGTGGCTTAGGACGACCACGAACTTTTTGTTTGCTCGGTGGATTTGTTGTTGTTTACGTCTTACTGTAAAGGAGTGTTGTGTAACAATAGTGAACGCCTGAACACGATCGAAGTTTATCTAAAGTAATACATATATTACTAATAGTGTAAATTTGAAAAGGAATTTGTTTGAATGTTAGTTTCGCTTTCACGACTTATCTCAACCGATCATCACAAAATTTTGCATACACGGTATCAAAAAGTAAATAAGATACTTTTTATTCTGGTAAAGCTTAGATAAACTATCTATCGAAATGGTACAGTAATAAGTTACGATAATATTCCAAAACTTTGTTTATATGATGTTGGTTCATTAATCTATCCAAAGTAATATGTTTATTTATTTATTTTGTAGCGCGGTCAACAAATACATGTATGTACGTACATGTATTTGTTGACCGCGTGTATGTACGTACATACAAAACATTAATACTTATAACGATATACACTCTAAAACAGCTGCACCAATTTGGCTAATTACATTTTTGTTGTGTTTGTAATAATTGTCAGGATAAGATTATAAAGAGAATATTGGTATTTGTTACTCTGACCTCACGCTAATGTCACGAGCAGGCCGCTAGTAAAAGTTAATTGAAAGATATATATTATGTGAGAAAATAATTAATGTAAAATGAGCTTATAGTATTTTGTGGTATTGGTCTTGAGGTATAAAACCTTTGTGATAGGATATTGTATCCCGAAGAGGTAGTAAGACAAGAAACATAAATCAAATATCCAATAGTAGATAGATTTATTGCCTGTATAAAACTTAGCCTAGATACAATAGACGTATGCTACAATATAAAATAGAATATTAATATTTAGGAGAATTATTTTACAATTTACGAGTATCATATTAAAATCAAATAGAATCGTAATTTTTCATTTCAAGGGCAAGGGCAATTTTTAAAGGCAATTCACTCTGTCCAAAATCTTTGATAAAAAAATGTTTATTTATGATGATACATCCATGTAAAGTGAAATCCCTTACATTTATCATGCTAAAAATTTGCTGCTCTTATAAGGTCAGCGTCAAAACGCTGACCTTATAAGAACTCGTCCTTAACTTGCTTCCTGGTGCTCGATTGAGGTATTTGCATGTCAACACATTTTGTTTTGTTAAGTTTCTTTTTTGACATTGCAAATAACTGCACTTTAATTGCACGAGACTCTTGCTGTTAGAATTTTAAGGTTAAAATCAAAGGGAAAAACTTATTATTCAAGTACTCAAACTATTTTTAAAGTGCTTCCTAATCGTCCATAATATTGTTTGCCTACTACAGATCCAGGACATCTTGTAACTGTGTGGAAGAAGACGCGCGCAAGGTAGAGTTCTCAAAACAATTTTGATCGCTAAACTAAAGTATGATTACTTGAGCATAATAATCAGTGGTCGGAGTAGGTATATTGAATTAAGGTCACTGACATCAAACGTATATGTTAATATGGATACTCCTCCGAGTTTCCGGATTATTATGATAAAAATACCGAAACATCGAAATTATTACATGAAACTAGTTAAAAATGTATCAATACTCTCAACGCTATGCTGCTAGTGGCGTAGATGACCAGAATTTAATAGTAAAAAATGACTGGTGTGTAAAAACCTTGTTGTAGTAAAAGTGTTGGAGTAAAAGCCTAAGCATGTATAAAATGATATAATAATAATATTCATTTCAACACACGACATCCGGCAAACAGGGTCTTTTGTCCTCTTATCTCTATGCTCAACGCATCTGACCAATTAGAATCAAGTATCCAGGATGACTCATTGACTGTTTGTTCGAAAACAATGCGCTCGCACCGACATCCAGACCAAGTGGCTCACTCACTTATTTCGGTTCGTGGAGTGCGCTTATTTTATGTGTTGTGAATATCTTGACTTGACCCTGGCTTGTTTACTGTCTTCTGAAATCTACTTAAAACGACGAATTTGGCTTATAACTACGGACATCGATTTATTACTCTTGGATTGGGCCCATTTGAAGTTGTTTTTGTACGGGTAAGTTTTAATTATTTTCACTATTTAAGAAGGTTTTAGAACTTGGAAACAGTTAAAAAAATCACTTTATAGCAATCATCACAGCGCATGAGAGTCCGGTACGCACACCGCAGGGCTATCACCGCTTCAGTTAAAAAAAACACTTTATATGAAACAGAATTTCATTATCGACTTTACAGTTGTGTATGTATATATTGTAAATTTAAATCATTGTTTTAGGTGAGATATAAATAAATATGGCAAAGGTCAAGGCTGAAACAGTGCAAAAGTGGTTATTGTACTATCCTGAGCTACTTTACGATAACGCTAGTGGCACTATATACTGTACAAAGTGTGAAAGTCATTTGAAAGCTGTGAATAGAGGCAACATTACCAAACACATTGAAGGCGCTGTACATCAAGGAAAATTTAAGAGACCGCAAGAGGAATTTTACTTCGACCTCATTAAGTTCCTGATTCTATGCAATATTCCTTGGTCGCAAATGAAAAATCCAGCGTTCAAAGAGTTTTTTCAGAAATATATGTGCAGTACTTGTTGTTGCGTTTGTACCAATCGTAAAGTGGTTGACGAATCACAGTTACGAAAAGTTTATTTGGAGAAGTTTTATAGGAATAAAATCAATTCGATTTATGAAACTAATAAAAATGAGAAACTATGGATATCGCTGGATGAGACAACAGACATTTTTGGTCGATACATAGTCAATTTCCTAATAAAACCATTGCATCCTAGTAATAGTGCAGGCCGGCCTTATTTGATTGCTTGTAAAATGCTAACAGCAGTAAATGGACAAACAATAACACAATTTGTACTGCAATGTCTAGAAAATTTATGGCAAAACACTTTTGAAGCGAAAGTTGACAATATTTTAATGCTTTGCACTGACAGTGTAGCGTACATGCTATCTGCAGGGCGAAATTTAAAACATTACTTACCTGAAATGAAGCATGTGACATGTTTGGCGCACGCTCTTCATCGTGTAAGTGAGCAGATAAGGTCAGAATACAACGATGTTGATATTCTTATATCAAATGTTAAAAAAGTATTTTTAAAGGCTCCTAGTAGGGTAAACATTTTAAAAGAAAAATATCCTGACTTACCGTTGCCTCCGCAACCAGTCATTACCAGATGGGGTACTTGGTTACAGGCAGCATCTTACTACGCTCAACATTTAGATAAAATAAAAGAAGTTTTATCCTGCTTGAGCAGTTCTGATGCTATAGCCATACGAAACGCAAAAAACATTTTGGAAAAACAAAATTTAGAAAATGATTTAAAATATATTGAAGAAAATTACTCTATTATACTACTAGCCCTAAAAGAGTTACAAAAACAAAATTTATCTCTAGCTGATTCACTTTTAGTATTTGATCAAGTAAGGGCTACGCTTAACGAGTGCAATAATGAGAATATAAAAAATAAAATAGAATCAGTTATGGAACGAAATCCAGATTTAGATACAATTAGAGAATACAGCGAGAGTATTGAAAAAAGCGTAGCAAATAATCAGAAACTTTATTTCAAATTCGCTCCATTGACATCTACAGATGTTGAACGATCATTTTCCACTTACAAATGGATCTTAGATGTTAAAAGAAATAGCTTAAAATTAGAAAATATTGAAAAAATTATAGTTATTTATTTTAATTGTATAGAGACAGAAAATCAAAATGTAGAACTTGTAACCGATGAGGATTAAAAATAATTATTTTTAATAAAACTGTAATAATGATTATTTGTATTAACAATAAACAATTTTGTTTGCTTACATATGGTTTTTTATTTTATTACTCTATTTACCAAATTTTTGGAAACTCCGGTACATTCCGGAAGAAATGCATGTCCATGTTATGATATCATGACGCAAGTATCTAAAATCAATATACCTACTCCGACCACTGATAATAATACACACCTAGTCTTGCCGTAAGTTCCGTCCCAACTTAAATGAGGGTCTTTTAAAATAAATAATATGATCCCAAGTAACAAAAGCTTCTATAACCAAAGAATTTTCGCACCAAACAGTGATATTGTAGCCTATAATGGTAATCATTGTGACTGCTTGAACCATAAAGGTTTTTAACAGAGCGTTTTGCTTCTAAAAATTAATGAGCATTTACGTTCTATAATTTTGCTCTAAGAACACTTTCAGGACTATAAAAAAGGATCATTAAAGTGTTGCACTGTAATAGATATGGTAAAAGCGATTATGGTACTATTTAGTACTACAGACGACCTTATTGACAGTTTTGTGTATCTATTTTGCAATAATAATGCGTAAAAATAACTTTTACTGTACTAGCTAGTATTGTAGGAGTGTCAAAATCATTATTATAGGATCAATTTGCACTATAAAAGTACCTTGCACAATCATTACGTAACGTTTTATCTTCTTATAAGCTACCTCAACATCGCTATTGAGCTAGTTCTATAAAAATCATGATTACTCTTCTACAGTACTTAACAGTACCATAGCGACTCCTGGTGCAGCTTCTAAATAACATCAATTCTAAATAGCTCTATAGGTGAGTTTGTTTGTTTTGCTACGATACTAAATCGTGACAAAAAAAGTACTAAAACAGCAGCCATAAATAATATGGCTGCTGTTTTCTGCCATGATAGCACATTAGCAGCACGGCTGGTGCCAATGTGTACTGTAGCAGCCATAGTCAGGAAAAGTACTTATTTTATTAATTTAAATTTAATTAAAACAAGAAAATTACGAGGGCGAATTATCAAATTAGAAATCGGCATTAATGATTTTATCAATAGTATTAATTTCGCAAGTGCAAGTTACGGCAGAGCTACGTAGTGTCCTTTTCCTTTTTATTACATCGGCGAATGAAATAAAGTATAGATATTTGTTTATGTTATTTGTAGATTTTTGTTGGAGAACACACGACACGATCACAACACGAATAAAATGATTGAATAAGTGTGGTAAAAAAGATCTCTGGAATTGTTTACGGTGCAAAAAAGAATTTAACATGTTTTAGTTACTTTTATAGTGCAAATTTCTGATATAAATGCTGCAGATAACACTATTTTAGTACCAAAAAGCGTTTTTCGACACATTTAGGTTTCAACTACAGAGCTGATTCATTACCGTGAGAGTCTCTATGTAATGTTTATAGAATAAATCAGTGATAAAACTAGGGCCTATTTGGGGTTCTATAAACGTTCTTAACATCATTATAGTGCTAATAATGTACACTAATTAGCACGTTCTAAAACGTTCTTAGAACTTTTATAGTACCAAATTTTGTTGCTTGGGATGGTAGTACTATTAATAGACATCATTATATTAAGTAGGTTTTATACTATTCATTTCGAACTCGCTGACTTCGAGATCGCTGTGTAAACATGGAGTGGGGTACCACAGAGAATCGTGAGAGCCAAGAAGTTGTTGCAGATACACGCAGACGGTGGCCACCGTACAATTCCCTTTACGGATGAAAAATATTTTTGTGTTGAAGAGAAGTTTAACCGTCAAAACGATAGGTGTATGCGCACACAGCTCCCATGAAGCTACTGAGAAAATTCCGAAGGTCGAAAGTCGAAGGCGTGACAAAACTCCATTTTTGTGAACAAGTGGTGAAAACACGAGCAACTAACTACGAAAACGATTAATGTTTTTATATATTTTAGCGTTTTATTAACGCTTAAATATACTTAAGTAAAATTTTCAAACACTGAAAAAAGCCGTCAACCTTAGGCGGGAATCGAACCACGCACCTTCCGCATTCCGGGCGGCTGCCTTAACCACTTGGCTACCGAGGTCTAGTTTTCACCCGTCGAAATTTGTCAAAATAAAATTTGAATAGTTTGAAAAAGTTTTTTTCAGTGTTTAAAAATTATATTTTAGAGAAGGTGGTTAAAGCCACTAAGTAACACTGTGTTCGCTGGTAAACCATGGATATTTCAGCACCAGCGCACAAAGCGAAATCAACCCAGCGATTTCATCGCCTCTGAAGATTGGCCCCCTGCAAGTCTTGATCTCAATCCTTTGGATTATTGTTTTTGTAATATTTTAGAATAGCAAGCGTGCTCTAAACTTTATCGAAATATGAAGTCATTTTTTTTTCATCCGTAAAGAGAATTTTCATGTGGTCACCGTCTGCGTGTCTCTGCAACAACTTCTTACCTCTCACGATTCTCTGTGGTACCCCACTCCATGTTTACACAGCTATGTATTGTGTTACAAGGGAAGAGCGTGCATAACTTTATGACTACTATGGGCTTAGCACGGCACATTAAAGGCTTATCTGTGAACAAAGAGAGTATTAGGGCCGTGTAGCAGCAAAGCAACCTACTTGCTGTTGGTTATGTTGAGGCACAGACCCTGTGTGATGAGTAAACAATGGTTTTATTCTTGTGTCATGGTACTCATGATCATGAATCATGTTACTGGTTACCCCAAACCTTATTTTGGGCTCGGTACAATTATTCTTTCTTCTAATTTCTTCGATCAGCCTTCAACTCACCAGCCTTTAATAAATATTTATGTAAGTATCTTTAATATTGAAATTTTACATTCACAATGCTATATAGATATAGGATAAAATGTTTACTGGAAAACTTTTTTTTTTCTCTCTCTGTTTTGAAGCATTGTGAATGCAAAATTTCAATAATAAAGATATTTATAAGCAATTACGTCTTTATCGGTTGTTAAATACTTGCAATAGTATTTCTTTCGAATGTGAGGGTAGACTTCACAGTGACGTAATACCGTTGCGGTGTAAATCAAACTCAACGAGTCTTCTAGGGTGTCGGTAGCTCAGCGGTTAGAGCAGTGGACCGGCAATCCAAAGGTCGTGGGTTCGAATCCCACTCGAGCTTCCTGAAACTGGTTGATTTTTTCTAGTAAACATTTTATCCCATATATGTAAGTATTGTAAAACTCTTTTGTTTGCTATTTTTTGCACGCTATGCATGCAATGCAACTCTGCCCACGCACCCTAGAAAAGTCTACATTTTCATTTATTGTATTTTAGCGAACTCCGAATAGTTCCAAATAATACAGCGAAAAGTTGTATAATATATTGTTTCTTAAGGTAATAAAGACTCACTATCATGATTGTTCATAAGGCTTTCAATAACTTACTCAATTATAACTCTTTGATATTACTAGGTAGATTGAATAAGTTTTACTATGTTATTGATTGATGTTGCTTACTTCAATGGAGGTTCTTCCAACTTTTCACTTTTATACCTAAACATTGATTATAAGTAGAATTAGAATAGATCTAGCTTTGTAGGTGGATAAATGTTTGTTTTTTTTATCGTTATTCTTGTTCTTGTTATTCTGTTATGTTGCTCTGACGTTAGGTACAGTTGCGAAGTTGTAATGTTTAGACCTTAGTTTGGACGTAAAAATTTTAAAAATACAACTTACCTGAACATACTCGTACATAGAATGTCACAAGCTTTACATCATTTATTGGCTGTCACTATTTACGCTACGAGTATATAATTATATCACTAGCGGCCCGCCCGCGACTTCGTCCGGGGATCCTGTACCTATCCCGTGACGAATTTTCAAAACGACTCTCCCGCAGTACCCCAGTGTCGCGTACGTCGCTTATTATGGTGCTGCCTAGCTCTAATACTTCCAATATTTACATTTTAAACTCCGTGAATCTTTCAAATAAAATGTCCAAATTAAATAATTCAAAAAGTTATATAAAGGTATTGAAGCAGTCTTGAAAATGAAGTATTTTGTTTTGTTATGGATTAATACCAAGGTACAAATAAAGAGCCTTTTCAAGCGGCGGCATCACATTATATTTTTTTAAATAAAAGAACACTTTCTTTTTTTGGCAGAACTATAATAGTTACAAATATGCTGTCGCGACACTTTTTGTAGAAATTGATGTGTTCTGCATGTCTGTAGTATATTATTTTGTTCTATAAAGCCTATATCACCCGGAGATAGTGTAGATGAAAGAATTTTTCCGATCGCTCTAGTAGTTTTGGAGCCTATTCAATGCTAACAAACAAACAAACAAACAAACAAACAAACAAACAAACAAACAAACAAACAAACAAACAAACAAACAAACAATAAAATCTTTCCTCTTTATAATATTAGAGATTATTTATTGATCAGTCTATTGTAGTCGTAATTAAAAACAAATAGTATTGTGAAACCTCTCTAACAAAAACCAACCCCGATACGCTTTTGTTAGACCATCAATGTTTTGTACCACCTACACAACAAAAATGTTTCTGGAAGTTTTGAAGGGGCATAAAGTAAGATAGAAATAATAAAACACGTGATATAATTTTTAAGTGATATCTATTTACATTGAATCTCTATAAATTCGACTGTACGTAGTCCTGTCTGTCGCTTGAGTGTGATTCACACACATGTAGGCATGGAGGGGTGAGGTGGCCAGGGCGAGTAGCAGGTGGCTGCAAGCCGTAACAGCTGACACACACTTGCGAAGTCAAAGTCACAAATCCTTTATTAAAATAAACTTACATAAAACTGCTTTTGATTCACGTACTTTTAGCACCGCCGGAACTACGCAGAACTAAAGTCGCGACAGCTTTTTTTGCCTGCATGTATCGTTTCAGTAAAGTAAGGTTTACAATATCTAGTTTAGATTTTGGGCGTAATATTACAAGTAATACTAAAGATTACAGTAGGTTAAAATATTGTAGAAAGATTGAAAATGTATTACCTAGACATATATTAGTATACATTAATTAGCGTTCGCCAGAGACTAGGCAATAAGAACCACAGAACACTCTCCTGCCTGATAAGTACTTTACTTTTTAGCTGTACAAAGCGTTTTGTCGAAACTTAAATAAACTGGTATTTTGGCCACATAACTCTTTGCGGTCGAAATATATTATTTGTTAGTTAACACAGTAGACTGTGTAAACACTACAATGTTTAGTACTTTAATCTCAGACAATGGTATATTATTATTGAATTGAATACTTGTGACATTGACCTCTCTAGAGTACTTAGCCAGATCTGTGAACTACGTAAGTCATAAATAAGGCAGTTTCAGCCTGTCCGATCATAAATAACGGAAACTAAGCATTGCTCAAATAAGGACCGTGACAGACACTTCGATCGGGAAGATTAATTGTTACTAGTTACGAAAGCACAGCTGCATTAAGCGCAGTAGGTCAAATTGATTGTATAGTCACGACACTGAATACATTACTATGGAAAAGTCGGCAATAATAGCAGGGGATTTAATACTCAAGCAGCAAACATTGTTTTTACAATTTTCCTGAAACCACTATTTTATTACGACTATAACGGGATAGTAAGCTCTTAAAACAACGAAAAAGGTCCCAATTTATAGGCATACTCTTTCTTCTATGACACCCATAGTAGACTTTGGTAACTATCACTTAGACCAATAGTATCCTTATAGTTGGACTACGTAGAACTAACTGTTCCCCGCTGAGCCAACTCTATGCGCCTAACAGAACCATACACGACTCTAACGTACTCCGTGCTTCTGTTACAAGCTCTTTCAAAAACAGCTGTGAATTTATTATTTAATTATTTACTTTAATCTTTTTTGCACAAAGAAAAACAAAATGTACTAGAGGCGGACTTAATGCCAAATGGCATTCTCTACCAGTCAACCTTAGGGCTAGGCAAAAAGAGTTGTAGGCGGTGCAATACAAAATCTTGTGAACTAACAAACAAACTACACAAATCAACTTACATAGCTGTGAATGGCCAACTTGTGAATGGCGTTCCTAGTTGCTGTATATTTAAACCCTTAAACCCTTTTTTTTAAGTTCAAGTAACAATTGCAAATGGTTTCCATTACTTTTAGCTCTATTTCGTACTCTCATAAGCTTATTTAACTTTGATTTGAAATGATTCTTGTAGGCAATTATAAGTATAGTTTTACAGAGCACCTATTCTCAAGCGTGTTTACACCATTGCAATATTTTTAAAGACCTTCGTAACTTATACTTTGCTGTCAATTTAGGGCTAAGACGATAATAAACTAACACAATAAGAACATAATATACTACGAGGCTAAACAGACTCCGAGTATGGTATTTTAAGCGTAGCAGCAAATTCTAGAACCACTAAGACACCGTTTTTAGTGGTGCAGGCATATTAATAATTACTATAGGATAATTTTGTTGCGTGGAACAAAAATTATAATGTTGGTCATATAAAGGCGGCCATAAAATATAAGAGTTTGTGTAAAAGCTTCAAAAATATTTGACAACTTCGAGTGTAAATATACGACGACGCAATAGTTTCAAAATAATTTATGATTAATAGCCGCTTCTTCAAGAGACGACATTTACGACTACTTTACCATTGTAAATTTTTTATTCCAAATCAGTTCTAAGGCCGTCTTTATTAGAGACATTTTACAATTAAATATTGAAAATGCCAAGGGATAATTGACGTTAATTGACGTCTCCGAGGCAAAGAGACGTCTCAGACGCATAACTTTATATCCTTTGTGTATATGTAATATACCGCTTTCAAAATTAATTGTTCAGAAATCAACCCCGTCCTCGAATAATTTATTTGAAAATTCACAATTTTAAATATTTTCTTAGTAACTTGAATCTAACATTTCCAATCGTACGGATATAGCGGAATTTAAGCACAGTTGGGTAAACATAGTTGGAAAGGCTGTAACCTAATCAATATAGTTGAAAGGTCAGATAAAGACCAAATGTAAATTGTCAAGAATATCTTGTCGAAACATTACTGTTAACTAAACTGTACTGTGGTCGCCCATTAGCTAGGTAACGACGAGAAGTGATTAATTTTCGTTATTCCCGCGAACTAGTTTCATTTCGGCCGCGCGGCCGCGATTATTCGGTAACAAGATATTGGTTTACAGTACATGAATAAAGAGTAAGTATAGTATGAGTAAATATGTAGTATTTATAGTAGTTTAAACAAAAAGATCCCAATGGGTCGACGTGGCATTGCTAGCGGGAGATCCCCTCTTAGATAACATACAGTTTTAAAGGTAAGTGTTTTGCCTCCGGGGTATGTTGGGCCAAGTGTTAGAATGTCCAAGGTGACATAATGTCCGGATGTTTTATAGACCGTTCGTCAATATGCACAAGTGTCAGAATGTCCAAGAAGATTATTAGTCAGTCTTGTGTCTCGAATGTCTGCAAACGCTTTCGGGAGACTGGAGGCTTTGTCCCGAGACCAAGCTTTTATCGTGTAAACTTTTTTCAAAATTGTCATTGACTGGTTCGACGTCCAGCAGGAGCTAAGACAAGTTCGTAGGGTTATTATCAGTGAGTGGACAGTTTGGCGAAGGCTCAACTTGTGCAGCATTCGAACTTAAGTCCAATAAGGTCTGCCACCTGACCCAAACTGACAATAGTTCACAAATAAGCACGCCTTCAATTTGCTTTTCAATCAATCAAGTCAATCTTGAATGGGAAATCTGTTTCGCTAGAACAGCACGAGCAAATCACTCTCCAGGCCGGCAGTGGACCCTGCTCCTTCGGTCGCTACCATGCAAGCACATGCTGCACTGTTCTGAGAATAGAACTCGCCTCTCCAATTAATATTAGCGCATTCAACGGTAGAGGTACCGTCAATTTGTACACTGAGAAAAAAAATGTTATTGACATTCTTTATCGAATTTGGCCCTAGTATACTATATTTTTATTTTTCTTAACCCATTTTTCGTAGATACAACAGTTTTTTTAACTAAACGTTCTTGTAGTATTGTAGAAAAAAAACACACAGTTAGCATTTTACGTATCTTTAAACTTGTCTTCCAATTTTCTATAGATAAACGCTAACGAATCGACACGGAGCGGTTTCCACTTGGGGAGCTAGGGGGGCAAGTTTCATCATTTTGTACCATTATATAAAATGTATATTGGGCAACCCCTGGACAGCAATAACGCTTCATAAATAAGTCATTACATTAGTGTAATAAAATACCAAATAGCCATTTCATATTCTAATTCGATTCATTTCTTTTTCTTATGAATTAGTTGTAGTAAAACATTTCTACGTTCTAAACTACAATTCTAAACTACAACAGTAAATTACATGAAACATAGGAACTTCTGTTGTGCGAACTACAAGTTTGAGTGTATACTAAATGTGTTTTGCTTCCTGTGACTCGCTAATAAACATTTACTAACCATACAGTTCGGGTGCGCAGCGGTTTATACATTAGGTTTGCGGTATTGCTAGTTAGGGGGGTTAGGCGGTCAGCGAAAATTCCTTAGTAAGTGAAAACGGCAAAATTGGATATTTCTAATAGCTGTTATTTAAAAAAAATAAGATTTTTCGCCCTGTAATTTCGAATTTATGTATTACAGAACGTAATTATGTGTGATGGTAGGAGTGGACTGTTACCAAAACAGAATTTTAAAAAAACTTTGCTCGATAGAAAAAATCCTGAAGATATCTCTAAAATTTCATATGAATGCTTTAATTATGACCGTGTTTTACAATAATAATTCCTACGAAATCACAAACACGTAAGTATTAACCTTTTCGTTTTCGCTGACCGCTAGAGCCGATTTTTTATTTCAATACATAAAAATTATTCGTTTGTTATAGTACCTATCTATCTATAGTATCTATCTATCTACCTATGCACAATCATTTTGAAACATATTGCCAAGTCACATCTTTTCTTTTTGACAAGTGACATTTTATTTTGATCGCATCATACTTTAATGTTTTATATTTTATCGTTTTATTAACGCTTAAATATACTTAAGTAAAATTTTAAACACTGACAAATTTCGACGGTTGAAAGCCAGACCTCGGTAGCCAAGTGGTTAAGGCAGCCGCCCAGAATGCGGAAGGTGCATGGTTCGATTCCCGCCTGAGGTTGTCGTCTTTTTTCAGTGTTTAAAATTATACTTAAGTATATTTAAGCGTTAATAAAACCCTAAAATATAAAACATTAATCTATAAACGCAGCTTCATCTTAACCGAATGTTTAAATATTTGTAAAAATATTTCTTTCGGATCTCAGAGGTGAAAACTTCTAAGATTTGATAAAGCAATGTTGACTAAAAACATAAGCATCAAGCACTGACAAATTTCGACGGTTGAAAGCCAGACCTCGGTAGCCAAGTGGTTAAGGCAGCCGCCCGGAATGCGGAAGGTACGTGGTTCGATTCCCGCATCATACTTTATCAGATGAATTTCTCCCGTGTTCTTTAAGCAACAACATGTGTTGTGAGACTCCATTTTATTTCTATCTACAATACAATACTACTTTAACACTACACTACAATACTAGATATTACTTTAAATAGGTATAATTAAACCACTTGAAATTGGCTTAATGCTACACGCGATAGCCATTAATTAAGATATAATAATAATACTTTATCAGATGGATAAGTTTTATCTAGGGATTGAAAAATTCGCCCTGCAACTTTCGCAATCCGACCGAGACGGATTGGTGAATTAAATTAAAAACATGTTTTGGCCAGCGTGGTCAGGCCTCCGTCACTCCATATACTTGCGTGCTACAATTACCTACCGCCCGGCCGAGCGGTCTCGGGCCGTTTGCGGACCAAATTCAGTGCGGTTTTCGCAAGCGAAGCGCACGCACGTTGTTCAATTTTAATTGTTCCATTCGTTTGTACGCGTACTACGATGCCGTCTGGTGCCTTATGTGCAGTAGATGGGTTTGTTGTGCAGTAGTAGTTTTTTATTTTACCTACACACTGACCTCTATTTCTTCTCCAGAACATATTGACAGTTCTCAATAGAATAGACACAGATAGTTATATATGTTAATTTAATTTTATCGAAGAGGCAGCCCTGCGATTGCTGTGGGATCGCGCGGTAGGTTTTTATAGTTTAAATATTAGTAGGCTACTATAGCAGTAGGTATTGGTATTTTTCTACTGGGTGAAGTATCTGTTAACTCTTCTTTAATCTGTGGCGTGGTGGCCAATAATTATGCTGTTGTCCACGCGTGAAGGCCTGTATTGTGCAGCAGTGGGATGTTTATATGCTGATGATTATGATGAACCTTAATGACCGGTTTTTGTATGCTAGGTGTTAGTGAAAAATAAAATAACACGTTCTTCGAATTAATTTTTGAAGTAGTAAACAGTAAAATTAAAATCTGCGAAAATTATGAAGTGTTGTTGAGGCTTTATTCTGTGAAATATACCCGATGGAACACGATTTGATAAAGTTGGCTCGATAGAATAAATTCACAAAGTTACATATTTTTGTGTCGTTTTATCTTCTTTTATAGATTTTATTCTAAAAATAAGTGATTTGATATTGTGAGTTATTTACCAAAATAATGTTCATAGATAACTTGAGGTATTATAACCGATCGTTTTTTTTTATTAAATCTATCAATTTTTAAAATATAAAATGCGCCTTTTCGTGCCGCTTGGCTGATATACCCGTTCCTAACCGTCGTACCGTCGAGAGAGCGAGAGAGAAGCGCTCGAAATACCTCCCCCTAGGGTATGCAGCATTTTGAACAGGTTTTCGTGTTGAATTTTCTTATAATAAAGAAACTTCTACCTACTGAATTTTTTTCAGAAGTCATTTTTTTCTTCACCAAACCATATTTAGCAAACATAGTAAGCCTTTGCCCAAAAGTGGGACAGTATGTGAGGCGTATTTTTGTTACTTAACACTGAGACTCATAAATTGCCCATTAAAGTTATTATTTCAAAAGTACTAAGATAACAAATCACAGTAAGCAGGTACTTACATCATTATTTTATTTTAACAAATGTTTAATATCAAAGTAAGATTTAGTTGAAAGGTTTTTTCTGGCTGGAATTAGCATACCTACAAGCATTAAGCGGGGAAACGCCGCCGGTATTTTTGGTGGCTGTCACGGGGCAAACTTTTTGCATTTGCTTTAATTGAATTTAATTGGGGACGCCCCGGTGTAGTACTTTTCCAGCCAGAGTGTCGCCATTTAGCTACGAGTGTAATACCCACACAGGTATTTTAAAGTTTGTTATTTGTTTTTTATGTTACGGCTGAACAGTGATGTGTTTTGTTTTTTTAAATAAAACACATCTCATTACTCTTGTGTTTACTACAAAAAGAATAGAATTTGAAATTGTCAAAATTATCATTGGTTTTTCATGTAACTAAGAAAAGTGATGTGTTTTTGTTTAAAATAAATACCTATCACACTTTATTTCTGTTTTTGTTGACTCCAAAAAGTTCTGACTATGAAAAGTTTAAATGTTACAGGCGCCCGCGGGCGCATCCCGAGGCAATATATCACCGCCACTCTTGTTTGCTCTTTGTAGTTTTTCATAGCCGCTGTATAAAGATTAACTACTTCTGCTAAGGGTTGTCGGAAAAGGATTTTATTCTGCGTTAAATAAACGACGGCAACAAAGGAGCGTTTGCACTGATCCTTTACAGCACCTTTGTAAAGGTTAAGAAGTTGCCTAAAAAACTAATTAAATTGTAAGCTGAAATCGCCTTGCTCTATTTCTTGTTCGTTAGTTATCTTGATGTACCTACATTTTCTTTACCTAATTTAACACTTGAGCCGCCAAAGAGAGCGTTAAGTACCGTGCTGTAGGTACTTAACGTTCACTTAGTTTTCACAGTAATTGCTTTTGGCTGTATAAGAGAAAACACGTCGTAATAACCAACTTTTACCTATTTATGCTTAACATTCAGCAATTAAATATAAGGGCTGCCACAATGTCACAGTAAGAAGCTATGTGGCAACCGTTTCATCTGAATTTATTAATTATCTATATAGATAGTGCACGACAAACCGAGATGGCGACTCTAAGTGCCCTCCCCAACTAGCAAAGAGATCGTATAAGCAATTACTCTCACACGACTTTGGATCGAAAAACACTCGTTTGAAAGATCCTGTTATTTCAAAAAGCCGAATAAAAGCAGTTTTCTTGAATATAAGCATTCAACGCTTTTTCAATCTATAAACATGTCGAGTAAACATAGACTTAACTGATTCGTATCGCATTTACTCGATAATAGTATAAAGATTCTCTCGATCGCCTTCATTCAACCGTAAGTCTTATGATAGCTCTTTGAGAGCAACTGAACAGCTAATTTGTCGTCAAAGTCTTTCATAGCACTGTCTTTCGATATTTGATTATTACAGCATTATTGTAGAGTAAAAGCTGTTCATACAACAAATAGCATCTCAGTTACTATAACAGCACTTCATATCATATAATCGCATTCTGCAAAGCTTTCATTCGACTTAACTATTGAAGTTGAGAAAACGCTTTAAAATGACCTATTACAGCCCCAAAGATGTTCTAAACATTATTTCAAAGCAATCATACAGCGTAACAGTGGTATGAAAGTTCAATAATAGTACATTATGCACCAAGGGGATAATGTAGTGTCTTATGCAGCGGGCGCCTCGTATTGAATCCCGAGCGAAACGAAGGATTCAAGCGTTAACTCCCGAGCGTAGCGAAGGTGTTTAGAGTTAACTCCTACATACATCCTACAGCATAGAGCAGCGATGGGCTCATCAAAATCATACTACCAACCCCCTCTCTTCCCTTGGGTGTCGTAAAAGCAACTATCGAACTAAAGACTGCACATACATCTAACAGCATAGAGTGACGATGGGCTCATCAAAAAATAATACTACCAACCCCTCCCTTCCCTTGGGTGTTGTAAAAGGCGACTAACGGACTAAAGACGGCACATACATCCAACAGCATAGAGCGGCGATGGGCTCATCAAAATAATACTACCAACCTCTCTCTTCTCTTCGGTGTCGTAAAAGGCGACTAACGGACTAAACACTGCACATACATCCAACAGCATACAGCGGCGATGAGCTCATCAAAATAATACTACCAACCCCTCTCTTCCCTTGGGTGTCGTAAAAGCGACTAACGGACTAAAGACTGCACATACATCCAACAGCATAGAGCGGCGATGGGCTCATCAAAATAATACTACCAACCCATTTTCGTCCCTTGGGTGTCGTAAAAGGCGACTAACGGACTAAAGACTGCATACATCCAACTACAGCACAGAGTGGCGATGGGTTCATCAAAATGATACTACCAACCCCTCTCTTCCCTTCAGTGTCGTAAAAGGCGACTAACGGACTAAATAAAAACTGCATCTACATCCAACTGCATACAGCGGCGATGAGCTCATCAAAATAATATTACCAACCCCTCTCTTCCCCTGGGTGTCGTAAAAGCGACTAACGGACTAAACACTGCACATACATCCAACAGCATAAAGCGGCGATGGGCTCATCAAAATAATACTACCAACCCCTCTCTTCTCTTCGATGTCGTAAAAGGCAACTAACGGACTAAATAAAAACTGCATATCCAACAGCATACAGCGGCGATGAGCTCATCAAAATAATACTACCAAGAACGACACCCAAGAGAAGAGAGGGGCTCTTCTCTTGGGTGTCGTTAAAGGCGACTAACGGACTAAAGACTGATACATACAACAGCATAGAGCGGTGATGGGCTCATCAAAATAATACTACCAACCCCTCTCTTCCCTTGGGTATCGTAAAAAAAGACTGCACATACATCCAACACCATAGAGCGGCGATGGGATCATCAAAATAATACTACCGACCCCTTTTCGTCCCTTGGGTGTCGTAAAAGGCGTATACAGACTAAAGACTGCTCACCTACCACTACCTACCTATATAGTAAATGTTCGTGTGCGATTTCTATTTATGTTCCAAATTCAAATCACATTATTGACCAGCGGGCCATAATGAAATTCAGTTCAATATTAATGCCCTGCTAGACCTCAGGACAGGTCTTTAATGACTTACTTTAGGTTAAGTTTGTATTACTTAGAATTTGACATTGTCGAGCTGGTGGTGTGAAAACATTATTAAAACATGCCCATAATTTTGCTTAATTTGTTGGCTACAGAATTGTCTAACTTCAACATCTATTGCAATACCTTACTAGTACAAGTACATTGCTTTGCTAGTTTGTTTATTTAAAACTAATTTTAAAATAATTAAACTAGCCAAGCAATAACTTCGACTTGAAAGGTGTTGCGATAGGGGTTGAAGTTATACAAAAGCCTCCTGATCAAACATGTCCATACTGTACGAGCATACGAGCCTTTTAAGAAAAGCAGACTATACCTTTTAGGCGCTTGCAACAACGCCCTTGCTCAGTGACCTAGTACCTTTTAGGCTCAAATTCTTATGTACCTTTAGTGACGAGCTTCTGAACTGTCATTATGTCAGTAGACATAAACGCAGTCAGGCTTTTGTAAGTAAGTACTATGGACGTAATATTCGCACATGAAAATCAACATGGTACTCGTATTAACTAAAAGAACGTTGTTCCGAGATAAAGCAGTTTAAAGTTTCAAAAAATCATTATTCTTTAATCTTACGTGATTATGGCCTCATTATTATGTTGTGGTAAAGTGCATTCTACTACGTATAATACAGTTAAAATAAAGGCTTGTGAACCAATATTTTCCGGTTTATAATTTCTTTTTTAGAACCATTATGAGTTAATACTATATTGCCTTCGCGACCAAATATTATTTATTTGTTAATACCCTATGAAATGTTTCAAATTATGCAATTTGTTTAGATAGCAGGTTGTCAAAAAGAAATAATTCAATGTTTCATAATCATATTTTTATTTCGCAGTCTTGAAACAAACTAGTAAGTTGAATTTTTGGTATTCACTACAACAAACTCTTAAATTACTATCATTGGTTTTGATTTTACTTACGTTAGCTATTAGGTAAAAATTCTATAAAGTTAATTGTTATATACTTACCTACTTAATTTGCAAAGTATGTTATAAGAATCAGTCTAGTGACACAACGTGAACAAAATATAAATTGAAACGTTGGTGTGCTCAACACCACATCAAAACTTGTAGTAACTATTAAGTATCTGTTATACACTTATTTTAAAAGCAAAGTTGCTTTCTTACTTTTGCTAGATGTTGTTATAATAGTCTAATTTAATAACAAACATTTTAAACACAAACAATTCTTATAGATATTTAAAAGAAAACTTTCCATAAAAACAATTTAAAAAATCAGTCATAAACAAAGCCCCACTCTTAGATTAATGATTGGTCTCGCTGCGCTCGACTAGATACCTCCGTCGTACTTGTCAAATGCGGCAAAAAATACTACGCCGAAATCGGCGTACCCAAGCCAGTCATACTGACAGCTGTGTGTGAAGGTGTACGTACCGAATGTTTTATTCAATTTTGGGCTTAATTCAAACTAAAATGCCAGTTTGCGTAGTAAAACTGTGTAAAAATAATACTTCTAAAAATAAGAAGGACACTGGGATCACATACCATCAGTAAGTATCGTATAATTTCGAAATTTCATCATAAAATAATATGAACAATAAACGCCATTCAGTGTTACCACTTTTACAAGAATAAAGTTCCCGTGGTTGAGATTTTTATTATATGAATTTATTGTTATTGTCTTTTATTATATAGGTAACCTATTTCATTTGTCTTACAAAGTTACTATATAGGTACTTAACCTAGTTCTATGTTATTTCATGTTTACTTAAATTTGTGATCTATAATAAGGTGTAAAATGTTATCTGACACTATATCAAGGGGATTCTTCCGATGATACTGAACAACTTTCCATAAGGAAAGTCATACTGTTTCGAAAATTTATTAGTTTTCCCTATACAAAATGCGCAATCAGCTGATTGACTCAAGTATGGAAAAGCTATTTTTTTCATTTTGACCTATGTTCCTGAAATGTAAACTTTTCGTGTCTGTACTTACATTGAAAATATTTGCGAAAAACATAATCTAGGGGATGAAGGATACGTGAACATTAAAATCATTTTTGGAATTTTTGTCTGTCTGTTTGTTTGACGCACATCACGCAAAAACCTCTGGACGGATTTTAATGAAACTGAGAACAGGTGTATAGCTTATGATTCGGGTAATTTTATAGGTTAAAGGTTGCTTCAGTGAAGCCACAGTTCCGACACAGTACCGGCACAGTGTTTTTCATACATTCTCTATGAAAGCATCCCCACTTGTCAGTGATAATGCTCTCGGTGTCAGTGCCGCCACCGGCAAATCACGGTTGTATTAGTTTTAAAATATTCATAGACAATGTTTGAAATAATATTTTCACTCCTCTTGCTCAAAAATACCGTCATTGTAGCGTTGTAAAGCGAGGCTTAAATAGCTTTTCTTGCCCTAGGGGAAAAAGTTTTTTTATTTTTATTTTTGTCTGTCACATGACAATGAGCCTACAAAAACGAAAAAGTATTTAGTCATATGTAAAATAATCATGAATAAAGACTCGACTTATTACTGTTTACTTAGATCAACAACCTTTTTGAGATAAGTAGTTATTATTAAAGTTTATGGTAAAATTAGTAATCATTTGAATCTATGGACAACACAGACCACGCCCACACAGTCCACGCTTCAGCAAGAAACACCTGCACAGTCTGCACATGTGCTTAGGTGGTGAGCCTTTAGCCCGTTAGTCGCTTTTACGATACCGAATGGAAGAGGGGTGTTGGTAGTATTAATTTGATGAGCCCATTGCCGCTCTATGCTGTTGGATGTATGTGCAGTCTTTAGTGCGTTAGTCCCCTTTTACGAGACCCAATGGAAAGGAGGGGTTGGTAGTATTATTTTGATGAGCCCATCGCCGCTCTATGCTGTTGGATGTATGTGCAGTCTTTAGTCCATTAGTCGCCTTTTACGACACCGAAAAGAAGAGAGGGGTTGGTAGTATTATTTTAATGAGTCCATTGTTGCTCTACGCTGTTGGATGTATGTGAAGTCTTTAATCCCTTAGTCCCCTTTTACGACACCGAAGGGAAGAGAGGGGGTTGGTAGTATTATTTTTATGAGCCCATCGCCGCTCTATGCTGTAGGATGTATGTGCAGTTATTAGTCCGTTAGTCGCTTTAGGTACTAAATAATATTTGAAAAAGTTTGGTAGAATAGAAAAGGAAAGCACTATTTTGGTAACACCTTATTTTCCACATTATTATATTTAGTGATAATTTGTAAATATTACATGAAATTAAAAAAAAACTATACTAAAAAAATGAGATCTAATCATTGCTATACATACCTACCATTTTTCTACTACCTACGTCTAACCTACATAATAATATATACAATTATATTAATACACATTCGCTTTTAATTGTTAATTTTTAAATATTTTCTGAGCTACATTTATAACCAGCAACATAACTAATACATCACAGCAAAAATATTTTTCCCATTAACTCGGGTAACAGTTGAGCAGCTGGCAACAAATTTTTCACGCACACTAGCATCCTTGCATATTGTCATTAACACACTACAATAATGAGTTGCCGCATTTACGGAGCTGTGGTTTATAGGTAGCGCGGTATCTAGACGAGCGCAGCGAGACCAATCTTTTATCTAAGGCCCCGCTATTTAAAACTAACCATAAAGATGTATTTTTTTTTTTATAAAAGAGGGAGGCAAACGAGCAAGCGGGTCACCTGATGGAAAATAATCACCGCCGCCCATGGACACCCGCAAAACTAGAGGAATCGCAGATGCGTTGCCGGCCTTTAAGGGAGGAATAGGTTTAAGGAAGGAATAGGAATTGGGAGGGGGGGAAGGGGCCTCCGGAACCCTCACTGGTCGGACGAAACACAACAGCACCAAGTGCCGTTATTTCACGCCGAATATTCGTGAGAGGGTGGTATTACGCCGGGCGAGCCGGCCCAATGCGTGCTGCAACGCAGCGTGGCTCTACCACTCAGTCAGTGTTACTCATTTAGCACCACCCAGGGATCACGTGTAGGGTGTCAAGGGTAAACCTACGGACGCGAGCAACTTTAACCCCCCTTTAAAAACAATTTCGAAACTAAGAGAATTGACTCTTATAAAATCAAAACAAGTAACAACATTTTCATATAAACCATACTCAAAACTAAAAAAAATCCCTTTATTTTCTTACTGTCAAACATAATCATAATATACCTACTCTTCTTTCTTCACAGTGCGTTATAAAAATCAAAGTAGGACTTAGAATGACTTTTTTCGATAAGTTTAGTGATATCTTATTTTTTCTTTTGATTCACTGCCCTCTTTTTTGTATAAGCTATGTTCATATTTTCAGGTAACCTAATTGCTTTAATTCTGGTCTATTTAACTAATTCAATTCTTTTATAGGGACATGCATTCCTATGCATCTCCCAAGCCTAGACCCAGACTTCCCAGTCTTTACAAAAAAAACTAATGGATCATCTTTCTTGAATTTCAAAACTTTTACATATCACCGATTTTTATGGCTTCATTTTCTGTAGACTTAGAACATTTTTAAATAATACTATATGCATTTAACTTGTTTGAGATATCACTATGTTGCAGTTATCCATTGCCCATACGAGTACTTTTATTTCGCAATACGACCCTATGACCTGCAGGTCGTATCTAAGTAGGTAACTTAGCTATCCAAATGTAATTTTAGTGTTATGTAGGATATTATATAGTTCATAGACTTAATTTGCCAAAAATGTAACATAGACCACTTTAGTTTCAGGCTAGCCTAATTTATAGTGCTTGAGTGCATGTATTGCAAGACGAAAATTAGATCGATCGATTAACTCCGTCGCGTAGCCGTGAAAGAATACTACCGCCCCGTCTATTCCCTTGGGTGTCGTAAAAGGCGACAAACGGACTAAAGACTGCACATACATCCAACTGCATAGAGCGGCGATGGGCTCACCACCTGTCACGCTGAGCACATGTGCAGTCGCTATTTGGTGAAAAGTAGACTATGGGAGAGGACTGCTTTTGCTGTCCTCATTGCCTAGGTAGTCTAACCCTTCGGGGACAATAGTAGTGCTGAGTGTATGTATTGTTAGACAATTAAAATTAAAAAATTACATCAATCGATGCCACATCGCATTGCACATCCTTAATTTTGCCGTACCCCAACACTAGTTGCCGAAGTTTGACTACGAGTTTGACACATGACATGAGTTACCGAGCTTATTGTGGTAAAATACTTGGTTGTAATTAGAATAAATGGTTATTGTGAAGAATTACCATAACTATACCGTTACCATACCATTAACCAGTCACTGGTTTACATCATCAGCATTATTACTGCTGGTTTGAGGCTCCCTACATGAATCTTAGTATGCACACAAACAAATAAAAAAATAAAAACTTGTTTATTTTTCCCATCACAAAATAGGCTTATTAAGGCTAAGGCTTATTAACTAATAGTATAATATAACAAACATCTATAAGTGTGAGGGACTGGTGCCTGAAAAAAGTTTCAGAAAAAAGAAACCTTGTCTACAGGTCGCCAGGCCCCAGGCCCCTGCACAAATCACCACCTTGAGTATCACAGGTCAATTTCCTTACAAACTTACTTACTTGTCAAATTCACTGAATTCGCCAGTTTACTCATTAGACTGTTTGAAAATTTCGCTAGGTAGGCATTTTCCTGGTTCTACAATTTCCTCCTCTTTTGCCAGAGACGCAAGGAAACAGTACAAGAAGTTTGAATATCGAAGCAAACTTTGATTACCTACTGTTTGAGAAACACTCAGTTGCGGTACAGTTATGTATAAAAGTGCGAATAACTTTAGGCGTAATAGTTAGCCTTTTCTTCCAAGACTATTGGGCCTTTTAATTATATCTTATTGTCCTAATTAGAGGCACAATGGAATAATGGACGACAAATATTTTAGATACTCATCCTAACAACCGCCGTTGTTACTGATATATCATTGGTTTTCTTTGCAGAATAATAGATATCGTTTTTTGGGATGAAAGGTGGAGAATGATAAATCAAGGAATAAATGTGATTTCCAATTATCATATTGTTAGCAGTCAGAGAAAATAGGAGTGGGTAATACCCACACTTTCTGTATAAAAGCAAAACGAGCGGCTGCTTGCGCCCACTTTGCTGCTGAACATCATACCGGTCGGACGTATTGCAGACTCTTCGCGGTGATATTCCCTAGTTTACTTACCTACTGTTATATTTGAGTGTCATGTTTGATTTTGAATTGCGTTAATTTCGTTATCTTTTATTTTAAATTGTAATCTTTAGGTTAATAAAAGTTGTTATTTTTTTAAGCGATTTCACTACTGATTTCCTATATCAGAAGTGGGATTAGTAAATTCACTTCCACACACTTTTGATTTTCAATTCAGTTCTTTTATCAAGTACATTTTGGTTTGCTGAGAAAATATTAAACTACCTACGTTTAGAATTCTCTTTAAAACTAGTTTTTTTTTTCTCTTTTAATCCTTGCGTCTTTTGTTTTTGTTGTTTTTGTGCTAATGGATAGATTCAGTCGTACCGAAATACGCGGCTCGCGTAGCCGGCGTCCCCGCGACGGGCGTTCTTGCGATCGGCGCTCTCGCGATCGACGCTCTCGCGATCGGCGCTCTCGCGATCGGCGCTCTCGCGATCGGCGCTCTCGCGACCAGTGTTCTCGTGGCCGGCGTTTAAGTGGCCGCCGTTCCCGCAGTCATTCACGGACACCGGCGACGCCAAAGAGACGACGGAGCCGCAGTCACAGCTGCGTACGCCAGGACTCCAGTGCAGATCATCGGACACCAGCACGCTCCGAGCCACTTGAAGCCATCTTATCGCGTCTGGAGGCATTGGAGGGGCGCCCTCGTGATCGTGTGTCACCTGTTAGCCGAGGTACAGAACAAATCGTGGAGGCAATCCAGTCGTTGAAAACCGTGAGTTCTCAGCATTATTATGTTTCTAATTTTGACCCCAGCATACACGACGTTGATGCCTGGTGTGCCGAGGTTGATAGGGCCAAAGTTTTGAATAGATGGGATAATTCTGAGTGTTTGACACGCATCGGTAACTGCCTTAAGGGAGACGCAAAGTCTTGGCTGAACGAATGGGTTACCGATGACCGATCTTGGTCTAATTTTAAGAACGATTTCAAGCCATTGTGTATCAGACGTATTGATTCAGCGGGTATTTTGTACGAGGTTTTGTGTACAAATTCTGATAAATTCAATACTTATGCTGACTATGCTAGAAAGTCCTTATTACGTTTGCGCATTGTTAGAGGACTTAGCGATGATTTAATAACTGAAATTGTGTTAAGAGGTATTAACGACCCACATGTTAAAGCAACCGCCGCAAACGCTAATTTAAAACCTAACGATTTAGTTAATTTCTTGTCTACATTTACAAAACCAGTTAAGTCCTCTAACAATGATTCTCGCCCTAGCCGCCCATTAGTGGCCAGTAAAACCAAAGACCGGTTTTCTAGTTTTAAAAAACATGTACGGCCTACCGGCCCGAGGTGTTTTATTTGTGGTGATCTTAAGCATAAGCAAAATGAATGTCCTAAGAAATCTAAACCTGAGCATACCGATAATAGTGTCAAAAATGAAACTAAGAACGACAAAAGTACGACCTCTTGCGCATATTGTAAGAAACTTGGACATGATATTTCTTCTTGCATTGCGAAGCAGCGAGTCGATCAACAAAAAAATAAAAATAACGTTAACTTTTGTACAGCTGCAACCCAAGAGCGCAATGACGTCGTAGTTGGGGTTGTTCAGGGTATCCCGGTAGATATACTTATAGATACTGGGGCTATTGGTGTCTCACTTATATCTTCAGGAGTAGTAAAACATTTTTCTTGTAAATATAAACCAACTGAATCACAAATTAAGGGTGTAGGCGAGTCAATTATTAAAATTAATTCTTATGTCACTTTAGACATTGAGTTAGATGGTGTGTCCCTTGAAGTAGATTTGTTAGTAGTACCGAGTGAATGCATGAATGCACCTGTTATCATTGGGACAGATGTACTAAATAGGGACGGTATTACCTTCATACGTACAAAGAATTTGCAAAGTATCGTGCGCGTTCCGACACCCAAGGTGGTATCTGCTGTGGAGTCGAATGAGTGTCGAGTTATTAATACCGAATTAGTTGGTGGTGATCTGTCGAAGCTAAAATTCATTCTCGATAAGTACTCACAGTACATGATTTCGGGTACTGCCACCACTACTGTTACTACTGGTAGTATGCACATTCGACTCAGCAGCGACGCCCCTATTTACTATCGCCCTTATAGGATGTCACATGACGAGAAGTTAAAGGTCCGTGAAATAATAAATGACCTTATGTCAAAGGGGGTCGTGCGCGAATCGGAGTCTCCTTATTCTAGCCCGGTGCTTTTGGTTAAGAAAAAGGACGGCTCCGATCGCATGTGTGTAGACTTTCGGGCTCTAAATAAGATTACGGTCAAAGATAGATACCCGCTGCCCCTTATCGATGACCATATCGATCGTTTGGGCAACGGTAGGTTCTTTACCACCTTAGACATGGCCACAGACTTCCACCAGATCAGGTTGGATGAGGAGTCTGTTCCACTCACTGGCTTAGTTACGCCTGAGGGCCACTTTGAGTATGTTAAAATGCCGTACGGTTTGGCTAATGCTCCCATAGTTTACCAGCGACTTATATGCCAAACTCTGCGGAAATTTATTGATGAAGGACAGGTTTTAGTGTACATTGATGACTGCTTAATCATTCATCATTCAGTTGAGGAAGGATTGCAGACGCTGGATGAAGTTTTAGCTACTCTAACTACGGCCAGTTTTTCCATCAATTTAAGAAAGTGTTCGTTCACGTGCACCAATATCGAGTACTTAGGTCGAGTGATATCGAATGGCGAAGTTCGGCCCTCTAAAACTAAAATTCAGGCACTTGCTAATGCTTCTCCCCCTCATAATGCGAAACAAGTTAGACAGTTGTTGGGCTTGGCAGGGTACTTTCGGAAGTACATTGCCAATTATTCTGCCAAGACTGCTTGTATCGCGCGTCTTACCCGTAAGGATGTGCCTTTCTGTTGGGGACCTGAGCAGGAACGCGTGCGCCAGGAAGTTATTACGTATTTAACTACAGAGCCGGTATTGGCAATATTTAATCCCGAACTACCTACTGAAGTCCACACGGATGCAAGTAGCATCGGTTATGGCGCAGTCCTGCTGCAGGTTCACAAAGACGGTACGAAACATGTGGTGGCCTACTACAGCCAAGTGACTAAAGGAGCCGAGGCAAAATATCATTCTTACGAACTAGAGACCTTGGCTGTAGTAAAAGCACTTAGACATTTCAGACATTATCTCATTGGTAACCCCTTTACTGTGATAACCGACTGTAATGCTCTTAAAGCAACACAAAATAAGCGAGACTTGTTACCGCGTGTGGCAAGATGGTGGGTCTACCTTCAAGATTTCAATTTCAAAATTCTGTATCGAAAGGGCGCTATGTTGCCGCACGCGGACTACCTTAGCCGAAACCCATGTAATACGGTGAATACCATCGAAAGGTCATGTAATTGGGCCCAGATCGCTCAGTCCGGAGATGAAGAGACTCGCAATTTGCTAAGGGCTCTTGACTAGGGCGAGCTGGACTCATCGCGTTATGTTAAGCGTAACGACATCCTGTATTATCGGCACAGTTGTACGGGTGAGGAACCTAGGCTCCTCTGTTATATACCGAAGGGCTATCGTTTGAGCCTTCTTAGAATTTTTCATGATGAGCATGGACATATCTGTACCGATAAGACAGTCGATTTTATTTTAAGTCATTTTTGGTTCCCCGGCCTTAGAGCTTTTGTTAAGAAATATATTGCTCATTGTTTAACTTGTGTTGCTCATAAAAGGGTACCACGTGCACCGCTCCAGCCTATATCTTCTTGGCCTAAACTTGATGTACCTTTTGACACTTTACATACTGATGTACTGGGTCCTCTTCCGGAGTCCAAGAACTATAAGTACGTCATGGTAGTAGTAGACGCATATACTAAGTTTTGTTTGTTAACACCTATCGCTCGACAAGATCTGGAAGAGCTGAAACGCGTTTTTCAAACTGTTTTCTCTTTGTTTGGTACCCCTCGTATGATTGTTTCTGATAGAGGTCGAATGTTTGAATCGATCGGTTTCACTTCATGGATGCAAGTATTAGGGATCGAAGTTCACCATGTAACGCCAGAAATGCATCACGCTAATGGGCAGGTGGAGCGTTACATTCGCACTGTTCTCAATATGCTCCGAGTTGAGACGAACCACAGAAAACGTGAGTGGGCTGACGAGTTGTGGCAGTTACAGCTGATTCTTAATCTTACGAAGCAGCGAACTACCCAGACTTCGGCTTTAAACTTACTTGTTGGTCACGAGAGTGCCACTCCAGCTATTCGGGTACTAGTGCGAGATGTCGCAATGCACCCTACGGGTACTAACCGTGAAAGTCGTAGAGAGTTGGTAAGGCAAAGGACGGCCGAGCGGCTGTCGAAAAACCAATCTGACCAAGACGCTTATGTTAATGAGGGCAGGAGCCCTCCTCGTGTGTTTCAGAAAGGTGACTTGGTGTATGTTATCAAGTATGCTCAGTCACGTGGGAAGCTAGACCCAGGTATGCGAGGCCCGTATCGCATCGTTCGAGCCATGCCTAATGGACGGTATGAGCTGCGATTGGTGGCCGGCGCGTATGGGAAGACAACGTATGCTGCTGCCCAGTTTATGGTGCCATGGAGGGGGGAATGGAGGCTTGCTCTGCTTTCTTTGAGGGTAAGCTTGTGGTACTGCGTCTGGCTATGTTATAGCCCTCATTCTAGTGATCGGTATCACTCTCTGGTTTCTGATTGAGTGCGTGAGCCTGTGGGTTGCCTCAATCCTCTTTGTGCTGTGGTGGGATTGGTCTCCTTGGGAGTCAGTTCGCACCACGGTACCTCTGTTCTGGTCACTGAAGGGTGGGGTGTCTCACGGCAACCACCTGTGACCCTCTCTGGCCACGGGGGATGGATGCTTTTGACTCCAAAGAAATCAGTTTTCCATCGCCTCGTGTCCCTTGCATGACTATGACTAAGAGTGTGTTTTTTTATTATTATCTAATGTTGTGACTTAAGAGCCCGTTACTAAACTTGCTCTTTGGTCGCAACATAGTAGTGGTTATGGGTTAACTGATCTAACAATAACTAACATCTAACTTGTATAATATTGGGAGACGTCACTATTGCTAACTATTGCCCTTTTACTATGCTTTCATAGCAAGCGAACGAGATGATGAAACTCTCGAAGCACCAGGGCAAGAACTTCCCATACACGACGAGCCGGGTCCAGCTGCCGCATTGGACATGCCTACTTTGGATATACCAAAGTCACCTCAACCCGGACCTTCAACACAGCATGGCCTCCCTGAGCTGGAACTAAACGTCACTGACAGTGACCTGTAAGCTGATACCTGTCGAGGACGTCAGGGTGTCAGGAGAAGCCGTGTTAGCAGTCAGAGAAAATAGGAGTGGGTAATACCCACACTTTCTGTATAAAAGCAAAACGAGCGGCTGCTTGCGCCCACTTTGCTGCTGAACATCATACCGGTCGGACGTATTGCACACTCTTCGCGGTGATATTCCCTAGTTTACTTACCTACTGTTATATTTGAGTGTCATGTTTGATTTTGAATTGCGTTAATTTCGTTATCTTTTATTTTAAATTGTAATCTTTAGGTTAATAAAAGTTGTTATTTTTTTAAGCGATTTCACTACTGATTTACTATAATATTGATATTGTGGTAGTAGAAATTGGAAATAACTGAGTTTTTGAAGTAAAATAAAGTACCGGTTGAAATGAGTTTTGGAAAACATTAGTAAGTGTGTATGTAGTGTGGAAAACATCACCGCTCTATGCTGTTGGATGTATGTGCAGTCTTTAGTCCGTTAGTAGTATTCTTTCACCGTTACGCGACACGGTTATGGATATGTTTTTTATTTAAAATGTTGGTAATAGGTTATTCCCTTCTTGCGTAATCGTATTTCCCAATGCTGACGGTCGCAACCTTCTTGATATACTATTTTCTGGTCTATCTCTTTCTAGAAAGATAAATATTTTTGCATAAACGAAACCATGAAAATTTTTACTTACATAAATTCCTTTATTTTGAAACAACAGCATAAATACACAAATGCATTTACTATCTATCTTTTTAAGAGGTTTGTAGAGCCGACAATCAAACAAACATTCTTTGGTCGGTTTATATCGTTTCATGTTACTGAAACGATACTTGTCTACATCATGCATGAATGTTATTTTTACGAAGGTTTACGAAGGAGTTTTGTAAGTATTTAAATAGTAACATTGCTAATATGTAAGCACGTACTATAAACGTGCAATTCATCTTAAATGTTACCAAAGCAATTAGCTTTATACCCCTTTCAAAGCTAGTCTCTTCAGGAAGCCGCATAGGCAGTTAGTCGTTAAGCTAACTATCTAAGTATAGTTTGGTCTATCAACTCAGAACGCTTATCAAAGGCGGCGGGTAAACAGCGTTAGATTGCTTTCAAAGTTACCTCTTACACTTGCACGACAAAATGTGTGTGAAGTAATAATAAGGTCTAATCAGGCATTAACACGTGCAACAACACTTTCACTTTGCCCACTTGATGACTGACATAATAATCATAATTTTGTTTGTGTCAGGATCGTAACTAATGGAAATCTCAGGGGGGTGTCACTCTGCAGTTTAGTTACGTTCAGCCGGCGCGCCTCCCAGGCAGGCCGCCTAGGCTTATGGCAGTAAAGGTTGCCGCGAGCCGACGCACCGAACACCGAGCGCGTCGTCACTTAAGGGGGGTTACGCATTTCGGTTTCCCATACAAATTTCCAAGTTGAAATTTTGTCGTTGGAAAGTTCACTCTCTAACGACTTTCATGCGAAATTGAAGCTTATCGTGTGACCCGAGCGTTCATATTCCGTTAAGCAACGCTGACTCGATATCGATTTGACGTCAGAGCGTAGGGTTTACGCGCGCGCGCAGGGATTCCGAGTTAAGAGGGTTTACGCATTTCGGTTTCCCATACAAATGTCCAAGTTGAAATTTGTAAAAACCAGTAAGCCGATTTCGATGATACTCGGCATGATGAAGTAAAATATAGAGTTCTAAATAGTTTGTTGAAAACATTTCTAAAAAACGGTTTTTCAACTGAGTAATGGCGATTTTAAACTTCCCACAGTGGACTTTAAATCGCAATAACTCAGCCAAATAAACCTTTTTTCCAAATGTTTTCAACAAACTATTTAGATCCTTGTATTTTACTTTAGCATGCAAAGTTTCAATAAAATTGGCTTATAGGTCTTTAAAAATTTCGACTTGGAAAATTGCCATGTACGCCATGTACTCATAATAAAGAGGATTAAGATCGCAGTCAGTCTTAATATTTACGTTGCGCCGAACCTAACATTGCAGACTCCTAAAAACATTTTTTTCGACAACTTTCTTCACTTTACGCATGAAACAATAATTCTTACATGAAAATATTTGTATTGATATTCCGCAGGTCACCACAATCTTAAAAAAGTAAATTTTTATTTTTAACACGTGATGGTTTTGTACATTTCGCAAAATAAAAACATTGCTGTAATCAAATTAATAGGTCTGAAACTTCAAAGCAGAATTGTTCTAATGAAACTTATGTCAGTTTTTGCGATTGCGCGGCACCCCTTTAAGTACCCTTTAAACCGGATCTGTAAAATAATGCTCCTCAGCGGCAGAAATAGACGTAGGATAGGGCGGTCGCCAATCAATCGGATAACTCTTAAGAATTTATTCACCACCGTGCATGTGGCATTGTCTATATAAAATAATAATAGGTAGGTATGTTTTTATTGAAAATCTTATTTGAAAACGATACATACCTAGTATTTTTATAATTATTTTCTAGCATCTAAAAGTGGTCCAACCCCATGCGAGAAATTACGGGAAACCGAAATGCGTAAACCCTCGTAACTCGTAATCCCTGCGCGCGCGCGTAAACCCTACGCTCTGACGTCAAATCGATATCGAGTCAGCGTTGCTTAACGGAATATGAACGCTCGGGTCACATGATAAGCTTCAATTTCGCATGAAAGTCGTTAGAGAGTGAACTTTCTTTACGGTAGTACTATTAGTCATTCCGTGCCTATAAGCCGTCTCCGTTTTTTTCTTGCCTTGTGAATGTATCTGTATGTAATATATTTGTTAAGCTTAACCCAACCCCAGAGGGAGGGTGTGGTTATGTGGGGCTCTCCTCGTCTCCCTTCCATACCGAAAAAGCTAAGGAAATACCAAGTCGTGGAAGAGGGAGGCATACTTTTTAACCGCCTCTGTGGTCTAGTGGCTAAGCCACCGGTTTCAGACCCAGAGGTCCCGGGTTCGATCCCCAGCGGGGGGGTACATCTTTGTGTGCTCGGTTTGGTTGGTGGTAGGGCTGTTAAGTCCGCCTGGCTAGCTACCACCATCTTATCTTAAGTCTGTCGCCATATTAACAACGATGTCTATAGCATTGTTGTGTTCCGACAGTTTGAGATAAGATAGTCAGTTCCTCAGTATTTGAGGATTCCGGGTGAAGCGCGCTTCCACCTTCGGCCTTATCGTCACTTACCATCAGGTGAGATGAAGGCCAAGCGCTTACCCGTTGTAGAATAAAAAAAACTCACTAAACAAGTCTACAAGGGAATTGGACCACGGGAGTGCCATCTCACCCCGGGAAAAGAGCGTAATATTTGCATGTGTTTAATGTTTTATGTCACAGCCGGCAAACTAGCATACGGCCCGCGTAATGGAAGTGGAAGGTATAGCCACTGCAACCTATGGACGAGCGAGACACCGACGGACGGCATCCGCGCAAGCTGCCGACCCTGAAGCTTCACTTCTTGTGGCTCTAATACAACCTGTTTAAAGATACTAGATCTATTAAGGGGATCCTGCACGAAATTGTGAAAATTTACGTATTTTTAAGTTACTTGTACTATTCGCTGAATTAGTTAAATACATTAGAAGAACTTACGTAAGTTTGCCTGATCATTGCACAAGGTCGTGGCCTTGTTGAAATTTGAAACAATATTTTTAAACAATAACAAACAATACATAAATCTGATGACTTGTAGTGTGTGTACAGTATAGTCGACACCCACACATCTCCTACCACTACGCCATGTACGCCATGTACTCATAATAAAGAGGATTAAGATCGCAGTCAGTCTTAATATTTACGTTGCGCCGAACCTCAAAATCAAAATCAAAATCAAAATAACATTGCAGACTCCTAAAAACAATTTTTTTTTCGACATCTTTCTTCATTTTACGCATGAAACAATAATTCTTACATGAAAATATTTGTGTTGATATTCCGCAGGTCACCACCATCTTAAAAAAGTCAATTTTAATTTTTAAGACGTGATGGTTTTGTACATTTCGCAAAATAAAAACATTGCTGTAATCAAATTACTAGGTCTGAAACTTCAAAGCAGAATTGTTCTAATGAGACTTATGTCAGTTTTTGCGATTGCGCGGCACCCCCTTAAGTACCCTTTAAACCGGATCTGTAAAATAATGCTCCTCAGCGGCAGAAATAGACGTATAGGGCGGTCGCCAATCATTTGGATAACTCTTAAGAATTTATTCACCACCGTGCATGTGGCATTGTCTATATAAAATAATAATAGGTAGGTATGTTTTTATTGAAAATCTTATTTGAAAACGATACATACCAAGTATTTTTATAATTATTTTCTAGCGTCTAAAAGTGGTCCAACCCCCTGCGAGAAATTAAGGGTTAGTTTAGTAAAAGAAAACAGTTAAATAAAAATAACAACAAATTTTAAAAACTATCCTAACAAAATGTTGAGAAGTCATAAATGCAAGCTATGATGAAAGATGCCAAAGACCAGGGAGTTATTAAGAATTTTCGGAGTAATTAACTAGCTGCAGCTCTCAGTTCCAGCGAGAGTTCAGTGTGACTCCACCAGCCCGTCGGAAAACTTTGGATAGTTCGTCTTTTTAGCTATCATGCAAATTAATAGTGCGCCCGAAAACTTGCTCCGTCTTAATGGTTCAAAATACGCATAGAAATGAAAAACTGCCCAACTTCCTCGGTCTTATAACAAAATCATACGTCAGTATGGGTTTATACTATGGATAAACATTTTCGGCTCAATTGCCGAAAACCAGACACAATAGAAATTCAATTGTTAGTAACCCGTAGAAGTATTCGTGACAGACAACCTCCTTGGTTTTAAATATCTAGTATAGGTTGATATTATCTTCTGTGACGGCTGATAGGGTAAAATTAGCTATTTTAGAATAAGGAAAAAACATTTTGCGCCTATCCCAAATAAAATGGGACTTGACCTATTTGCTTTTCCAGAAACGAAATTTCAGCCTATTCGCTTATCATTATTTTTGAAAGGACATCATTCGGCGGCCATACATTTTTGGGCTAAATCTGAAAGTGCCGGCCAAAAAACAATTATCTTAAAGCCTGTTGGAATATATTTTTATACTTATCTATTTGTTAGTATGAGACCAAAGTTGTAAGGCCATCTCTGCTATGTTAAATGAATTCGAAAATTGTAATTTTAGTATAAGAAAGTTTATAGTTCTTAAGAATTATTAACGAAAGATTTTTTTTTTCGTAGCCTATACTGTCCCACTGCTGGGCAAAGGCCTCCCCCAAGTCCCTCCACCCATCTCTACCCTGAGAATGGAAACCGCTATATAGCTAACGCAAATCGGCCGAAATTTCGTTTCGGAGAAAGCGAGTAGGCTCTCTGGGCAGGAAGAAGAAGAAATACGCCAATGCTTTTTCAGTAACTTTCATCGCCGATTGTTAATATAAAAGGTTTCTTCAATTACACACGGCCTATTTGTGATTGCGGCCGTTACATTACATTCCACTATGTGATTAAAAGGCCATCAAATCTAGAAGTAATTGTCCCAAATCATAAAAAACGTATGGCACGCATCAATTTATACGATACTCTAGTCTAGGTAGGCCGTTCCGAACACGCACTGTTTGCTTTAGCGTGGTTTCGGCTTAGGCGCGTGCGGAGCGGCGAAAATAACTGAAATAATTGTTATTCAAGTCATTATTATGTAGTTATATCGTATTATTGGAATAGAAAAGATATTTTTTCAGTTATTGTTATTGACAATTTATTTGGGACGCCATCTTGATACACACTACAACGGTCTTTGACCGATCCGGCGCTGCGGCGCTGCGAAATCTGACTGTTGATTAGACGACATAAATGTTTAAGCGCTGCAGCGGCTGCGGCGAACTTTAGGTCTCTCATTCCAGAATTAGAACAAATGATTTGTATGAACGTACTTGTCTATATCTTCTAGGTCAATGGTGGCACGTTGCCAAACACGCGAGCTGGTCGTAGTTACACTTGAAACATTCGCCTTTTATGTAATTGCTTTTGTTACATAATATAAGCTCATACATACATACCTACCTAAGCATATAATCACGACTATCATTCTCGAATAACCGATGCGGTCGTCATTGCCACTCATCAGTCTCTAACTGAAAAGAGGCATATTTTAAGGCTGCATAACGTTTTAGGCATTCTCTTCGTTTCGCATAACGTTCATTCAGAATAAATCATTAGGCATAGGTACATTATTTCCCCATAAATTCTTTTTTAATAATAATATATCAGCATCAAATGTTTATGCACAAATATTTTAACATTAACGATTACTTACTAATTAGAATACCATAATGTTAACATTTAGGATTGCCTATATTAAATACGAAATTTTCCTGTACGAATTTTATTTGGCCGGAAACGTTTTGTAATTTTTTGTTTTCCATAATTTTCTTTTTACTTAAAACACAATTGACTGCATGCAGCATCATCAAAGCACGCAGCATGCAGCAGGCATGGTTTCTGTCACGGCTCCGGTGCTGCGAGGCTCCGGCGGTATCCCACGCGAGCTTATCGTCGCAGATGGGTTTCGTTCACCACCGCAGCTTCGGCTTGCTGGCCGGCTCGGCGGGCCAGACTCAGCTGCGGCGGCGAGCTATAAACCCACCTACTCCTCAACTCGCGGGCCGCCTCGCCCCTCCGCGCCTACGCGGGGTTAAATTACACTCTAGCGTAGGGCAGACAAGACTACGTGGAGTCGGTTTTGCCGCGATTCGTTTCCGTCACTGACTTTTGTAACACAACCTTACCCAAAACACAAAGTATTAACTTCCATTAGAACAGTTAGCCAAAAAGACAGTTACCTTGTTAGCCTTAAGTACAGACTCACAGACACTGTCATTAAGTAAGTTAAAAGAAGTCAATAGTTATTCTAATAAGATATTTATAAGAATACCAGACATCATAAAAACCTCTAGGCCTAGGTGCTCATCAGCCATGCCTTAACATTCCATTTTTAAGACCTGTAATATGTCCTTCAAATGTATTGACTTAGGGGAGGTCAGCTCAGAGCGGCCACCTTAACTTTGACTTTAAAAAAATACCACTGTAGAATCAATTTTAAAAAATATTTTTATATCAAAAGAAAGGGAATTTAATAAGCTTTCATAAAGTATAGGCACATTTTGCAAAAACTTAAACGGTTTATTTTAATTTGTAAATTACGAAAACTAGTCAAAAAACCGCTTTGCCCGTGTTGGCCGCTTAAAGCGGCCATAGGGGTAAGGGCAAAGTGGTCATGCCTAAATATTTATAAGAAATTTATTTTAAAAAACAAAACACCAAAAATTAAAAAAAAAAGCTTTATTTAAGATAAAATCAAAAAGTAACTAATAAAGTTTCAAATGGAAAAATAATTTCAGTCTTCATACTTTCTTACTAAAATCCATGTACCAAAAGTTCCCCCTGCGTAGTTTTTCTTTTGTAGTTGTGGTCAACAACTAACTAATACTCGTACTTAAATCAAAAAATATATAAAACATTCTAATCATAAGTACTCGTAATACACAAAAACAAATTATTAAAGCTTCCAACTTTGCCCTTATTAATTGGCCACTTTGCCCGGACCGCTTTACCTTTTTCCACCATTTTGTTTAAAAAATAAACTCAGCTCACATTATTTATCCCATGTCGGAAGACATGTTACACATTCAAAGCCAAATAAGTAAGTAACAATAGACGTGTAATAAAAAGATTGAATTCTGAAGAGGTTTGATCAGAACAGGTTGAATTTTCCCTGGATTTTTTTAACAAAATGCACAAATACCTTGCACATGTCGCCGCGGCAACGCGTTTACTCCAATCGGCACCGAACGACTGCTTGGTGCGGGGCGGGAGGTTGGCTATAATGGCACAAAGGCAACGTCGCGCAATCGTTTTTAGTTACCGAAAAATTGGGTTTGGCCGCTTTGCCTTCTATGGCCGCATTGAGCTGACTTCCCCTACGTTATTATAACTCTGCCCTTAAGAGGAAACAATGAAAAATTATTTATTAGTTATAGAAAACCATACCTTTCTGTTTTCAAGTTAAACTTTAAGGAAATGGATAAAAATGTATTAAATGTAAGTGGAATTGACACTTCTCTATTTTCTGCGGTCTCCACCCGGCATGCGAGTATCTCTGCCGCAAGCGGCTTACTCGGGGTCAGCATTGATTTGATTAGAAGCACTGCCAGCTGGAGTTGCAGCTCTAGTACTTGCCAAATACTATAATCAGCACGTTGACAATGAAAATGTAAACGATTTTGCTCTATCAATCTTAAACAATCAAATGTAATTTATGATTTAAAATTACATAATTACACACATAAATCAATGTCAATGATTATACAGAAATACATGCTATAATTTTTTTCTTTTGTAATGTAAATATTTTACATTTAAATGGTTAAAATTAATTAGGCAAATTGCTATATTACTGCAAGAATTTATTCATGCATTTTTGTGCCGGCCAGTTTTTTTTTTATGCCGACTATCGCCAAAGACAATTAAAATTCAATTGTGTCTGGCGCGCGACGCTCAAGAGGACACTGATTTAATATAAATCATACAATATATCATTGAAATAATATAAACTATCACTTTCAATATCTACAATTGTTGTCTAATCTCGAGGATGAAGCATGAAGTATAATTGATGATTAAACGAACTTACCTAAGTGACGCTCTATCAGAATTATACGAAGGCTTCATCCGAAGAGATTCAGCCCACCCTCCCATACCCATCGATACGTCGAAATATAAATTATTTGAATGTCATCTTAAAATTGTCTACCCTATACGACAATAAGGTTTTTTAACCTTCATTTACTATATCTTTCAACTAAATGAGGCTTTGAAATGAGGTAACGACAAAGTAAGATGGCGTCGGGGGTGGATGTCTTGGGGATACCAGTTTAAACTCATTTTTTACTTTAAAAAAACTTGTTTTTTTATTAATAAAATCTATTTTAACTATAGTGTGTGATTAGCGAGTCGTTACGTGAAACTACAATTGTTCTCTAATCTCTTCGGATGAAGCCTTTGTATATATATTTTTTTTTACGGGTAACGGGTAAGAGCTTGGCCTTTATCTCACCTGATGGTAAGTGACGATAAGGCCCAAGGGTAGTGTATATATTCTCTGCCCAAGGTGGAAGCGCGCTTAACCCGGAATCCTCAACCACTGAGGAACTGGCTATCTTATCTCTAACTGTCGGAACACAACTATGCTATAAACATCGTTGTCATGGCGACAGACTTAGATAGGATGTTGGTAGCTAGCCAGGCGGACTTAACAGCCCTACCACCATCCAAACCGAGCACACAAAGATGTACCCCCGCTGGGAATCGATCCCGGGACCTCTGGGTCTGAAACCGGTGGCTTAGCCACTAGACCACAGAGGCGGTTAAGTATGATAGAACGTCACTTAGGTAAGTTTGTTTAATCATCAATTATACCGATGAAACCATTATAAGTTTATAACACTCTGCTTATTATAATTTATGCGAAAAAACTTTAAATTGAAACTGTTAGGTATGCCAAACTACATTACGACGAAAGAGAATATGCGACCGAAAGGGCTTCCGATGTATGAGGCCAGCCTTAGATATACCTAAGGATATACCTAAAATAAGATGATGGGAAACCCTTACGTGGAAGGTGACTCTTGGAGAAGCACATTGAAGATCTCTTTCTTTAACACTTTTCTTCGGGGCCCGTTTAACTTCTTCAGGGAGAGGGTTCCATAAACGGATGGGCTGTACCGTAAAAGAGTCTGTCAAGAAACCTGAATGATGAAAAACCCACCAACGCGTTAGTCCCCAAAGTCCTCATATGCTGTACTCCATGTGGTATTTTTGTACATTATTTGGCTCCATTTTTGTAGGTACATTTATTTTCACGTTTTTCTTTCGCATTTTCGCCTGCTACAAAAAGTTTTTTAAAATAAATCGTCTGTGAATTTTCTACGTTGACCAAAATCTTTTGCAAAGATATTCGACATAAAGTTTTATTTCTAACCGACGTTGACGTCGTCCACCACCAAAGTCTTTAAACCGGGCGCTCCGGCGGGAGCAACCCGTGTCACTAAAACAGCTATCAATTCAGAGAATGCTCAAATCTTCCGACAGTCCGTCACGTAACTCATTGCCTTATGCTTACCTCAAAAGACTGTTAGGGCGATTGGAACTTATAACAGTCGTCTAACTACACTTATAACCGAAGGGTATACAACTAAGAAACTCGTTTATCTATGCTTGAAAAACGTCACCACTTCTACTGAAAAACTCTTTAAAACTGCTCAAATCTTCCGACAGTCCGTCACGTAACTCATTGCCTTATGCTTACCTCAAAAGACTGTTAGGGCGAATGGAACTTAAAACAGTCGTCTAACTACACTTAATTATAACTGAAGGGTATACGACTAAGAAACTCGTTTATCTATGCTTGAAAAACGTCAACACTTCTACTGAAAAACTCTTTAAAACAAAGAAAAACATCCATGTTCTGCGCCCGAGCCATATACCTGCCTCACAATGTCTGTAGTTGGTGGTATGGCCACAATCCTTTGTCACCTTATATAGTTGTCAATTTTGTTTTCTTCTTAGTGCGTGCGTTCATTGTGCTAAAAATGAATAGTGATAAAACAAATGTATCATTCTCAGTAATTGAATCTATGTATTGTTATGAGAAATAAAGTTACTTTAACCATAAAAAAGTCAAATTATTTATTGGGCATAGCAACTTGACCCATAGATTGATACTTACATCGAATAAATGCTTTGAGATTTTGCAAGTGCCTACATGACATAATAGTGGTATAATGTTTAACTTTTAGATATTAATTATAATTAAGTTACTATGCTATACCTTCCTATTCCCAGATAATAGATTTATCAAGTAAGTAGATCCATTAGAACACAAGAGGTGACGCCGTGACGTAATACTTTAAAAATGCTTTTAAAAGCTTAGGGCTTCGACCAGAAGTAAAGCTTGTTAGCAGGTTTATTGAATTATTTGAAGATTGTACACAAATTATAAGTATGATATTTATTTAGCTTAATTTATTTTTAATTAGCGGTTTCTAATTTATCTTTATCACGCCAAAGTTTAACCTTTAGGGATTTAAACTTTCATCGAGAGATAAGCCAAACAAGGGACATTGCGCCTACATTTTGTAATTGTATAGTAAAAATATATCTCTTGTCATCAAAATAGGTAAAAGAATCTCATATTTCGATGTCCTTCTAAGATCTATTGAAGAAAATCGTCTCGCGTTTGTTTACATGCCATCTTATCACTTTCTAGGAGCCATTACAGATTCGGCAATCAATATAAAAGGAAATTTAAATGAACTTACGCGTTTTGATTTCAATAAGTATTTAAGGCATTTAGTAAATATTTAATGTTAGTAAACTCGGACTTCACATGTTAATAAATATAATAGCAAGACTTTTACAAAAAAAGTAGTATTAAACAGAACAGTGAACACCAGACGATCGTAAATAGACAAGAGGAACCAGTGACACAAAACGCAATAATCACAAAGGTATTAATCGGTTGAGGTCTACACACACACCAACAATATTTTTTGTTTTAATTAATTTATACGTAGATACTATCTTTGGTTATATTATAGGACTCGCATGAACGTAAGCCCGATAACCCAAGTCGTAAAGTACGAGAAAAAACGCCGTCAGCCTTAATTTGGAAAGCTATTCGGTTATATTTCTTCGAGATCTCTTGGGAGGCCGAAGGGCTGGCCCCACACTGAAATTGACCATGAATTTATTTAACTATTGGGACTGGCATCGGTGCTACTACTAGCCTACGGCACAAATATGGGTAGGTACATAAATAAATATTTTAACACATATACCTACTAGTATAGGTACTAGCATAGTTAGTACTTATTATGTTTCATAAAAAAAAATTTGGTATTAAAAAATATTATGTCACTGAAGAATTATAAACAACAAACTAGTAAAAATATTAATGAATTTATTAATACCTACACTAAATATAATAAATACACTTTACCTAAAAAAAAGAGTCAAAACAATTTCCTAATTTACGACAATATCTACTGTTCCGAAAGGCGTCTCTTTTTAAATACATAGGTCACACTAAAAGTTTCCGGAACTGGCCACTTACATAAACAATTTTTAAAAAGTAATTACAACATTTGAAAATAGAACTCTTTGGCTGTAGAATGCAGTTTGTTTCATTTGACTGTCAATTGCATTAACACTATGGCGCCATTTTAAAAATTGCGTGTCTACATTAAGAATTTAACTCGGGAAAATTTTCGTAGTATGATTTTCTATGATTTTAAGTGTAATTTGACAGCTCAACAGAGCATTGCTCGGCTTCAATCTGCTTTTGGCGATGAAGCACCATGCAAGACGACTATTTATAGCTGGTTTGCAGAATTCAAGCGCGGTCGTGTCAATCTCAGTGACGAATCTCGCGATGGTCGCCCGTCCACCGCTGTGAACAAAAAAAATATCGATGCTGTGCGCCGTATGATTGAAATAGACAGGCATGTGAGCTACCATGAGATTCGCGTATCCTTAGACATAGGCATGAGTCAAATACAATCAATCTTACACAAACATTTGGGTGTGAGAAAGCTGTGCTCGCGGTGAATCCCATACAATTTGACCGAGGCTCAAAAAACGGACCTCGTCAATTGGTGCAGTGCCATGCTTACCAGATTCAGTGAAGGTGCGTCAAATTTGGTGTGGGACAGGTGACGAAGCATGGATTTATTGCTACGATACCAAAACAAAGCAGCAATCGAGCGTATGGATCTTTCAAGATGAGCCGAAACCATCTAAAGCGACGCGCGTGATAAATGCATCTAAGCGGATAATTGCTTCTTTTTTTTAATAAAACTTGACACGTGGCTACTGTTGCTTTTGAGAATCGTCGTACTGTAAATAGTGACAGGTACTCGACCATTTGTTTGCCAGAAATCGACGAACTCCGTAAAAATAACCGTAAACGCCGTGTCATCTTGCACCACGACAATGATAGTTCCCACACGGCTGACAGACAAACGAATTTTTGAAGGTGAAAAACGTAGAATTTATGAGCTATCCTGCATACAGTCCCGACCTGGCACCTTGTGACTTTTTTCTGTTCTCAAAAATTAAGAAATAATTACGCGGTCAACGATTTTCATCACCAGAAGAGGCTGTCGAAGAGTATGAAAAACACGTTTCCGAGGTCACCACGGAGGAGTGGCACAAAAGTTTTCAAAATTGGTTTAATCGAATGAAAAAGTGCATTTACGCAAAGTTAGAATATTTTGATAAACAAGAAATTCGTTTTTGACCTTTAAGTAATAGTATTTTTTTCTTATTAATTTCGGAAACTTTTAGTGCGCCCCACTACTATATTCTAATTATGTCATTAATTTCTAATCTCATGGGCAAGCGAAGGTATGTTTACATCACACACAAAAACTGCGCAGATAACGAGCTCTCTGGAACTCAGGCCTCGTTACTGTGCTTGACACCCCGCATGATTTTAACGACCTGTAAGTAATTGAAAAGACAACAATTAATTTATTGTTTTTCTTTATTTTATTTAGAATTAAGAGTAGATATAGTATATCTACTTACTTCTAAATAAAATCAAAAAAATTAAAAATACTTTTTATAAAAACCAATAAGTAAGTTAAAAATATATATTATTCATAGTCAAAGTCCAAAATCATTTTTTAATATATTGTTTTTTAAGCTTTCGAATCGTTTTAACATTGTTTTGCCTACTATACCCATTATAATATTGGTGCATATAGCAGTTTTAATTAATTAAGTACCTACCTACATAATATTGTAATGCGAATAACTTGCAAGAGAAAATCGCAATTACTGTTTGAAGGTAATCAGTGTTTTTACGTAAATATCCAAAAACATTATAAAAGTCGAATTGGGGACAACCCCAAGTTCGTACAAATGAACTTAATTACAAAGCAGAAATGGGTTCAAATATAACTCAAGCTTATAAAAGGATTCTATTTTATAGTGTTTGGACGCCCACCTCCAAATTGTATCCCTGTCATTATGCCCCCTAAGAGTCACCGTCTTCGGGGTCGTTTCACGAAAAATTACCGTTAGACAGCGCAGTAAATTTCATAATCGTTGAAATCTCATGGTCAAACGTGAGCTGACTACAGATCGCCCTATAACGATTGTACCTACTCAGTTACGGGTTATCTATAGCAGTGACATTTGCTCGTGCAAGTCGTAAAAATGGAGCCATTTGATTTAATTTTCCTCGGTAAATGTGAGGAATTGTATATTTATTATACGGGAATTGCAGAGAGAAGAAATCTTTATTTTCACTGAACTTTACTACAGTGTGTTATTGTTATCTTTCACGTCTATTCCATCTGTGACTTTTATGAGTTTCAGGAAATGGAAGAGCAGGTGATATGTAGCATTTAAAGCTTCCGAGGCAACAACGCAGAGGTAAGAATTTCTTCTTTGCTAATAAGTCCGTCTACATAATTTATGTAAAGTTTTTTAATAAGCAAAAATTCTATTTTATTTAGTTTAATGTCAGTCTCGATAATCAAGTTGCTTATGTCCAAGCATAAAAGTCACTGGCACAGCTAAGAAATTATAAATTGAGCCTTATACCTAATCAATTACACGCGTTGTTAGCAGAATGTTTCGGTCAGAAAAACGGTCGAAAGTGCAAAACAGTGGATTAATACAATATAATCATTTAATATCGCTTTATTACCTTACACCATACTACGTGTATACGTAGATGATTTCATCGTCAACAGTGCGTTTCAATGAGTTCACCGATTTCTGAGGCACGTCTTATTGGCACGCGCCTCACGTTTCGGAGACATTTTATTATTCAAACAATGCATGAAAGGGGGTCTCGCGTAAGCTGTATATCAATAATCTGATTCTACGTTGCACCCGATCAAAATAAAAACATGATGATGAAATACAAACCATTATAATAGTATTTTTGATTTTATTTTGTGTTTAGAATGCAATACATTGTTGTATCAAAAAGATTTACGTTAACTAAGTTCTGTGTAACACTTCTGTCTATTCACATTTCCTGAATTGTGCAGATTTTCATTCTAAACAATCTAAAAACGTAGAAGTGTTTAGCGACGCTAAAGAGATTGTCATTGTAGGCTAAATACAATTAATCCTAGCTATAAGTAGCTATCTAAAATACTTACGTTGCTGTTTTCATTCTATAATATCAAGTCAAACCAAATCAATATCGTATAAAAGTCCCACACTTGGCACGTAATATTAAATTAGCATAATGTAACAATCAAATTATCCTGTACCTAAACAATCACTACTAGTTTTGTTGACAACTGCCAAAGACTTTTAATAAATAATGTAGGTAAGTACCCTCCTTATTTGCTACTTATCCTAACTTTTAACAAATTACGTTAATGCGGGTGAAAACGTATACCAGCTCCTACAATTTGATGTTAAGAGGGTTAACGCATTTCGGTTTCCCATACAAATATTAAAAGTTAAAATTTTTAAAAGCCAGTAAGCCAATTTTGATGAAACTCGGCATGCTGAAGTTAAATATAGAGACTGAGTTATTGCGTTTTTAAACTTTAAATCGCAATAACTCAGCCAAATAAACCTTTTTAAAAATGTTTTCAACAAACTATTTAGATACCTGTATTTTACTTTAGCATGCAAAGTTTTATTAAAATTGGTTTATTGGTCTTTAAAAATTTCGACTTGGAAAATTGTATGGGAAACCGATATGCGTAAACCCTCTTAAAATCATTAGAATTAAATTAAATATTGAGAAAAAAAATCACGTTTTTTTTCTGTATGTGTTAAAGTACGTTTTAATACTTAGGTACTAGTGTTTTGATTGAATCATAGACTATACTTCTCGAGAATCTTGAGTGATATTCTTTGGTTGTCATTGCCGGATCTATGATTAGTAACTAAGTAGTTAGTTACCTAATAATAATTAAAATGATGCGGGGAGTTTTGGAACAACAGCAGAGGAACATTCTAGACGGCATCAGCGGATATAAAAGGCTGATCACCTGACCCGAACCTTCGGGTTCTTGCACCGAGGTGACACACCTGAGCCTTTTTGCTGCTACTAGCCTGATAGATTTTTTTTATAGCAGAAGGAGGCAAACGAGCAAGCGGGTCACCTGATGGAAAGTAATCACCGCCGCCCATGGACACCCGCAAAACCAGAGGAATCGCAGACGCGTTGCCGGCCTTTAAGGAAGGAATAGGCTCGTTTCTTGAAGATCCCTAAGTCGTAACGGTCCGGAAATACCGCCGCCGAGAGCTGGTTCCACAACACTGTAGTTCGGGGCAAGAAATTTCTTGAAAAACGCACAGTAGTAGACCGCCATCCCTCAAGGTGATGTGGATGGAATGACAGGCGATTGCGTGTAGTGCGGTGAAGGAAATCAGCGGCAGGAATCAAGCCGAACAATTCCTCAGAACACTCCCCATGATATATACGATACAATATACAGAGAGACGCAACGTCTCTCCGAAGAGCCAGTGGATCGAGCCGACCTGAAATACCACGTGGTCGACAATTCGAGCAGCTCTGCGTTGAATGCGGTCAAATGGAAGGAGTTGGTATTGGGTGCTCCAGCCCAGCGATGGGAGCAGTATTCCATATGCGGCCTGACCTGTGCTTTATACAGTTGTAACCGGTGGGCCGGCGTGAAATACTGACCCGCTCTATTAAGCACACCCAGCTTTTTCGAAGCTAATTTAGCTTTACCTTCCAAATGACCACGAAACTGATCGTCACTCGAAATATCGACGCCAAGGATTCCAATAGTCGGATTGGTATCAAGGGATAGTTTCTGTGCGGGACCAGTCTGTAGCGTACCTACACGACGCGCTTTCGTCCCAGCGCGCAGTCTGCGTCCGCGGGTTCCAGGTTCCGGGTAGCACGCCGTCGATGACGAAGATTAGCCTATAGCTAAGCGGACAGAGTGAGCGTTCCGTAGAACCTCTCCCTGAGCAATTTTATAAATGGGATAGAAAATAAAACTTTGTAAACCTATTCACCTTTTATTTCCTATTCTAAAGAAGGGGCTAAACCGCTTCATCTGTGGAATAATACACATCGGCAATTTCATTCTTCTCAAATATTATATAATCTGAAAATCACTTGGCATAGGCATATTAGTGGGTCGGTGGGAAAGTTAACAAAATATGTTTTCATTGCCTTTAGAGCTAACAAAATAAATATTGTTATTATACCCCAGAATTACCTATGAGAAACTAAATAAGTAAGTATTTGTCAGACTTCCACAACTGCTATTCACAAGATATACCATTTCCCAATAGGACAGTTTCTCATTACCTACCCGTAGAAACCGTATCCCAGAATCCTTGTTTATTTATTTATTTATTTATACGATGTGTTCCTTCCTAGCACGGCCCCCCGAGCTAGGCACGTAAAACTAAAGCTAATGCTTCAGATGCTCAATGTACCTCTAGAATTTATCAACAGAATTCAATGTACCTCAACCGTTTTGACAGAAATTACGATAAAATGCCTGATCTTCCCAGCTGGGCCCTCGGCTGTATAACGCTCGAAATACATAAAAAATATACTGTTCTAATGTACCTCCCGATTTATGTATTAAATTCCAGAAATTCTAATTAGAACAGAAGATATTCAGCTTTAAAGTTTTGTCATCCTAGCGGGGCCCTCTGTAACCAAAGTGAATACGAATAAAAAAAGTATACCATTTTTATGTTTTTCCAATGTACCTCTTAGTTCTTCGCAATTTACCAAATTTAGATACCAAATTATGATATTAGTAAATAACAGTACACGCTTGGTAAGATAAAGTCAGCAACAGGTAATATTTGCTGCAGTGAGGGTAGCTGTGAATAGTTTATTTGTTAGTTTTCCTACCAAAAAGCAGTTTTAATTTAGTTAGCATACCTACTAATATGTTTTGTTGACCTTACCTTACCAAGTATCATAATTTTGTATCTAAATTTGGTAAATGCGAAGAACTAACATGTACATTGGAAAAACCTAAATATGGTATACTTTTTTATTCGTATTCACTTTGGTTACAGAGGGCCCCGCTAGGATGACAAAACTTTAATGCTGAATATCTTCTGTTCTAATTAGAATTTCTGGAATTTAATACATAAATCGGGAGGTACATTGGAAGTACATTAGATCAGTATATTTTTTATGTATTTCGAGCGTTATACAGCCGAAGGCCCAGCTGGGAAGATCAGGCATTTAATTGTTATTTCTGTCAAAACGTTTGAGGTACATTGAATTCTGTTGATAAATTCTAGAGGTACATTGAGCATCTGAAGCATTAGCATTAGTTTTACGTGCCTAGCTCGGGGGGCCGTGCTAGGAAGGAACACATATTTATACGGACAACAAAACAGATAACAACCAAATAACATATAAGATAAGATATGTAGGTATTACAGAGTTTAGTACTAGATTATATATCTATCCTGCTATTACGTAGTTACCTTAATTCTGTTCAAGCGACTACTTGTATTTGATAGAAAGTAAGTAAGCTACAGTCGGCCAAATAAGCATCATCTACCATCTAATAGTTGACATTTGCAACAGTTTTCCAGTAGTGTTATCTGTCGTACCTGAGAGAAATTACTAACTTTCCGTTTGAAACACCTGTATTGTAGAGGGCTCTCTCTGTAGAAGCAAACACCAAATGAATTGCATATTTAAAGCGTTTTTCTTTCGTGTTAGGTATATAAATTGGATCAGTTGGTACTGCTTTTACAACTTTGCAATGGTTGCAATTGCAACAGGTTGGAAACTTCAAGCGGTATCGTTGTAACGGAACAGATGGCGCTCTTGTCTGTAATGAATTCTCGTCGAACAAATTTGAAACAAATCGGCTTGTCCCATTACTCACTCCTATTGGTTGACCGTGAAGTTCGTGAATTGATTACCATTCGTGTCCGGGCTCCGGACTAGATATTTTTCATCACGAGGAGCGTCAGACGTAAATTTTCAGGAAAATATTTTTTCATGTAGGTAGGTAATTATTAACTCAAATGTGTGGTCGACATAATTTAGTGATCAAAGTGAAAGTACTCAGTGTATAAGAAGTGCAGTCAATACAAATCATTGATAAGAAAACGAAAATAGAGCCTGTGAAGGAAAACATTTGGTTAATCAAAATATATACTCTTAAATTGAAGAAATCATTGTTTATGTGTAAGTGTTTGCAGTTTGTAAACATTTTATAAACATAATGAAGCAATAAGTACCCAGTGTAGTAAAAATGGTATTATTAATTGACTACAAGTTAATAAAATCAATCCATGCAGCGTGATGTCCGAAAATATCAACGTAGGTAAGTTGGAACGTCTGCTATACCTAGATATACCTATTGGTGAAAATTAAGAATAAAACACAGGAAACCACATATAAGAAAAATTTATTAATATAAAATGCAATATACTACATAACTCACGACCCGACGCCACGGGGTCAACATGCAATACAATCGATTCACGTCAGAAAACATAAAGTACCCTTGAAAGGGACATTTTCATTCTCTCACATTACAATGGTCATCAAAATTAAAGAATGCAAAGTTTAGGAACCGCTCAAGCCTTTTCGTTAGATTAAATAGAATAAAGAACATTTTTGTGACAATAAACTTATTACAGGATATTTAATTTTTATTGGGAAAGTTTATTGGTGGATCAACCAAAACATTTTTAGTTGCCTTTGTTTGATAAGTTAGTTAAGTTACGCAATTATTTCAATAAAAACTTTATACAGATCTTCTAGCATTAATTTTAAATTTAGGTTCTAAATTCAGAAATAAAATAATTCCAGATAGGAAGGTACCATCAAAATACTTGAGCGGCCCCTGTTCTCCTATACCAGTATCAAATATTTTAAAGTTCTCATTGACACACTGGGCGGCACGTACCGCGATTTAGACAGCTTAATAATGCAGCCCAAAGTGCATCACAAAGTAAAATATTTAAATATTAGTATGGGGTCGCGTTGCTCCCGACAAGATCACCGCACCAGCCATTACGCGCCGGTGGTCCTGTCCAGCGATGACCAAAACCATTTCTTGTAAACATTTATGATTAGTAATAATAATCTAATTGTAATTTATATACAGTCGCACGACCCGTTGGAAGAGTTTTAAAAAAGCCCATGCTTTTTTATTTATTTTTAAATCCACTAGACACAAACATACTGTTAAGGTTGGTGACATGAGTGCATTAAATTAAATCATAGACCAACGTGTTACTCATAATAATAGGTTGGTACTCGGTAAACTTAACTAAGTAGAAAAAGGAGATCTAGTTTTAGACGCATCAATTTAATACTACTTCGTTTTGAAATGCACTTTTAAATTGGCCTTTTAATTTGAAAATCCACAATTTAAAACTAGTTTGAGACATAGTGTGTGAAGAAAGACATTCCTCACAATGGAAAAGTAACAATATTGCAAAAAGCTCAATGTAGGTAGGTAAGGTAACTTAGGATTTGTGACCTATCGTGATTTTAAAACTAATAAGTATATTTGTTATTCTATTATTACTATTAAAACTATACTTCTGATAATAAATAGTAAAATCAAGTTATGGCAATAGAATTATTAGTAATAGTAAGTGGGCTGGTTCGACGTAAAGAGCTATAAGAAAAGCAGAAAAGGTTAGGTACCTTGAAATATCTCAAAAATTCACATAGCAGATTTTGGTTTGACAGCGACGCTATGCGTTAGGGTAGCCATAGTTTTAGAACTTGGATTACCTACCGGAATATTACAAAATATTAGGTTTCACTTCATAGGAATGATGACATTTTAGTTAATAAAAAATGCGCGACTGTAGCTTCTGCCAATATTTTAAATCTAGATTGAGGCGTTGATCATGATTGAAACAATTTTGTTTTCTGTCAGATGTTTAGCGATATTATTATTTGAAGGAAATTTATTAAATTTAATGCAGCATTTTAAAACGAGAATTAATTAATTTCGCTCTTACCAAGCTCATAATTTAAAATTTATTTTAAACCTGCTTGAAACGTGGATTTGTCTGTATTTTTTCTAACATCAAGCTACTGACAGAAATAAGATAAGAGGTAAAACTAGATGTAAGATTTATAACATCTCGATAGGACTACACCATAATATAAAAGTCCAGGTTTAATAAATAACCTGTATGTAACAAGTATTAGTGCTAAATCTAGATTTAAGATTTTGGTGCTATGTTTTGAAATGAAGTATATTAGGTACCTACCCATAGTATTATATTTTTACATACTTACATAAGATTAAGTATTATAAGTAAATGGTTTTAAATGCACTCGTATCGCCACCTTCGCGTAGCTTAGAATATAAACCGACCGAGTTAAGTGGCACTCTGGAATGTAATCACAAAGCTAAAACAACATTCTTGCAGAAAGATCAGCCACAAATAAATATAATAATACTTTAACGCATCTTATCAACTCAACTACAAGTATCAGTGTTTAAAATAAGGCACCGAAATATATATTTTAAAAGAAACCTTTTTTATGTAGAACAACACAGTTGTGAAATTAAAAATAGGTTTCTTGTACATCAACAATACCGAAACGACAAAACAACGAATGAAGCTTCATAATTTCATATTTTCATTAAAGACATAAGTTTATAATATGCAACCTAATTCAGTAGGTTTATACGTTACATTTATTTTTTTATGTACAGGTTGATTCTTTCTTACACAGCCGCATATATTTCGATTTGTCTCTCTATTATCAGAGTATAATTTATTTATCTTAATCAGTAAAACGTCAATAATTCACATAAAATTATGTAAGTAGGTATATTTTTTTTATCTACTTCACTACGAATATGCATTTACCAGCCATTGTGCATAATAATAAATATTACCATAATATACATAGTATCTAGACACACCTATCACTGCTAGAGCATCGCGTATCGATACTATAAGGGCCATACACGTACATACATTCTTAGACACTTGATCTATTTGATACATACACAATAAAATATTTATTCTATATACGTCTATAATGTTGGGTAAACTTATTATGAATCACATTTAGTTTTTAGTACTTACATTAGTATAAAGTTTACAATATCCAAATTACATTGAAATATACTATTCTATTAACATTCAAGATTTAAAATTACTGAATATTGTCTATAGGTAGACATAATGTGAAAAATTAAAATTGTAACACCTTTTTTATAAGATTATTAGCACAAAACTTGGATTAATAAACGATTGAAAAATATTTGGGATTTCTTAATATTTTTTTTTGTTTTCTATTGTTTTTTTTTTCACGATATTGAATTCGATAGACACATCATAATATTTAATAAACTGTTTTTTCTAAATACATTTACGTATTGTTGATACTATAACATGCTTAAAATTTTTACCTACGTGTGCGATTGTTTTCATCGCCCCCAAACCACAACCAGTTACTATAATTACTTAGTTGTATAAATGGTTCATTGTTGTATAAACCACACCTTTAAAAAAGGGATCTCTTTAGTCATTTTAAATACAATGATCTAAAACTGTCAAAATGGGTTAAAGGAAATCGCTAAATCAATTCGTACTCGTGATAATCTATTAACCTTATAAGGTAGTCTCTTTGTTGTATAGTAATTGTGAAGAAAACATTAGCAAAAACCTTAAGTGGAATAAAAAAGTAAGTACTGATGCATTTTTCTTTATTTAATTACTTACCCATATTTTCCGTTTTTATAGTGATACTGCCAGTCAATTATTGATTTCAATTGCGTTAAATCTTTTAAATTCATCTTTCGTACCATTCATGCCTGTCGACGGCATATAAAAACTATTTTCTATATTTTCTCTTGATTTTTATATTGAAGTCTACGTTTTGTTTTATTGCATTGCTTGAACATGGACATAATATTGTAATTATGTCCATGGGCTTAACCTGAATATCAATAGTAGATGTACCACTGTCAGGCAAGTAGGTTTGATTCAATTTGAGTTTGTTGTGTAAGAATTATTATAATTTTATAATTAACTTCATAGACAGTTAGCTTTTTGGATTGAATATTAGGGTTATGAATACAATGTAATACGTGATCGTTAATATGGAAATTCCATCTGGATGACCGTTGCTGACGGCAAAGAATATGCTCTAACTTTGGCCATTTTCAAAAATAGTTGTACCCACCTTAAACGTGATAGACGCGTTAACATTAATTTTAAACTACTGTAACAAATTTAGTGTTGAATAAATTTTTATTAAATTTTACCTCCGAGATTTGTTTAAAATCTATTTAATAAAAGATTTATTCATTTACTTTCGAACAAGTTGGAGAATCACTCTCATGACTTTCAACGTTCCCGAGACTCTTGAGAATACAGCTACACTTTCGGGAAGACTGTTGATTGGCCCCCGGGAGTTAAGTTAATTAAAGTGTTAAAGACTTCACTGATAATATATATAAGGAAAGCAAGGAATCACTGACAGTGGGAGACAGTGCCGGCGCTAGGGCAACCGATTAGAATATAATTGAATACTTGCAAATTTACGTCTTGCCCGACCCGGTAACCGGAGGTTCAGGTTCAATTCCCAGGCAAAAGTCAGGCAAAGTGTGAATCGGATTTCGCCCGGGTTTGTGGTCACTACTGATCACCAACCCGCATTTGGCAAGCGTGATGATTTGTAGCGAATTTGTGATGAGTTGTAACGAAGACTTGATTACAAAGATGGAGGCCTTTGGAATGGGACAACTTTTAGTTTTGCTAGTAATAATAAAAAACACACTGCACGTGTTAGTTCTAATCCTTTCACACAACCATAGGTAGTATTTTGGGACCGGTATTATATTCATGAGTATAAGTAGAGGCAAGACTCTATCGGGTGTCCCGACAGGGTCATGCCTCTACATCCCTGTTACCCTAGCTTAGATGATAGATCCAAACACACGGTATGTTAGCACATACTACAAAAAAACCATTCCGGCATGTGATCTCTAACATATTTAACTATGGCAGTTTGTTACTTTATCGTTTAAGCAGTCGTTGTACTTATGAAGCCTAGATTTAAAAAGGCATCCAAACGTTTAGTGGTTTGATAAAAGTCGTTTAATTTTATTTGTCCTAAAATTCGTGAAACAATTTTTTTATGCTACATTGAGCGTGTTTAGTTTACGCTATTTTAAAATCACCACAACACCCTGTATGTGCAAAGTCTTAAGGGGACTGCTTTATAAAAGTTTTGATTATTACATTAAGTAGTTTTGATGTGGCTACTGACGCAGTGTGCAAACAGTTTGGAAGTAAATTGTCATTTGGCAGAAGATTATTTTATACGCTCTCCCGTCATACGAGATGTCGAGCTTGCAAAACAAATAACAGCAATACTATATATAGCGATAACATAATTAAAATAATTGACAATATAATATTAGACAATAAGCATTTTTCTTTTTTAAATATAATTAACCGTAAGAACACTAACAACCAGCATTCCTTAATTAAACATGGAATCATTGTATGACATCAAGCAATAATGTGATACAAAAGCGGTAGTATTTCTCTTATATCCTAACGTTTACTATACGGCGATAATTCGAATATTCATTACGGAATATCACCTATATTCATTTTACTAAAAAGCGACTGTGTTTCAGAATCAACATGTTTTAACGAGTTAGCGTTTAGTTGAACCTTTGCGCCCTTATTCAAAACAGTACCTTCTGTAAATCCGACTTGTTCAACAATTAGTCAAAGAAGCGCGCAGAGGTTTATGACCTAGACCCACCTGTGCAGGCAAAATAAAAAAATCAAAACGTCATAATAAGGAAAATAAAAGAGTGTTACAAGCTGCACAGTAGAGTTTGAAAAGCATCGGAATGAAAAAGTAAGAACATTATAGTGTTAACGTAAATTTATCGAATAAATTGTAAACATCTAAATTATAAAAAAAATATTTTTAAAATATAAACATACTTTGCCTTCGACGACATTTCGAAATAGTCACTCACGATATTTTATTAATTTTTCCTACATAACTAACGTACAAAAATATTCAAGACTAAAAAGATAGTTGTTTTATGCTCGAAAAGATAATAAAAGCCAATGCGCTTGCGGTGCCACACTAAACAGATATATAAATAATACGAATTCTAATAAATGTTATTAAAAATTTTGCTACCACAATAAATTAGATTAAACAATATTCCTTACCTAAAGTATCTTATACCTACCTACAAAAAGAGAAGTGTCAACTTCCATGAGATCTTAATTTCATAGGTAAAACCTTGTGATGTTACGTTTGCACGCCGTATTCGTCCAACGAGTGACTATTCCAAAACATCGACGACAACATCAGGTAACACGACGCACATCCTACTAAGCCTAAAATTAAAGATTGTGCTTGGCGTCGGTGGGTTGATTTGCCGAACATCCCGCTGATCAATAAATACTATGTCACGTGATTTGAAATGCAGGCCGGCGGAAGCGGCCGGCCGTGATGGGTGACCGCCCGCGCCGCCGGCGATGGCACTAATCGGCGCTGGGCCGCTCTGCGACCGAACGACACAAAAAGCTCTGTTGACACAAAGCTTCTAAAACATTACATAATATAACAACGAATATAAATCGTTCTCACATTGCAACAAAGAACCGTAACGATAAAGAGGCCGGTGCCGAAACATCAAAAAGAGATTTTTCACTTTTATTTTACTAGGTATTTTTTTAAATTAATTTTCATTACAAATTACATACTTACGTTTTGATAAAAATTAAAAAAAAATTAAAAATAAACTTTTAAAGCATTAAGTGCATGAGTTGTTGACTCGGCTACCGACGTGGTAGCAGCATTCTTTGGCTTGCAACGCTAGGCGCGCACCGCCCGCCCCGAGGCGTGCGTCCACCGCAACACGGTGCTGACGCGAGCGACGGTATACTCTGCACTGCTCACAAAACTTAAAAAGGGAGAACGTTTTGCGCTGGACGCGCGCCTGTTACTGCAGACCGCTAGTTGTTGCGCTTGTTGCGCTTGCGGCTCCGCTTGGGCACGGGCGGTGGGTTTGATGGCTACGCGTGCCGCTTCGCATGAAGCGCTAGATGGTCGGAGCGCGAGAAGCAGCGCTCGCAGTGGCGGCAGCGGAAGGGCTTAGCGCCGGTGTGCTTCCGGTAGTGCCGCGTCAGCTCGTCAGAGCGCGCGAACCGCCACTCGCAGCCCTCCCACGAGCACTTGTACGGCTTCTCGCCTGTAATGGAAAAAATAGCTGAGATTAGGTCATCGTTATCATGTTATTGTTTATATAATTTTAACGCAAATTTTGTTGCGAACAATATACAAATTGAAAAAGACAGTGTCGAAAAAGTTTCCACGAGCAGGATGCGAACCCGCACCCTTCTGGCAATCCGGGCCAGGTGGTCTTTCCATAGTTGAGCTACCGTGGAACCTTTGATTATATAATGTCGTGGAACTTATCCAGCCCGCCGAAATTAATCAAGACCATCTCTATTTTTTACTTTGTAGGCCAAAGGTGATTTAATGTCAGCCACTATACAACTACTTTCGTTATCAACATCCGAACTTAATATGTTTTACAAACATTAGAGATCAGTTAAGAAATATGCAAGCTATGTTTATAATGTTATGTTTATATAAATTTAACGAAAATTTTGTTGCGAACGATATACAAATTGAAAAAGACAGTGTCGAAGAGAAGAGTGCGGGTTCGAATCCTGCTCGTGAAAATTTTTTCGACACTGTCTCTTTCAATTTGTAATTAGGTCAACGGTTTTTGACATAACGTTGAAATGCTACGCAATTTGTTAAGATAAAATGCTCATTGTTTGGAACGCATGCACGTTCGGGATACGCGCCTCCGCTCCGGCAAGCTTAATAAGTAGGAAAGTTTTGTTAAGTAGGAAAGTATGTAGGGACCTTAGAGCGTTGGTTGAATGCTCTAAGGTAGGGACAGACGAGGAAAAGTTCCCCGATAGATCACATTTTGGCGATATTTGCTTGCGCTCCATTCCGACCGCGCCTACGAACCGTAGCGTGCGCGTAGATAGTGTTCAAGCGAATATCGCCGAAAAGTGGTCGACCTGGAACTTCCTCGACCACTTTTCGGCGATATTGGCTTGCGCTCCGTTCCAACCGCGCCTACAAACCGTAGCGTGCGCGTAGATAGTGTGCAATCCTCGACTGCATCAAAATTATTGAGATTCTGGCAGATACTTATAAAAACATAGTATTAATCATGTTAATAATAATTACTTTATAAAAGTATAACTTATGAAATTGGCGTTTTGTCGTACTGGCCACTTTGATCTCAAATATCTCCTCTTTTGTTACGAATTCTAATTTCAAATATATACAGCTATTTATTCATGCTTTTGTGTTTTGAAAACCGTAATTAATTTGTTTTTTCCACTTTTGGTTTTTTCTTTGCGTCACTCAGTTCACAAAATGGAAAACTTGAAATATCACGTTATTTACGAGTACGAGTTCCATCGTGGCACCAGTGCTGCAGAAATGGTTCGAAGGATTAATTATGTGTATGGCGGCAGTGTGACAAAAGAAAACACAGTGCGTAAATTTCGACCTGCAGAACCAGCCCCGTGGACGGCCGGAGACCAAAGTTGATAACGAAGAATTTAAGGCTATTGTGGAAGCGGATCCATCGCAAACCACGTCCAATTTAGCTGCAGGCTGCGGTGTTAGAGATAAAACTGTTTTAATCCACTTAAAGCAAACTGGGAAGGTGAAAAAGCTTGAAAGGTGGGTACCTCGTGAATTGAGTGCAGCAAACCGACAAAAGCGCGTCGACTGCTGCATTATTTTACTCAACCGGCACAATAATGAAGGGATTTTAAATTGAATCATTACCCGTGATGAAAAGTGGACTGTACGATAATCGGAAACGCTCATCGCAATAGCTGAACCCTCGCAAACCAGCCAAATCCGGCCCCAAGCGAAAATTTACTTAAAAAAAATTACTTGTGAGCGTTTGGTGGACTAGTGCCGGTTTCGTTCACTACAGCTTTCTTAAATCTGGCCAGACGATTACGGCAGATGTCTATTGTCAGCAACTGCAAACCATGGTGGAAAAACTAGCTGCTAAACAACCGAGGCTGATCAATCACTCTAGGTCACTGCTGCTACAGGACATCGCTAGACCACACACTGCACAACAGACGGCTACCAAATTAGAGGAGCTTCAATTGGAATGTCTAAGACATCCACCGTACTCCCCGGACCTTAATCCAACAGATTACCATTTTTTTCGAAATTTGTATAACTTCTTGCAAGGGAAAAAATTCAACTCCGATGGGGCATTAAAGCGCCTTCAAAATCTTTTTGATTCCCGTCCGAATGGTTTTTTTTAGTAAAGGGATCAATGAACTACCTATGAGATGGCAAAAGTGCATAGATAGCAATGGTACATAATTTGAATAAATAAATATATTATATTTAAAAAATCGTCTTTATGTTCCTCCCTTACAAAACGCCAATTTTATAATGTAAGTAATAATGCCGCCAGTAATTAAGTTACGTTGTTTTGTTCTCCTCTTAATGTCGTTTTCTATGTATAACAAATTAATAAGTAATATTAATATTAGTTGTACAGTCGAGGAAGTTCCCGGTAGACCACATTCCGACCGCGCTCACGAACCGTAGCGTGCGCGTAGCTAGATGCACGCGAATATCGCCGAAAAGTGGTCGACCGGGAACTTCCTCTTCTGCATCAAAATTATTGAAATTCTGGTTTCTATATTTCTTTGTGTACCATTCATCCGATTGCGATGCAAATTTGGTAAGTTAAATTTTCTTTGATTTACTTTCTTTTTTTTTAATTTTTCATCTTGCTAATAATCGACTATGAGCAGATATGATGTGTCTACACCCAGCGGGGTCCTATATCTGGGAGACTTATGAGCGATGCAGAGAATTAGATCTGGATATGTTCTACTGAATTATGCTGAAAACAGAATTTGTTTTGTAAAAAAAACGGAAATATAAACTTTTCTAACTGACCTTCAGCCAGCGGGTTATTTACCAAAGTTACGCCTGATGTACTATAAATTGGTATTAACTTTTAGATCTGTAATTGTTCTGTTCACCAAAACAAAAAACATTCTTCTAACGTCCTTACTTCAGCCACAATCAAGCTGCAAAGAAACCTCCAGTCAGCGGACTTTTCCCTTAAGGAGATTATTTTTTTAACTTTTACACTAAATTAATAAAATTTTAACTGATCACTACTTTAATTTTACTTAAATTACCTATTCTCAGATCTTGTGTCAAAATTAAAAGTATAGAATTTGAAATCTAGTAAGTAGAATACAAAAAAGTCTACATACAAATTCAAACTGTAAATTCAAGTAGGGTTAGTTTAATACAAGATGTACAAATAGGTAATTTAAGTAAAATTATAGTCGTAAATAGTTTAAATTTTATTAATTTAGTGTAAAAGTTACTAAAATAATGTCGTTAAGGGAAAAGTCCGCTGACTGGAGGTTTCTTTGCAGCTTGATTGTGGCTGAAGAACATAACATTTACAGATCTAAAAGTTAATACCAATGTATAGTTCATCAGGCGTAACTTTTGTAAATAACCCGCTGGCTGGAGGTCGGTTAGAAAAGTATATATTTCCGTTTTTTATACGGAACAAATTTTGTTTTTAGCTAATTCTCTGCATCATTTAAAAGTCTCCTAGATATGGGATCCCGCTGGGTGTAGACACATGCAGATATGGTGTAAGATGATTTTCGGGCGGAGACATTCCTCATTAGGAACATCTTCCGTCATTGTATGGCAGTTAGTCAGTGAGTCCTGCGCCGTTTCAGCCGGTTTAAGCAGTCTGGTAATGTAAGTTGGACAGCTAGCTGGTTAGGATGCTTCTCCGAAGAACAATATTCCTTTCGCTCGAGGCAATTGGAGATTTGTGTATTTGTTCAACAGTGCCGTGCTCAGTTCTAAACCCGAACTGGTTCCCTGAACCCGATCTGGAGTTATTGAGTTTTTATGCATAGCGTGCGCGAGTCATCGTAGCAAGCAATACTTTTCCTAACATCTTAGACATTATCGGAAGCAGACTTATAGATCTGTAGGATTACACTTCGTTTGGTAGTTTGCCAGCTTTGTGGACCATGATCACATGCGACACTTTCCACAGTGCAGGAAAGTATCCTATCCTAATAATGCAGTTGAACACCGTTGTCAGGTAAATTATTGCTTCACGAGGTAGTTCTGATAGGACTTTCTTATCAATGAGGTCGAATCCTGCCGCTTTTTTATTTTTTAATTGATTGATTGTTCTCGTTGCCTATTTTGGCGCTACTACTTTTAGAGGCAAGTCTAGTTGGAAATCTTGTTGGAGAATTTCGTCTATGCTTTCTTCTCTTGATCCAGAGGTGGCTTCCTTGGGAACAAATACTTTGGCGAGGTGGTCAGCAAAAGCATTTGCCTTTTCTTGTTGGTTCTAGCCCATTTGTTACCGACTAGACGTAGAGGCGGTTTTGAGTTTGTTGGTTGGTTCAAGTTTTTGCACGCTTTCCAGAGCAAATAGTCAGTGCTTGCAGTTCAGTTAGTGATAGTAGGTTTGCCTCAACAGTAGCATATTCGATTTCCTTAATGGTATGCTTTAAAGATTTCCTATAACAATTTAATACTCTTTTATCATCGGGATGCCGGCTAACTCTGCGTAATCTTCTTTTCTGTAGGATCATGTCTATGACTTCATATGGCACATACTTTTCCAACAAGCCTCCTGCACGGCGTTTGCGAAAGCCAAGACTACATTATCGATTTCAATCACATTTTAAGTGAAATTTGTAGCTGAAGGGAGTCCTCGACCAAGTCACGGAATAATTCCCAATCAGTTAGGTTAATATATAATCTCGGTTTACGTTAGCACTCCAAGATATTGGCACTGATAGTAAGTATTATAGGAATGTGATTTGAAGAGCCTTCAAGACAACAATCAATCTGGTAGAAGAGTCGAGAAAGACCCTTCATTATGAAAAAGTCTAGAACATCAGGCAATCTATTTGGGTCGGTCGGCCAATGGGTAGGTTTCGATGTATCTATTATTTATAAGTATTTTGTCAGCACACTTTTTAAGTTCTCTTTCTCGTGTCGTTGTTTATCTTGATCCCCAGAACAGATGCTCAGAATTCCAATCTCCTCCAGCTATGAAGCGCGGACCCAGGCTATTGATGTATGCAGCGAAATTCTCCTCTGTGGTTTTGTGCTGGGCGGGGAGTAAACAGAAGAGACATTAAAGTGGGTGTTCCCTTATCTTGTATATTTGCTGTCGTAGCTTCACTACAATCGGTTCTATACTGAAGAGTTCACAATGTTCAATAGAGGATCTAATCAGAATAGCTGTGACCCCATGCGCAGTTCCATCGGGATGGTTTGTCGTGTATGTATTGTAGTTCCTTAATGTATTAGACTTCTATTTGTAAAGCGAGTTTCAGAAATAAGTCAGATAATGCACAACCTTGAGTTGTGCATTTTAAGTAGAACTCCGACATCGTTTTTGTTGGGTGATGACCATCTATATTCCAAGTGGCTATTTTAATTTTATTTAGGCTTGCGATAACTTGTTTAGAGCGTTTTAGAGTTGTTAAGAGCCCCAGCAAGTTGCTCATTTGATGTAAGATAATATAATGTTTTTGTTTGTTTCATGAATATGTCTTCAATTCTATTGTACGATAGTTGTTGGTTTTCCTGTTTAGATGGTGCGTTTGTAGTGTTGCCTAATGAGCGGCCATTTACGACCTCGCTGTTCTTCTTTACTGTTCTATTGTTGCTGTTGGATAGGTTTGTAGTTTGTTCCATTCTTTGGGGGTTTGGTCTTGTACTAGTGTTAGGTTGTGGTACCTATAGATTTTTTTGTACTTGTGCGATTTTGTGTTTTTCTGGCCAGTATCTCTGTATATACCTCGCACCCCTTGTAATTTGAAAGGTGTTGGCCGAGGCATAGGGAACATGTTCCGGGGTGTAGCTTTGGAGGTCAACTTTGGAGCAGTTTTTGGTCTAGTGTGATTTTGCATATTTGAGACAGCGATATGGCCGCATGCAGTATTTTTATGTGTGTCTACTGTCCATACTGCTGGCACTTTTGATACTGTACTATGGTAGTTCGTTTTTTAGGGTCTTCTATAGTTACTATTTGGAGGAAGATGTTTCTGATTTGTTTAGCTGCTTTGTTGTTAGGTCCAGCTTGCAGGTTGACGAAGAATGTAGAAGTAGGTATTTTATCGGGGCCGAATCTAGCATTGATAATTTCTCCAACTACTGAGTTTCCGGTTTCCTCGCATGCTACTTTGATAGCATTGTGTGGAGTTGTATGGTGTAAATTCCTCATTACAAGTCTATAACTCCTTTCCTCTTTTCTGTTGAAGGTGTGACCGATGAGCCCCTTTTCTCTAACCACTGTTATAAGATTTTTGTAAGCATTAACATCACCGTTCATGATTCTTATTTGAATTTTGTTGCCTAACTTGTTTTAAATGTTAATCTTTTCCTTTGATTTACTTACTAAAACAATTCCTAATAGTCCCTAAGACAGTTTTCTTGTATTACCACAAAGCTTTGCTCTGTATGTATCACCGTCGGTTTCGGATTTGCTCATACTGTCCCAGTTATCAAATAACTGATAATGTGATACATTTATTACTGTGGTCTTGTGGTTTTGAATACCGTTCTTCGACCTAGAGGTCCCAGGTTAGATCGTACCAACCACATTTGGTTGGTGATATTTCTTGTTACCTAAATCCGCTTGGCTCCACAACCATCTAATGTAACCATGTAACCAACTTAAATATGTCGCCATATTATCAATATTTGTAGCATTGTTGTGTACCAGCAGTAAGAGATAAGATAACCAGCTCCTCAGTAGTTGAGAATTACGAGTGAAGTGCGATTCCACCTCCGGCATTACGTACGGCTCAGCCGCGACTGGTATCGTTAGCATCAATAAACTCGTCAGTGTGTACGTACGGGATGGCTCGGCCGCGCTCACTTACAAGTCGCGCTCGATGCGTATGTATGAAGATAACATACTTGTTTAATTCTACTATGACCGAGTGAGCCGTAAACTAATAAAACAAATTACATACCCGTATGAGTCCTCTTATGCGCCTTAAGGTGTGAGCTCTTGGTGTACACCTTGTCGCAGGCCGGGAACTCGCACCGGTGCACCCGACGCCGTGGATCGGTAGCGTGGGCGTGGGCGTGGGCATGGTGGCGTGGGGTGTGCACGCGTCGAGCTGGTGCCGGACTAGGGGGCTCGTCTGGAAACGCGAAGGATTTTTTTGTACCAATAGTATTTTTGTACCACCGGTAACAACAGAGTAGGTACGCGTGCACTTTCATCATCATCACAGCATTTATTATCGGACCTCTACGGCCAAACTCGATGAAGAATGTTTGTAAACAAATTACTGTAATTTTTTGTGTAAATATTTAATTTCGTTTGGTTTTTTTTAAGGAATGACACCATTATTATCTGGTTTCTCGTGAATGTCTCTCAGGAAAAAGTTAAAATCCGTGTGACACTAGATATTTGCACAAAGAATTCAGTTGGCAATCAGCAATTAATCAAGTTCCGTAAACGCGACTCTATTAATCGTAATCCATTCATAGTCATTTTATACTTTTATTTAAAGTATAAAATAACTATGAAGGGATTACGATTAAATACCTACACTTATCACTTTATTATTTCTATCAGTAGGTAAATGGATCCGGGTCTAATTATCTCAGTTTTTAATAAGACCCGGATCAGTCCTAGTAAAAAAATTGCTTTTATGTGATCGAAGTTTTTACCATATTACACATTCCTTCATTCTGAGTGCAAGTGTATTTCTCTATTCGAACAAGAAAAGCTTAGTAACAATTTCTATGCGACCGGATCAACGCCATCTAGTGACGAGATCGTGTAACTAAGTTGTAACTGCTTCGGTGCCGTAAACTGCCTTAGAAATTCTAGTCTACGCTAACTTGGTTGAATGGGGAATTAAACTTGCATTGGCCTGGCCTGGGCACACAGATTGTCTGTGCCTGGGCACCTCATAATTTGCCAAGTTTTTCTAGTAGCTCAAAGTTTAACATTAAGTAGGTAAGTATATTTATTTTGTCGTCTTCAACAAAACAATTTTAAAAGTTAGAAAGGCTCTTGCTTCTTATTTAAGATACTTTTACTAAGTATATCTATGCTTTTACTGATGTGATTCTTGAACAAAAATCTTTCAGTCATATATATAAATTAAATACTTATCTAAAACTTTCAGACGCTTAATATTTAAAGCATGCAAATTTAAAAGCATGCTTACAAAGAAAATAAGTTGCAGTGGTTGTAAATATTCTCAATAGAGGGCGACACTCTTCAATGTGACAAGTTATAGGTAGCTACATTTAAAAAAATACGAAGATACCGAAAAACTATGCAAATAATAGTGTCCTGTAGTTTTTCAAATATATTTTAGTAGTTAGTACCTACATATCGCAGACAACGATTCACAGACTTTATATCTAACTACCTACTAGTAGACTAACGTTAAGTCACAGAATACATAATAGAACTTACTTACCTAACTACTGAGTTAGTTTTGTTTAGTAGGTCTGTAAATTTTTTTTCATTCATTGTGGTACCTACCTACAAAGGATAATTACCTATAGGAACTTTCTTGTTTGCTTAAATTCCTAAAACGGCCGATTTAATTCATTGTAACAACCGCATAAATAATAATAGATTATCTATTTCCAGACGTTAGTACCTACCTACCTTCCTTAATGTTGTTGGTGATGTTAAGATGCCCGTTGCTTGGCCGAAGTATTTTTGTTTCAAAGTAATGTTTGCCTTGCCGCCCCAAAAATGTGTATGATTTTGAAACTGAGCCAATAAACAAGTGAAAAGTGGCCAATGATGCAAATAATATTTCTACTTAGTTACTTAATGTGTCTGATACAAGCTGACGGATTGGATGTATTGAAGTCTTTGATAAATTACCGAAGTAGGTATTGAAGTAGGATATTGGCTTAATCACCAATCTTGAAAAATGCGGGCTCGTGATCAAGTGATCATAAAAACCGGGCTATGCATACTTCGATCAGGTATTGTTGATCGAAGTATGCATAGCATCATTATTCTGAAACGCACTTTTCCCGGGAATTAAGGGAGGTTTTCTATTAGCTGTTATTCAAAATATTTTAGATATTTCGCACTGAAATTTTCAATAGATGATAAATAAATGACTGTTTCCAAAACACGATTGGAAATATTTTGCTTAATAGAAAAAAATCTAAAGGTTACCTCTAAAATTTGATATAAATGCACATTAGGACCGTGTTTTACAATAATAATTCCTATAAAATACATAGGTATTATTTACCTTACGATTTCTTGATTGTTTTAGATTTCCAAAACACAAAACATTTTTATCAACTTTTTGATAAAAATGTGAATGGCGCTTACGAATTACCGCGGCCCCGCACCGCGCAACACCCGTGAAGGCCCTGAATTTTCGCTGACCAGGCGGGGATTAGGCAATCCCCCGTATCTGATTATCAGATCGAGCGCTTATTGCCACTCGGTAACCGAGGTATTGTTATGCCTGTCAAATGGTGCACCTTAAAATTTTGTTATGTGAAATATTATAATATCATGCTTCTAGTTCCATATAGCAAATAAAAACTGCCATCTAGGTATTGTTATGTAAAATTAATAAGTTTTATTGTCAGTTCTACGTATACGAATTTCTATTTAAGTATAGATCGGTGAATTGAGATGTAAGCGAAATGATATCATGAGTGACGTTGTCTGTGATATGCGTAATGGCATTTTTTTTTAATTATAAAGGTAACCGAGAACAATATAACAATCGACCAAATATAAGACAGTAAAAAAGCGTCACAACATCAAAATTAAAAAATTGTTGAATAAAATAAAATAATTGCAAACATTTTAAAGCTGATAACCCCGACAATCCGAGTGCAAACATCTTTAACACTAAAGCATACTTTTTTTGCTAATGCTCTAGCCCTGTTATTAATAAGCGTTGATTAAAATTACACTTAGGATTAAATTGACGCTGTCTCTACCTGTCTTCTTTACCAAAAACGAGACAGCGTCACTTTAAACCGAGACCGAAACCAACATTTGGCCATTTTTATTTAATAAGACGATAAGGGTTTGATTTCCACCAAAGCGTACGAAGAATGAGCTTATATTACGATATAAGCTTAGTGATTATGATATACGTACGTATCATATTCATCAACAAGATATTGCTTTTAATCAACTGTCCCTACAAATAGAATTGCGCCGGTTCAGTGACGGTAAGCGAATTTCGTAACCAATTGACGCTTAACACTATGTATAGGTTAACGTTTTTCTTCAGTAGACTTAATTCACCCATTTGCAGATGAATTAAGTATACTATTTGGTAGACTTAATGCGCCCAGGTAATATCACCTGAAGTCTGCTAAACCTAATTTTCGCATTGTGTATCCTAAAGTCTCTGTTCTGAAGTATCAAGTAGCAGCTAGTAACTCCAATGAATGTCAAATCCTTTTAACTGTAAATAAGTTAGTATTCTTAACGGCAGAAATAGGTATGATGGTGGTATCAATCAACACGGGTACTTTGCGGGGAAACTCTACTACTGCTCCATTCTAAGTCTAACTCTTAGTCTATTTAGAGTGTTACACTAACGATATAAAATATTTACGACACATCTCTGTACAAAAGCGGAGCGGAGAGTGCCACGTGCCATAAATAAACAATAGTACGTCGAAAGCATCTTAAACTGCAAGAATATTTTAATGATTTAAAGTATTGCAACATTTTACAAATTCCTGCTTTGGTGGAAACTGGCCCTTTAGACACTAAGCATATCTTCGCGGTTTTTCTCACAGTGACTCCGGGAGTCGTGGAGTGATCCTTTGCCGCGACAAAATTAACACAGCCAGTATAATAAACACAAACCAAATTAAAAAATATAAAGGCAAGCGCAACACAAATGCGATCCTAACATAATACGCAATCCATCTATTCGGCGCAATGCGGAAATCGACTCATATGATGTGAGTGCGTTTCTCTTACAACATCGAATACAACACCGACGTCTTTACCTTTGGGCTCATCAATATCGCTGGACTTTTCAACAGTACGCTGTTGGATGCCCAATTGGTTAGTGAGGGCTTGGAAGTGAGCGACTGCGGTCAGCTGGGGCTGTTCAATAGTGATCTGCGTGAGGCAGGGCAAGTCTATCTCCAACGTAATATCTGTCCGAGACAAGAATACGCCAATGAGGTTACCAGACTGTTTCTGTCACCTTGCGGCGTCATTCGCAAGTTAGGTTGTTACACCTAAAATGTAATTTTAAGAAGCAGATTCCATACCTCAAAAGTAAGATTTATACGATTTTTTAGTTTTAGGTATATAGTCACCAAGTTTGTGCCGTTATTGGTTTGTGGTGTCACCATCATCGACAGCCCATTAGGTACCCACTGTTAGGTGTGATCCTCCCTTTGTACAACCAACTATGTGTGAACTCAAAACTGTATAAACCCAGAACTATGCGTGCACCCAAAACTATGTGTGAACCCGAAACTATGTGTGAACCGAAAACTATGTGTGAACCGAAAACTATGTGTGAACCGAAAACTATGTGTAAACCCAAAACTATGTTTGGCTTAGACTTTTCAAAGCAAGGGTAGCCAACACGCGTCATAGTTGCAAACTTGCGGTGCGCGCCACGTCCGCAATCACACTTCTATTTTTATCTATAAATAAGAATGATTATAATTATTGGTAATGAATATATTACTGTTAGTCGTCTGGCCACCCTTGATCTGAAGAAATAATTCCTATGAACATAAAAAAATAATCAGCCGTAAACACATGTATGGATAACTACCACTACCACTTGACTACCAACCAATCCTCATCCTGCCGGCCCACAAGATGCTTCTTCACGCCTCGTTAGACAGAAACAAACTGTGTTACTGCTGGCGTCAGGTCTGAAGGGTTGGCAAATTGCAGTATTTAATGAAGCCTCGAAAGGCTGCGGTCCCAGTTTTCCATTAAATCAGGTCATAATACATTTAAGTACATGTTAGCCAGATCCCGTTGTTGCTGTATGAGGGGATCCTGGGCCTGACTTAGATAACATTATCTGTCAATAACTCTGTCTAAGTTCACCGTGTATGCATGTACATTGTTAGTAAAAATATAATATTTAATTTGAATGTTTTTTTATTGTGGAATACTTCCAAATTAAGCAGCAATTGCCTATACATAAAACAGTTTTTGTAGATATATTTATGTAGTTTTCAAGTGGTAATTATCCAAAAGTCTTTACAGTTGACAATATTTACCAAACGTGTCTCAGGAACTCACTTAACAACCAAACTCGTGGATTAATAATATAACCACTAGGGTAAACGCAACAAGAGTAGGCACCTACGTATTGGCATTAGCAGAGACACAACCATGGAATCGATAAGTACCTCGCACCTACAGGCTTATTAATTCCATGCACACATCAAGTCGCTGGCAACTAATAGGCAAGTGTTGTCAACCGATTAAATAAGTACTATAATTTAATAAAAACGTACTTGTTGGTAGTGCGCTTTTTGGTAGCTTTATCCTAATCGTTTCGTCATCCGACGCGAACACTTTGAATAATCTAGCAATCTTTCTAGATTAATAAAATTAGATAAACTAGAAGACCTAGAAAACCTTTCAGCCCGGTTACGCTGTTAAGGCCATAGCCCGGCGAGCATCAAATTACTTCTAACAAAGTAAAAGTTTTATACAAATTCTGGATATACCATCTGCCGCTTAACATAATAGTTGCAAAAACTTTATAACTAAAAAAACAAAAAAATAATAAAAAAATTACCTCTCGGTTCATCAGAATCGCTCGGTGGCTCACTCTTCACCGCTGTTATCGTGAACAGCCTAGTCGGGGGCGAGGGCGGGGAAGGCGGGGAGGGTGACGGGGGCGAGGGAGGGGGGGTGGCCGTCCTGGCCCAGTCCTCCTCGGGGGAGGGCTCCCGCCGCTTCCCTCTCGGCTCCTCCCGCAAATATCTCTCCATTTCGTAGCATGTCTGCAAACAGATTACGTAAAGCATAAGGCTCAACTCGATCTAATCATAGGTTAACGCTCGCTTTGTTATATTTGACATTGAAAAAAAATTTAACAATACAAAAAAATATATAAAAGCCAAGCCAAATCTATCAGTCATTCCATCATCGAAAAGTTATTATTACAAACAGTGAGAATTTTATTCTACGGTAGGTATTATTTGCCAAGTTTTGACACTTCACCTCGCTAAGCTATTTCGGGCCGATTTTTCGATCCTCGTAAAAACGTATTCGTTTAATAAAATGTATTGTTGATCGAAAAATAAAATAAATTAAAAACAAACGCAATTATGACATTAATATAAAATGTCACATGTAAAAAGAAATGACATGATAATTATTTGTTTTTTGAAACACGTTGTTAGTTCCGTTAACAGATGTTGAGGCGCTGTACCAATTTCCAGACAATATTCCTACATAGGTACTAACGACACTGAGCGACGACAATATTGTTCGTGCGGCGTAATGAGATAATGAGAATGTGCTTTACTCACACGTAGAATTTTACCGGAAGTTAGTTTAGATCGTACGTCGTCAATTCACTAGTTTATTAAAATGCACTGTTGTTTAAGATCTTTTAAATGAAGCTCTCTTTACGCGAACACGTTTACGCAAAAGAATCTAACGGCACCTCATGGTCTTAGGGCTGGGATTTAATAACCTGTTAGATGGGATCCTAGACAGGTATTAAATTCTAACTAACTTCTCACTTGAAATGGATGTTTCTTCATTACAACAGCTTTGCGTATCATCCGTTTATTATGCTGATTAGGCATTTAATAAAGTGTAATTTTCATTGTAATGTTCATCTCGTCTTAGGGCCGCGTTTTTCAACCTCGGATGTCATCCATCTGATAAAGTATTACGCGACTCACCAAAAATGTCACTTATGAATAAAGAAAAGACATGATAATGACAAATTACATTTTCGAAATGGTTGTATAAAAGTTTAACTACCAATTAAGATTTATCTGCAATTGAAAATTCTTATACGACTTCTTAGTCTTTCATTGAACTCCTTGGTTAATATTCACCCGATTAATTTATTTGCGACCTTCAATATAGATTACCATTTCCTGGGACGAGCTGGGCGTTATCTTCTCGCGGCAGGATTTGCAGTGGCGAGAATGAACGATGAGATTATTATTCCGACTCGAATCGATCGACAACAGACATTGTAAATTGATGATAGCCTAACAGCGTTATTATTTTTAGTACCGCGCCGTGTTGGTTCAACGCTTTGGCCAATATTGTTTTAGTTCTTCTTCAGGAATTTTGCTGTTGGCAGTCTACGGGAACATGGATTAAATCGAGAAAATTAAGGTCCATCAAGCAGCAGTTACTTAATAATCTTGAAGATTTCTAGAAGGGATGGCGGCATCTATCGTGTCCTCTTCCCATACGAGGGTTCTTACCATCAATACTTTAATCTTACTAAGCAAATTCCCACACGAATTTCGCATAGTAAGGCTGGTTTTACAGTCTCGCGTTTAACCAGCGCCGGCCACACGCGCGCGCTACACTACATAGTAGTTGCGCGTTTGAACTGCGTGATGACTATGAAACGCAACCTACAATCTAGTGTAATTGTAAGCGCGCGCGTGTGGCCGGCGCTGGTCAAACGCGTGACTGTGAAACCTGCCTTAGATTAAAGTAAGGCCCGGTTTCCATTAGGCCGGATCCGACTCCCGGTCGGATCTGACCGAGATTCGCAAGTTCTTGTGGCTTAATAATTTGTATGGAAACCGGGTCGAGTGTTTCTAATTTCCATCTGTCCGACAGGATCGGAGTCGGATCCAACCTAATGGAAACCAGGCCTAATACTCTAAGAGGTGACAGTAGGGCGCCTGATTCTCCGAGAGGTTCGAGTCAGTACAAGAGAGAGGAAACCCGAGAGCATGTAACGGACCTCGGCTCGGGCTATCCGTTTCGTGAAGAAGGCCAAAGTGAACAATTGCATCCGAAAGTAGTGCAGACGCCTGCAGATCAATTTGTCCAAACCTGTCAAATTTCTCCAATCGATCTTGACTCCAGACAAAGTTCAAAATTTATTGAATAAATTTGACATTTTGAGGTATGTTAAAGTGCTGACGTTACAATAGCAAGAGTCACTTCTATTGATTGGATGAATAATTTAACGTCAACAGAACAGTTTTCAGTGTTAAGCGCTAGCCATTGTTTCCTTTATGGGTCGTCTACTATGTAGGATTTGCCATTGAGTATCTCAAGGTTGACGTCATACATTTCATACTAACGTTCGCTTTGGCCGCAGTTTGTACTTAGACATTCCTTCGCTCGCAGATGCAACGAAGTTCAGTTTGATGTTACAAAATAATGACATCGACATATTCGTGCAAGACGCTCCTGTGAATTATTTGATTCGCAAGAGGAGAGTGTTCAAGTGAGGAGAGAGAGTGAGAGTAGCACATGGGAATGTTGGAAATGTTATTAAGACGGAAAAATGTGCGATCATGGAAATCGATTGTAAGTCTTGAACAGGCAATCGAGCGAGGAGAAGGGTTTAGACTAACTCGGTACTTCTGGTTTCAAATTACCATGACCCAGTTGGGCATTTGACATCAGTTCCTTTTCAGCGCAAATACCTTACATGCAAGGTTGTGATTTGCATAGAATTAAAAGACTTTATACATCTCGGTCAAACTAACTTTTAAAATAAATAAGCCTGATTTTTTCAATTTATTATTTCTAGGGAAATAGAGACGTAGTAAGTACGTAGACATAACTTTAAAATATTAGTAGTGTTTATAGTCAAATAACTATTATATGTTTAATAGAGTTTGATGTTTAAATGATTGCAACACATTTTATTAAAGGCTACAAATTAGTTTACTGTTCGAAATATTACAATAACCATATTAATATGTTTTATACAAATATCTAAATATTGTCTTAACAAAAAGTGATGAAGACGCCTTTGACCGATTTCGGTCACAGCGACTGATTTAGACATTGAGTTGAGGTTGACAAATAAAAACAGAAAACATAATACTTAATGCAGAAAATTTTGTTTAACCAAAGTCATAAGACGTGTAATCTATCAGAACTTATATATAGCGGGCGTAAGTGAAAAAAATACCTACTAACCATAGTCCTTGGTTCGATAAGGCTTTGTTCAGAATTCTATAAGTTCAACGCCCCTACCAAGGTTACTTGCGCAGGGCTTTCTGCTCTAACTTCGTAACGGTAATGGCTAAACAAATGTACCCTCTCACCTCTCCTTAGGTGATAGAAGGCTTTAATTTAATGCAAATTCTGTCTATGTGGAGTGTAATGCGGGGTGAGACACGTGTTAATAGCAAATTAATTATCAAAAATAAAATTGAACTATTACAAAACTGCATTCTATAATATGTATACAACGCTTATTGTTTAATTAAATACTTGTTTCCACTTCACGGTAGCAAACAAAAGATTATCAACATTGTAACGACCCCTGGGTGGTGCTAAATGAGTGACACTGACTGAGTAGTAGAGCTCACCTCCTCCTCCTTCAGCTTTTAACCGCCTCCGTGGTCTAGTGGCTAAGCCACTGGTTTCAGACCCAGAGGCCCCGGGTTCGATTCCCAGCGGGGGGTACATATTTGTGTGCTCGGTTTGGTTGGTGGTAGGGCTGTTAAGTCTGCCTGGCTAGCTATACCACCATCTTATCTAAGTCTGTCGCCATAACAACGATGTTTATAGCATAGTTGTGTTCCGACAGTTAGATATAAGATAGCCAGTTCCTCAGTGCTTGAGGATTCCGGGTGAAGCGCGCTTCCACCTTCGGCCTCATCGTCACTTACCATCAGGTGAGATGAAGGGCAAGCGCTTACCCGTTGCAGAATATATAAAAAATATAAAAAAGAGCCACGCTGCGTTGCAGCACGCATTGGGCCGGCTCGCCCGGTGTAATACAACTCTTTCACGAATATCCGGCGTGAAATAATGGCACTTGGTGCTGTTGTTTCGTCCTGTCAGTGAGAGTTCGGAAGGCCCCTCCCCCCCACTTAATAATTCCTATTCCTTCCTTTCTTAAAGGTCGGCAACGCATCTGCGACTCCTCTGATTTTGCGCGTGCCCATGGGCGGGGCGGTGATTACTCTCCATCAGGTGACCCGCTCGATTGCCTCCCTCTAACAAAAAATCCCATTCATAGAGCTGTGTTTGTGTGGTGGCTACTAACTTATCCAAAAAAATACTACCATCCGATCTCTTCCCTTGAGTGTCGTTAAAGGCGACAAACGGTCTAAAGACTGCACATACATTCAACATCATAGAGCGGCAATAGGCTTAGCACCTATCAAGCTGAGCACGTGTACAGTTGTTGTTTGGTGAAACGTGGTGTAACGAGGCAGCTAAAGCCTTGTTGGTTTTCTGACCTCTTTTCCGAATAACATTCTTTTATATGTAGTTTTAAATTTAAAATTCAAATATTAGTTGTCTTCTCTGCTAGCCTCTGTTTTCATGGAAAAGGGAGTTCAGATTCATCCACGGAGCTAGAAAGAGCTCCTTCTAATAATTGTTATTAGTGAACAGTGCATTATATTAACTAGACAGTTCCGCCATAACCTAAACCTACACCTAGTCACAAACATAGTGATAACCTTTTATAACTAATAATTACTAACCATTCGTTTAATTAATATACTTCTGAACTTGTCGTACATTTATTATCATCCAACTCCTCCTCATCGTGTCACTCCTCCATTCCTCCACTCCGTGACAGTGGACTGATTTTGGGGTCTTCGTTGCTGTTGCTGACTAACCCTTAGGCCTAGGGGATAATAGTCGTGAGTTAATGTATGTAGGTATGTATATAATATTCTCAGCTGATTGCAGCATTCGATTTGCCAATGATCTAACCCGATGTGTATTGGCGAATTATTCCGATAATTGTGCGGTCGCTCAACCTGCCTAGGTTAGTTAGCCTAGTTCTGCTCCGCCTGATACATAATGTCTTCCATTTACCGCTCGGAATAAACGATTCGCAAATTTGAGATAATACGTGATAGAATAGATCTCTATAGACGATTTAATAAGACATCCGTTATGCGCCCTTTATAAGCGTTTTATTACGTAATTTATATTATCAAACTCCTAAGAATTTTTTTTCATCAGTTGTGTAGGTAACAATTAGTAAGATAAACCTTTCCTATTAATTCCAGATATGAAACATGGAACTGGGCTGGTCATGTCAGTCGCAAGGCGGAGGAGGTATGGGCTTACAACCAAGAAGTTGGTGTCAATCAGAAGCAAACGGCAGCGCGGCAGGTTTAGAAGGTAACAAACGAACTGAACTCTTTCACCAAAGATTAACCGACTGTAAACCACTGGGGAACCCAAGCCCTTCAGTTTAACACTAAGGACTAAAAATCTCGTTTTGCTTCGCTCATTGGCGTCTAACTTTGAGAGCTATTTTAGCTCTGTAGTTCACAGTGGGTACCAAAGCATGGTGCGGTGGCAAAATGAGCGAAACGAAACCAACTAAGCTTCGCTCCGTATTTCCCAGTGTGGCACCCAATATTCGATGATGACTATCAATGTCAGTTCTACATTATATATTTCTTTGAACGACCTCAAACGTGGTGTGGTTAAGCTGATTAGGTAGATGAGTCTTATCTCTACCGTCATCATTTGTTTACTTGAAGGAACATAGAACTCGGTATATTTCCCCATTTTTTGCCCATTGGTGAATTTGCGACTGGACTGGATTATCTTTCATGACAACGTCTATATCCAGGGAATTGGTAATCGATCGCCTGAGTGTCCCCGGACTTACTATTATAGATACTCATCAGGTATTCGTTACTAAAATGATTGAAAAACTTTATTTCTTCGTAGCAATGTAACGTAGAACATCAACTCTGAATAATTGTATTCAACGCAAATAGATCACCAACGTTAGAGTACCAAGTGGTATAGTGTATATCTCACAAACCCTTTTTATAGGGTTAGCCTCTACAGGATTTCTGGATGCGGCTTTTCCTAATTAACTGTATCAATTTGGTTAACCTTTCGATGCAAAAAGTCGACGAAATACTATTGTACCGTACCTACCTACCCATTGCTACCGTATTGATAGGGTTAGTAAAAACAAGTCTATGAATTATCCAATAAAAAACCCCTTATTATACCAAATGGTAAGCGGTTCCGGTCCTTGCTCTCAATATGAAATTTTATGTGGATAGAGTTATTGGTGCAGTAAGTCGTTCATGTAAGGAAGGTAAGGAAAATCCAATAAGCTTCATCTCAACATTACACCGTCAACTTGTAGATAGAGCAGAAGCGAGGTAAATGTAGTTCTGGACCATAGCGTAATTTACCAACGTCCGTTGACAGCGCGCTCTACCGTCACAATTTTTATTTTGTCCCTATTTCGGTGGAAAGCCTGATTTTTCAAGGTTGTGTCGAAGCGGTATAGCTTTTTTTTGTGGGTATTGTAGTACGAGTATAGTCAGTGTAGCGGTCATCTAGGAAGGTCATGAGGAAGTAATCTTTATTTTTTTTTATTGATTAACATGTTTACTTATAGGTTTAAAATATCTCAAACCTAGACTGAAACCTACAAGTAGTGTACACTACATAGTAAATTGAGAGTATTAGGTAAGTATTAAAGATAGTTAAGCAATATTTAAATGTTTACAAATAAGACAGCCATATTCTCACATAAAAGGGTTTACGCATTTTTGTTTCCCATACAAACTACCAAGTCGAAATTTTTAAAAACCAATAAGCAAAGTTTCATCAAAATAAAATTTTGATGAAACTTTGCATGCTGAAGTAAAACACAGAGTTCTAAATAATTTGTCGAAAAAAATTTTTTTAAATATTTATTTAACCGAGTTATTCTGATTTTTAACTTTCTATAGTGGACTTTAAATAACAATAACTCAGCTAAAAAAACGTTTTTTAAAAATGTTTTCAACAAACTATTTAGATCTTTGTGTTTTACTTCAGCATGCAAAGTTTCAACAAAATTGGCTTTTTAGTTTTTAAAAATTTCGACTTGGAAGTTTGTATGGGAACCGAAATGCGTAAGCCCTCTTAATATTAATAACAATTACAATCAAACTAATATAAAAAAAACAGTTATTAATTATTCATACACGTAGTTCAATGCATTTATGTGCGAATATATAAAACAGTGTCAGCACTTTTGCTACAAGTGTGCATCTTTAGTTGGACTGGAATATATCAAATTCTGGATGGGTTAATTCTAAATCGTTATATAACTTACCCTTCTGACTAGAGAATTATAAAATCAAAATCAAACTGATCACCAGTAAGTAATAGGAATAGCCAGAGCATCAAGATATTGGCGAGGAGATTCAACATAGAGTGGTTAAAATCATAAACAATACTATTGATAAAAAAGTGTATTGATAAAACCACATTTTTTTGTATCTCTAATCTTAGTTTGTCTTACTCGGATCGGCAGTTCATTAGTAAAACTGCTACAAAAAAACGTAAATTAAAAACAAATTTAATAAAAAACAAGCTTTTATTTAATTGCACAGAAAAGAAAAAATAAACCTTTTTTTTTGTATTTTTATGTTCTTATACAAATTAGGCTAGGTAAAAAAAATTGTTCGTATACCTACGCTCTAAAAACTTGTTGCGGCAGAGGTTTATACCTAAATGTAATTTTTAATATCATACTCGAATAAGTTTATAAAACTTTGTGGGTTTCAACCACTCTAGGTATATTACCTTGTCGCCTGCTCAAGTGAATTAGCCCTGTCTACTTCAATCAGTGTGTTCACAGTATCCACTTAGTATTAATCCAATCACAATCACAAAGGGTTTGTCAGAGACTAAGGCAACAAGGACCACACAAATAGTCCACTGCTACAGCCAACGTTCCATCAAAATATAACAACTGCAATGTGTTAATAGAAAATATTGAGATAGCGAAATCTATACTACACCTAATAAAGTAAAAGGAAACATAGTTTTTCTTATATAAGGCGACTGCTAGAAACCGCAAAAAACTTCAAGGGCTGGTCAGGTCGAGTGTTTTAGACATGACAAAAATGACAAAAGAAATTCGGGTTTTTTTCCTTTTTAATTAAATAATTAATTTTGCGATTTTTTATTGGATAGTCTTTGAGTAAGTATCTAATTTATTTTAAAGCAATAACATAAGAAAAATACGCACATTTCGTAATAGGAAAAGAAATGGGGTCTCATCGCAGACTAACGCCATAGGTACTGTAGAACTCGTAAAGGTTGGGGGGCGTTTGTTTTAATAACAACAACCTTTATTTAGTATACGAGTTCATTTATTGTATACTTTTATATACATTTACAATTACATATTTACAATATAAAAATAACATGGTCAAGTCTACCCATGTTGGCACTTCAGATCGTTCTCCTCTAATCCCCGGTTTGACATCTTGTCAATTCAAATTACGTTTTTAATAAATTACTATAAAGTAAAACCAGCCAGCGCCCTAACTTGGTATAAACTCTACAGTACTTATCGCTCGGCTGACGCGGACGAGTCAACAGACGGTTGGGTCAACGACCGGCCGCTGCCTGCGCGTTGTAAATAATCGTTATTTTTAATTGTTTTTCGTTTAATTTTTCTATGTTATGGTTTTAAAATAAATTAGATTCTCAAACGCTATCTCATTAAAATTTATAAAATGAATTGTTTAAATAAAATGAAAAAAGCACGAATTTCTTTTCTGTCATTTTTGTCATGTTTAAAACACTTGAGCTGACCAGCCCTAGAAGTTTCTTGCGGTTTCTAGCAGTCGCCTTTTATGCATAGATCCATTTAACTTCTTCTGCCGTAACGATAAATTTAATCATAATTCTACTATGTCTGTAGTCTGGCATTAAAAATGAGGAGCCATGACCTTATTTGCGTGTGGAACGGGGTTATAAGCATGTAGTAATGCCATTTTACTTTTATGAACAGTGATAAAAAGAGAAGTGAGCTCAAGATTCAGTCGTTAGCAGCTGGTGAATGGGTTGCGATCTTGAAAGTTAAGCAAATTTCGTAGTGTCGGGTTAGCGGATGGGTGTAAATAATTACATTATTTCGAGTACCTTCGTGCTTCGGAAGGCATGTTAAGACGTTGATCCTGGTCGCAATCTGCCAGCGTGGTGAGACATGGCCTCAACTTCATGTGCACACGAAAGAAGATATTATGGTCACAATATGGTTATTCATAGTTAGTATGTAGAAATATTGCACAGATAGAACATTCCCATATGCGAATAAATAAGGAATAATCGAAATGGTGTACATAAAGATTAGTTTAACACTGCCTTAATTATACACTTTTAACAAACTTATAACTGCTTTTCTTTGAAAACTATCAAAAATGTGTTCTTCCCATGTGCCTATGTGTTGATAAAGATGACTTTGAAGTAATGTAATCAGGTTGAAACTAGATACCCCGTGCGCTACATCACTTTATTACCATATTCTCTTTCCTTTTTCTTAAAATAAATATAGTAAAATATACTAAATCATTAAAAAATTATTACTTCAAGTGAGAATCGAACAAACGTCTAATTCAAAACAAATTTATTCAAACTACGCGAACGTTGTATTACTTTTTAGCTGCAATGAGTGCTCGCGCGGGTGACTAAAGCCGTGTCTGTGTAGTGTAGTGACACCACTTCTTTATGAACGCTTAGGAAGCTAGCAGTGTCACTTATTTCTTTTTTTTATTAGTCTTTATTATAATTGTCTGGTTTAGTAAATTTATAATGTAACATCTTGTAAATGTGTTTTCTTCATCATAATTTTTACCCTTCTCATGCCACTGCTGAGCATACGTCTCTCTTTGTTTATTTCATTCGCTTCGGTCCTCGTGTTTTATACAACACTTTAAAGATTTTCCTTTGAATAAGAAGGATAATAAACTAATGTCATTAAGTTATAAATAATATGTTTAATAAAAATAGTTGTAAGGTACACACATTATATAAATACATAGAAGAGTTAGTCTTCAACCACGCCAGCTATAACACATACAGTGTATATGAACCTAAAGTAATCTACAGTACACACTAAATCAGTTAAAACATATTTCGCATAGCATTTCGCATTGGCAAGCACAGGCTCTATTGTAACACTTATAAATCGCAAGAGCAGGTACAATAATGCACACAACAAAAAGTTAATATTTGTATATACTTACAAGGTATGATTTTCATATACTTTAATCTGTTGATCTTTAATATTATTTTAGTCACGACATAAATTTTCCAGTATTGTAAAAGTTTTGTCAGAGGTCGGAGGTTTATTATTTTTTTAGTAAATATTAATATTTTAGAGCTAACCTACTTTTTCAAAACTTGAGTAATGTAACCAGCGAATTTTCGGGGAAAAAGCGCTTTTACGGCTGCTGTCATAAAGGGACTCGTCCCGAGTCGCAATGGGTATGAGTGATTGACTTTAGAGTTGCTTGTCGGCATTACCGAATTCCTAAGTGAGTATTGCTGCATATCAGCTTTCAAAAAGTTTGAATGCTGTTAAACACACTTACTTGTTACTTTCAACGTACAAAGTCCTCGCAAGTTAGCGTTCATGAGCAAACCTTTTTTTGTAAATGCTTGCGACGACCGTAGCTAAATCAAAGATGCTATACACCTAGACGTATTAGAAAAAAATCTCACTCACTCTAAACCCATGGTCACCGTACACATCGTTTTCTACGCGTCATTGGCTTTCACAACCGCTTTTCTCGTTTCATCTTTTCCACGGTTTTGAAGAAAAACAAGCTAACGTTACGAGAAAATGTGTGACATTATGTTGAATTAATGTTACCTATAGAACTAAGGTACTTATCAAGAGACAGTACTTTTACATAGATAATATTAATAAGTTGCTTTCAACTTGAAAGAAATAAGGTAGAAAGCAGAAAGGCAAAACTAAAATAACATTTTTATAACATAACACCACACAATAAATAAATAACATTTTAATATCCGACTTTTAGTGTTGTGAATACTTAGACCAAGGGTCTTGATCACTGAGCAAAGCGCTTTATGCCGTGTTCTTTCAAAAATAAGTTTCATAATAAGGGGATCTAACCTTTTCACTTTGTCATTTTCCTTATTCATCTCCGTGACAAGACAAGCACCGAGAATTTTAACGCCGCGCACATTTTACGCGCGGCTGGTTTCTCTGAGAATGATTTATATTGCTTTCATGCAGCATTTTCGCCCGATCTTTAGCAGATCTTTGATGCTCCTCGACGGAGGCTTACCTGCCTTATAATACGTCTGCAGGAACGACAGATGAAAGATAATTAGTCTGCCTCTACAGATCATTGCGAGTATATTATGTTATGATAGAAACGAATATGGTCGAAATAGGGTCCTTCAAACGACGCGTGAAGAAGCACTTTGTGGGCCGGCAGAGTGAGGATGACTGATGCTACGTCTCTTACGCTGCACCAGTTGTCCTCGCGCCTGGACCTCATTTCCACTTAACATCAGGTGGAGTGGGGTCATTTGCCGGGCTTAGTATAAAAAAAAAACGAGATTTTCAATGGTATTATAACAGCGCCACTCGGTGACAAAAGAGGTGGTTTGCATTTAGAACTGAACACACTTGGGCAAAAATGAGTCATACAAAAAGGGGATATCATTGTAATATAGATAATTTTGGTAATTTCTGCTTAACTACAAATTCGTACTTACGTTAATGAAATCTAATTTAACTAAATAGATAATAAAACTCAGACGTCAGTTTAATGAGCGATTTCGAGTAGCCAAATGGGAAGGTTAGATGAGAAATAGAATTGCAATTGTCACGTTAGCTAGCTAGTTATTACTTTAAAAGCATTTAAGGTTTACATAACTTATTAAAACTGTTAACAGAATTGCATTACTAATTACATTTTCCAGAAAAAAGAAAATGGCAGTCAACAGTCGTGTTGGATATTATTTAAGTTAAAGGTCGACGACTAGATTTTGCCTACAGGTTATTTCCTTTCGAATGCGATCTCGCAGAAATCAATATGTCTCAAATGAGGTATGTATGTAAACACTACAAGGGCCTTTGATATAAATTGATTATACAAATTAATCACAATTCTTTGAGGAAATATAGTGTCACTAGGATTTTTACTTTTTTTGAGAGAGATTCACCAGAAATTCACTAAAATTGGTCTTTCTCGCAAAAAACAGTAAAAATCCGAGACTAGATATTTTCACAAGAAGTTGTGAATCATTTCTTTACAAACACGCTCCACATCCAATTTGGCCGTAGTTTATGGTCACACATTGTGCACGCTTCGCTGTACATTACAAAAATCCTTTTGTTACGTGCTTGGCTCGCAGTTTGTGCAAATACAAAATTAATTTCACCTGGACGCGGTAACGAGTTCACCTTGCGAACAAAAGTAATGTAATTAGTCCAAATTGAGTGAAACAATGCTCCCGTTATTACGACTTCAAATTGTTAAAATTGCTATCACATTGGACAGGCGTTCAATGAATTAAACTGCGATAGTAGTGTAGTTATAATGCTGTATACTAGCAACAGAGACAGTTTATCAAGCTCAAAAAAAGTGCTAATAATTTGGTTGGACAAAGTAATACGTAAGTCACGGCGATTTCAATCCGCAAACTTTATTTGTATGAAGGTTAATCTGTTTCTTCATCGATCATACAAATGCTGTAGACTAATGCGTTCGATGGAGCAACTTCTCGCTCGCGCGTCGATCCTCCTGTAAATAACTATATTTTCAAGGCGATAACTGTTTGGGTTTGTGCGCCTGATTGGAATGAGCGGTTGTAAATAGCATCTCTCTGTACAGCTGTAGAGAGACATATGCACATACTCAGTAAAAACATAAAATAAATTATAAACTTACTGTTCTTGTCATTTTAATGGTTGTCGCTGTCACTTTAATTTGTCGCCAAGCTTTTACGAAAATGTAAATCACTATCTATCCATAATACTTATTACAGAATCATACATGGGCAAACAGCTTTATAAAATACTTTGCTTTGCTGGTATACATTTTACTCCCTTGTTGCTTGCCATAATAAAACACGTATAAGAAGAAAAAGCTAACAATAAATCCACTATAAGGTGGGTATAAAGTTATAGTCCTTATAATTTGTGCCCAAACGCAGGTTTATAAGAGATAATGCGGCTATTATAAAGCTATTAATTTTGGCAATGTAAGCCATTATAAGAATAATATTTGTTAGTTGGGATGCTAGTTGCTACGGTCCATTGGTGATCATGACGTCACTTTAGGAATATTACGTTAAATCCTTAATTATTTCTTCCATTGCATGTTTTTACTGAAATAATCAATATGACCGACTGAGTGCGAGATTTTCACAATTTGTACATGATACAAGTTAGCAAGCAAATTAGAAAATTTAGTTTGATTCAACTCGATGGTGTAAAAATCTTACAATTATGAATAATACATAATTACCATTAATGAATTTACTTACAACATAATAAGAATCCCCCATTTACATGGTGGTACTTCTTCCTAAATTGCTACATAGGATAGGTAACAAGCTTTTAGAACTAGAAAACAGTCGCTCGCATCAATGCATCCGGAGAATGCCCACACTTCCTCGGACAGACTCTCTGAAGGGTGAACTCCGGTGACTGCTTATGGCAGTTCCGGTTCACCCTTGGCGGCACGTGAGTGTAAATTCCGGATTTGTAATGTTGCTTCCGCAGAGTACTTTTTATATAGGACTCACCACTAGGTAAATGGTGTTGCCTCATAGGTGAGTCCCACATTACCATCTACGTCTTCCCGGGCGCAGTAGTACCCTATGCGTATATGTAATGCATTTTTTTTCCGTATAAAGGGGTCCTACCAAGCGCGATGACGAGCGTTCATATGAACGTAGCCTTAGAATACGCTCATTAGCAACGCGAGTAGCTAAACTGCTGATAATTTTACTGTTTATTGAACAAATAGACCGCTCTTTGTAAGTTATACGAGTTTCGTACGTGTTTTCACAATGAGTAAACACGATTATGTAGGTCGCGTTTTTACGTTACGTTTACGTTACGGACGGCCGGACACCTCAATTATAATTATGTTCCAGTTTTATTTTCAAGTTTCAGATGAATGTGGGCTGTTTGCATGGAGCTTAGGGTTGTTTTGATTTTGTTCGATAACATTTACGCAGTAACCGACGGACAAAACATTTTTCAATAATTAATCAGTTAAGTACAAATAATGATGCTAAAATCAGAATTTTAAAGAAGTTTAATTATATTAATTTCAGTACCGATACAATATTGAGGATTGTTTTTAAAGGTACCTAGAATAAATGATTGTTCTATTTACTTGTACTTTATTTCTGAAGAAATATGTGGAAATATAATGTCAATGTATCCCCCCAAGTAGCTAAATGTGAAAAAATCCTATCTTCCCTACCAGTAGGGATATGTGGAACAGGCGCTAATTTCATAAATCATCTTTATAAATATCTTCTTTCATTTTATATATAAATATATCTTTACCTACATTATTTTTTAATTAAATTTTGGCGATTGTGGTTTTTATTACAAATATACACGCGGCTTACTTGCAATGTCTATCCTCTAACTAAACTACGTAAGACTCAGAATGGAATAAGTAAATATAATAAATTGTAATAGAATCACGTAGAAGGCAGAATGACGCTGCAGATTAAAAGAGCTTTGTAAACCAAAGAAAATATTCAGATTATTTTTGTAATTCATTTAGTGAATTCCTTGTACATATTTAAGTAAAATAATATGTTAACACATACGTAAAGAAAAAGGTAAGATTTATAAGATAAAATAAGATTGTTTTAAAGTTCAAAACACCTGTTAGGCCTTTCAATAATTAATTAGTTTTCGGTAAAAAGTATGAAACACTCTCTTAAGTTGTGTTATCCGGCTAATACGGCTAGGGTGGGTTTTAACGACTGCATCTTACGACAACAACGGCTGTTCGTGCCTTCTAAAGCACGGAGGAGGTCGAGATATTTTTGAATTTGAACACCCATCCCAAAAACATCAACACAAAAAATACCTCTGCTAATGTGTGTTTTGGCTGAATAAGGCTAAATATTACAGCATTCGTATCACATGAGGACGTCTCTGTTATTTCTGGTCGTGAGTCATGCTCGATCACGGCAGATAGACAGGGTTGACAGCGGTTGTTATTACAACTTGACAGATTGGCCAGTCAATTTATTAAATAACAGGCCGATCTCCATAGATCTCCTCCATGTCGCGTATAGCGGCCCATAAAACAATGCTACCTCCCCCCCCCCCCTTCCCTTGGGTGTCGCAAAAGACGGCTAACGGACTAAATACTGCATATATATCCAACAGCATAGAGCGGCGATGAGCTCACTACCTGTCACGATTAGCACATGTGCAGTCGCTATTTAGTGAAAAGTGAACTATGCAGAGGACTGCATTTGCGGTCCTCATTGCCTAGTCTCTGACTAACCCTTCGGGGATAATAGTCGTGATTATATGTATGTATCTCTATAGCTTTGTAAGTAACGTAACTCAGTTTTGAGGGATCGTTTGTGCAGTTAATTAAAGTAATTGTAGATAATTTCTATATTTTCATGTTAATTAAAAGGTAATCTAAATGAAAAAACCAACCCAGAGCTAGGTAGCAGAAAAGCTGTAAAATATGTATTTATATAAAATTATGTAACACGCATCCATTAAAAAAATGCATCTGTTCATTTACCTTAATACGATAACAGATGCATTCGGAACCGACGCTCCTCGTTCCTCGTAGCTGCTTATTGACCGCCTTCGCAACCCGCGCGAAATCCCCAAAAACCATACCATATTATACGAGTATGTCTGAAAAACAGTCGCTGATTGGTCGTGAGCGATTCCCGCGCCAAATCTTGCGGACAGCGAAAAACAAACTTCATAAATATTGAACTCATTGTATATAGCATGTCTAGCGAAATTGATGATATCAAGCCAAAAAAACTTCTAGGTACAAATGTTTTAATAAAACCGGGACAAGGCGGAGACAGCCCTAAGCACTTATCAGGTCACAGTCAGTCAGGAGGACGAAAATAGTCAACCATTCACACCGCACACCGTAAGGGCGACGACACACGTTACGATTATGACATAATTTATGATAGCTGGAACAGGAGGTGCCGCATTATAGAGAGTTGTGTAACCTTTTAATGGACGTTAATAATAGATACCTCAAGCTTTTCCCTATTTATACTACGGGGAATTATATTGGTAGGTTTTTCGTTATTCATTTCATCATATTGAATTATTTCATAGCGGTACAGTCTCGACAAACTGTTAAATATCTTTAATACATTTTGAATCTTATCATTTGGATTTAAGGATCAATATCATAGTTTTGGGTAGGTTGACCAGGGGCTTTACCAACCAACCACCAACTCTTATCTTCATGTTACTATGCAAAATTCGCAAGGGAATCAGCATATAAATCTTACTTTTATTTGGATTTAAGGATCAATATCATAGTTTTGGGTAGGTTGACCAGGGGCTTTACCAACCAACCACCAACTCTTATCTTCATGTTACTATGCAAAATTCGCAAGGGAATCAGCATATAAATCTTACTTTTAAAGACTTCATACTATTACTCATAATCAAAGTGTGAACTTTGTATTGCAACCTGGGTTGATATTTTTTTAGTAAAAAGAAAATAATATTTACAAACCTATACTAGTGGTTTTGAATTCCATTATTTTGCAAATGACCAAAACAGTCATTTCAATCAGTCAACACAGCAGCCGCCAAGCGATTGTGGAAGTTTTTAAATACAGCTATTTTGAGGCTTAGGTCACGTGTCATAGCTAGGCTAGCTAGCATACATACGAATAGTTAGTTTGTAGTGCTGTTATGCCAAAATTAGTGGCTGGTTTGGGTTATTTTTCCGCTAGGTACAAATGTTTGTGAAGGTTAGTGATACAAGCATATTCTCTTTTTATCCATGTAGGTATTGTTTTCATGTTTTACCGTTAGAGTTTAGTTGTATTGTACACGTTTTTCACTAGTAGCAACGGTTGAACTTTATATATTTACAATCTAAAAAACAAACAGTGTTTGGTGTTTCTTTTACCAAAGTTAAGTTTGTCTAAAGTAACCTAAAATTATTAATAGAAATAATACTATTTCGACGGGTCCAACTTAAACGAATGCAAACCGCAAAATGACGAAAACAATTTTTTTAGCCTTAAAATAACCATAATTTTGTATTCTGAAAAATTAAAATTTTATATCAATTAGTTTTGAATATACAAATTTGTAAATTGATGCAAGTGACACAATTTTAGCTAAGCAACTGTCAACACTGATGTAATCTACTTGCACCAGCAGCGTAGGTAGTTGCGATCCACGCGGCACGTGAATGCAAGTGATTCGTCACACTAGTATGCGCGCGGCGCCGTTCGAGTACGTGAGACACTGGTATAACTGCAATGAATTTCCACTTTAATTATTAATTTTATAAAAGTAATGCATTTTTGTCACATTTGTCAACCAGCTTCAAAAAATTATCAATATACTTACACAAAAATGCATGTTAAAAGTAATGTTTTGAAATATTTTTTATTTAATGTGTAAAAAATACTGTACACTGTAAACTGGTATAACTGGCCACTTACACCACTTTACGTCTAATATTTTATGAAAAACATGTTTAAAATAATGCAAAAGAAGCTATTTCCTAAAGTTTGAAAAAATCTTAAAAATTAAGTATGCAGTCTTTTCTCAATCATGTTCAAGTATAACATTTCAAGATTTCAAATATTTATGTTAACATATGTCAAAGTTATAAGCATTACAACTTTTAGACCGCTCTCCTGTAAAGTTGTGCTTTTGCACTTGCACTACTATACTCAGGACCCGTCATTCATGTAAATTGTTGTAAAGCTCATGTAAAGCGTTACAAACAAAGACACTTATTTTTGTACACATACTCGTAATATTGGGGAAAGCCTGGAAGAAAGTGAAATAACAGAAAGACAAAGAGGAAATTAACTATCTTGGTCTATACCATCCCATGATGAGGAGAGATAAAACGCACGTGACATGATAAGTTAGGAGCATGATGGAAGTGCACATGTGCTCAGCGTGATAGAAGGTGAGCCCATCGCCGCTCTAGTTTCCAATTCATCTGTTTTTATTTTTAGAGGAAACACTACGTGGAAGTGTCATGCAAAATTCTCATACAAAACACAGAAAAACGACGTTTCGTAGTCCCCTGTTTTCTTCTTCAGAACTGGACCCTTTTTTATTACTTTTTCAGCATCGGTTTAAGAAAGAGATTTTCTATGTCTGTATGTTTGATTTTTTGCATTATAACCAGGAGCCTTCAAAGTTTAGCGAAATCACTCCGTTTTAAATCGTCTTCAGAAACAATAAGTGGCTAGTTTAAAAAAAAATCAAACATACAGACGTAGAAAATCTCTTTCTTTAACCGATGCTGAAAAAGTAATAAAAATTGGTCCCGTTCTGAAGGAGGAAACAGGGGACTACGAAACGTCGTTTTTCTGTGTTTTGTATGAGAAATTAGCATGCCACTTCCACGTACTGTTTCCTCTTAAGAGGGTTTACGCATTTCGGTTTCCCATACAAACTTCCAAGTCGAAATTTTTGAAAACTAATCAACCAATTTTAACGAAACTTTGCATGCTAAAGTAACATTTAGAGATCTAAATAGTTTGTTGAAAACATTTTTAAAAAACGTTTATTTAACTGAGTTATTGCGATTTTAAACTTTCTTTAATGGACTTCAAATCGCAATAATTCAGCTAAATATACATTTTTTTTAAATGTTTTCAACAAACTATTTAGATTCTTGTCTTTTACTTTGGCATGCAAAGTTTCATTACAATTGGCTTTATAGTTTAAAAAAAATTCGACTTGGAAGTTTGTATGGGAAACCGAAATGCGTAAGCCCTCTTAATGCGCGATCGATAGGGCTCATCGCAATTAGTCTACCTGTACAGGCTTGGCAGTTGACAGTGCCGCTTAATTGCGGCTGAGGTCACGATCAGTAAACACTCCCCGAAACCGAGTTTTCGTGGGTTCGCCAGCCGGCAGGTCAATGTACTGTCGGAAACTGTCCTCTTTTGTTTCAGTAAATTATAGAAAAAACGAATTCTAAAGAACAGTTGTGAAACCGTAATGTATTGTACTCATCCGAGTACCGGCCTTTGTAGTAGTGGCTCATCAAATGAACAAATGCGACCTCGTCACTTTTTCGTGAATGTCGTATGAGCTGTTTTAGGGACTATATTAAGGGTTACATACATAAGTGTATGAGCAATTTTATGATATGTAGGTACAAATTCAGCCAAAGGTTCATCACCTACCTCTCTAAGTGCATAGAAACTGCAGCTTTTGTGTGTCGTTAAATGGAAATGACTTATACATATTTAATGCCTGTTTCCCGGTTTCCCTGCTCACCTGGAGCAGGGACCACTGCTTTCCGATTTGAAGACCGTTATGACTGGTGGTGGTCACCTTATTTTAGGACGAATAAAGTATTTTTTCATTTTGTTAGAACTAAAAAAAAGTATAGCTTAAAAAAGAGTATTCATTTTTTTGTCCTTAAAAACGTATTATTCGTTGCTCTTTGCGACATTTACCAAATATTTGTCATATACTTAAACAGTTTTGTAGTATTTAAGTAGAGTATTTTAGCGTACTTTAATAGTGTCGTAGATTATAAAGTACGCCTATACATAAAAAGAGGACAATACTCTATTTTAGAGTACGGGTGGCAACTGGTAACCCTATAGTTATGACGGTATTCGGTGGATGAAAGATACGGTGATGATGACTGTGCTACGTGTCTGACGCTGCATCAGCGGTCCTCCTGAATTTCACTTTCACTTAACATCATTGTGGAAGATCTGTTGATCGAAGGTGGAGACTATAAAAATGTGTTTACCGCTATAAAAGCACAATGCACGGTTGGAACTCTGCCGGAGTGAAATAACTTCTACGGATTTCCTTTGTAATACGATTCAATACGAGTCGCCTGTGAGGTGGAGCAAGTTTTAGAAGGCGTAGCAATTCTAAGGACGCAAAGAGTACAATAGTCACAATAGTCCTGCTTTACGTCGTCGGATCGAGTAGCAGAACTCTTTTAAAAAATCCAGACTGTACTATAAGTTACACAAGTGAAATAACGACCTACTAGCGCGAACCTGCTTGACCTTATAACTAATAGTAATAACCTTACTTATAAACGTTACATACTTAATTTTAAGTAATACTTATTAGTCATTTAGGAAGTGCTTTTTCAAGATATTAAAGCTTAAGTAACGTTTGTAAGTAAGGTGGCCATACAAACGTTAATGTTTTGAAGCTTACAAGTTAAACAGAATACGAAATTAGAATCTCACTGCATGTTTATCAATAAGTAGGTATTCCGCTTTTGAGGTTCGAAATTTGGAAGATCAAGAAAATATCTTCTTCGTTAACATTTATCTATGTATATGCATTTTTTTTTGTTTTATGTTACAAATTCCTGTGTGATCGTGACAATTTTTTTGTTTCTGTTTCAAGTCCGCTCGTAATCATGGCTATTTTTACACTTTTTTCTGTTTATAAAACGTACGGTGAAGTTTTATATCACATGAAAAAAGAGGGGTGGTTTTGTTCGTTCAGATAGTAGTTTTTCTAACATCCTTACTTACTGCTTTTCTATAACTTAGTCCATTCAAGTGATCGTGACCCAAAGCTTTAGGAAAGCCTGTGGCCAGTAGTGAGATTTTTTATTAATATAACACGGCATACATCCTGCCTGATGGTCCATGTTTAAGGACATATCAGTGAAGCCACAGTTCTGACGCAGTACCGGCACAGTGAAAAATATTCTTCAATACATTCTCTATGAACGTATCCCCACATATCAGTGTCAGTGACGACACAGCTCTCAGTGATATGTGGGGATACGTTCATAGAGAATGTATGAATGAATACTTTTCACTGTGCCGGTACTGCGCCGGTACTACGTCGGAACTGTGGCTTCACTGACATGTGTGAATTAACCTTTATAGCATGATGATGATCACACTAATATACTCCTACTACTACCCGATGTGGAACTAGGCCTCCGAAGTTAAAGACGCCATTTTGCTCGGTCTTGTGTTTGTGCCAGTTCCGACCATTCCATAATGTTAGGTCTTTGGCGAATACCCTTCCAGCGATGTCGTGGACGGCCTGCAGGCGACGTCGTCGTCCGGACGACGCGACGTCCGGTCCAGTTGATTGCCCTAGATAAGCACTTTTGGCTGCCTCTCCCATTCTTTCCACATGTCCTAGCCAACGAAGTCGGGACGATTTTTCATTTCGCCTATTGTGCTCTAAACACACTAATATGATTAAAGTAATTAAAAAATTATACAATAGGGTTAATTCTTCATTGTTACATTTTAACCAAATACTTGAGCAGACAGCCATTGTTGCAAAGCGAAGCCTAGCAAAGTTCAACTTACGATAACATTGTTGCAATATGAAAAAGTTGGAAGGAGTTCTTGAGTTTACTTCGAAACATCAACTAACTCATAAAACTTTCGTTGTTCAAAGTGAGGTTAAAACTAAGCAATAGAACTGCTATTATATCACTATTATATAACAGGGTTCAGAACCATCGCTGCAGATTTTGTTATCATATATGTTTTATAACAGTGTCGCGAATAGCGGTGAAGGAATACTACTACCCCCATCTTCCCTTGGGTGTCGGAAAAATGCGACTAACGGGCTAAATACTGCACATACATCCAACAGCATAGAGCGGCGATAGGCTCACCACCTGTCACGCTGAGCACATGTGCAGTCGCTATTTGGTGAAAAGTGGACTATGGCAGAGGACTGCTTTTATTATCCTCGTTGCCTAGTCTCTGACTAACCCTTAGGGGATAAAAGTCGTGTATATGTATTATATGTGTACATGACACGATGAATGTTTGTATAACTAGCTCTAAATGAGTTTTTTATCTTTTGTGTTTAAGCTACTGACTTACTTGAATCATTTAATTAACGGAGCAATAACTTAATTTCAACAATTGAGGCCTTTGCTGCAGCGTGACAGTATGTAATGTAGGGCATGCTATTTACTTATCGATACCTACTAAAAACGAAGTTATGTAACGGTTAACTTTAAATAATGTAGCAGAGGTATTGCGGTTCGTTTAAAACTTTTAACTTAAACACTTACTGGCAAATAGGTTAACCAGCCAAATGGAGGCACGAACAGTTTCATTATAAAATGAGAGGAAACTTTAACTCGAAACTATTCGCAAACGTCAGAACTTTTTCATAGGAGACCTCCGGTAAAATCTAATAACTGAGGCTGGAAATAGGGAAATCTCGTCCACCAACACGACTGTGAGAATTAAAGCGGGCTTTATGCAGTTTTAAATAGGAAATAGTACGGTCAAAAGGTTATTTATGCATTTCATTTTAAGCTTTCAAACCTTTTTTAGGGTTCCGTAGCCAAATGACAAAAAACGGAACACTTATGGATTCGTCATGTCTGTTTGTCCATCCGTATGTCACAGCCACTTTTTTCTAGAGAAAAAAGAACTATACTGTTAAAACTTGGTAAGTAGATGTAATCTGTGAACCGCATTAAGATTTTCACACAAAAATAGAAAAAATAACAATAAATTTTGGGGGTTTCCCCATACTTAGAACTGAAACTCAAAAAATTTTTTTCATCTTACCCATCCTTGTGGGGTATCTATGGATAGGTCTGCAAAAATGATATTGAGGTTTCTAATTTTATTTTTTTCTAAACTTAATAGGTATTTTGCGCAAGAGACACTTCCAAAGTGATAAAATGTGTCCCCCCCCTGTAACTTCTAAAATAAGAGAATGATAAAACAAAAAATATATATATGATGTACATTACCATGCAAACTTCCACCGAAAATTGGTTTGAATGAAATCTAGTAACTAGTTTTTTTTTAATACGTCATAAATTAATTAATTTAAAAAAATACACTATCATTAAAACATCGATCTAAGTTACAACGAACTACAAGAACTTTTATATGATGTTACTTGCTGCCAGAGAACCCTTCGTGGGCGAGTCCGACTCGCACTTGGCCGGTTTTTTTGTGAATGGCTCGTGACGTGACCGCATTACCCGTGCTAGAGCAGGAATTATTATACAATTTACTGAAGTTGTAAACGGTCATAATGAAGCATTTAAATGCCCAATTAACAACGAAAGATTATAAGACACCACCAGTGGCGTTAAACAGAATTAAAAATATAAATTAAAAGGGGATAATTAGACCACGTTATCGTTAATAAAGATGTTTTTGACCAAATATAATTATTTTAATCAGGTGGTACTTTGCTTTGCACTATTGATAAACGAATAAAGGTAGACGTCCATTAGCGGCGGATCGAGCCGGGGCGGATCGGTACGGGTCGCATCGCATACGTAAAACTGCTATCGCGATGCGGCCCGCCCCGACCCGCCGCTAGTGGACGGTATTTCATAATAAATACAGGCAGGCGGATTTTTGCGATGCGATGCGCTCCGGCCCGATCCGCTTAGTGGACGCGAGCCTTAAGTTAGCAGAACTACTCACACTCTTTCTCTCTCTTATCATCGGCTTGTAAACGTTCCACTGACGGCCACAGAGACACAGACCTTCTCACATGGATAGAAGGACACGTTGAGAGATGGACCTACCCAGGCTGGCCTAATGCGTGTTCTTGCGTAATAGTCTAAGATCTGAGTATAGAACGACCTTCACCGGGCCGGTTAATGGATGAAAACTATATTTTTATATCAAATTTAATTATGTTACAAAATATATCGCGAGTGGGTTGGCTGAAAAATTTCAGTCCACTACCTATAATGATTAATTTAATATTTTTGTTTTTAACATTGCACTGGTTTGGTGTGTGTGTGTGTTTGTAATTAGATTATCTTTATATAAACATAAATTTTATTTATTTAACCAGACGGTTGCAAATTACTAATATTGACTTACCTGTTTACACCTGCCTACCCAATGTTATGACGGGATAAAAATAGTCAATCTAACGTTTGCATATTCTACAGGCTTCATACTTTCGATTGGTACCTATGTATGTATTATCCAAACCAGTGCATAATTTTTTTAAACACACTTGCAATATATTTTTTAACACATTAAATTTGATATAAAATACTTTTCATCCATTAACCGGCCAAGTGAAGGTCGTTGTATACTCGGATCCTCTACTATTAACTCGTAAATTTTTTTAACGTATTCGTATTATTCTGGCTAGCAGCGTCAGGGTTCACTTTTCTATTTTAGTTTATCACAATAATACATAGTTTTATAATAACCGTTTAGTAGGTACGAGTATAAGGCTGGTTTCACAGTCACGCGTTTGACCAGCGTCGGCCACACGCGCGCGCTACACTACATAGTAGTTGCGCGTTTGAACTGCATGATGACTATGAAACGCAACCTACAATCTAGTGTAATTGTAGCGCGCGCGTGTGGCCGGCGCTGGCGGTCAAACGCGTGACTGTGAAACCAGCCTAAACCAATGATATATTGAGATAACTACTTTTATGTATGTTGTCTCGCCCAATGACTGAGTGACTGTACTTACGCATAAAAATAAAGTCGATTATGAAAACAAAACTCCGGGAAGAATTTAAAACATTTTTTTTTAAATCTCGGAACGCACAACCTACTTAACTGTTCGAATGAAATCCGTAGTAGCTTTTCCATTAGCAGGTGGAATAAGACGGAACAAATTAAAATAAGCTCGAAGAAGAGATGGCCAGTAAACCAATTTCATTCAGCCAACCGAAAGGCGGAAGAGAAAAACTTTTCCTAACATTTTTATTAACCTTCATTATTTGAGTAGCTGGATTTGCAGGCATTTTTATTATTAACATTTGTACCGTCGACTTACGTTCCTACTTTAACCTCAGTAAGATTCTTAGAACATGACGATATGCGATGTATCGATTAAGTATAGTGCGACTACTTGTCAATCATAGTATATATCATATCGTTTTGTAATTTTAAATATTATGAGGTTAATTAGATTTTATTAAAAAGAGGCTTAGACAACAAGCTTTTAAAAATAAATATTTATGAACAAATAAAATTTCTTTATTTTTATCGCAAACGGATAAATGGTCCCCTTTTTATAGATGACGAACTGTTTGCGCAAGTGAGAACGAAGCGTTTTCATGACGTAGGTACTTTTTCCGCTCTGACCGCCGCGTCGCGATCTTTCCGTTCTTTTTACCACGCCGTTCGCGACATTTCATTAATTTTAATCTTAGTGGTCCAATAATGCGTACCCCCTGAAAGTTGGATAAGGATACGGCGTACAAACAAAGAAACATTCATTTTCATGTATATAACAGCTGTTAGCTGGTGTCAGTTTCCTACATTACGAACGATTCACATGTGAGACTGCGCCTGCGCACGGATGTAAGAGCGCAAGTGTATCGACGCGACGCCCATTGAGTAATGCGCGTGATGTGTGCGCGCGCCACAAATGCTCCCGACACGTAACCCCTTCATTCGAGTTACATTTAGATTGAAGAAGCAGTTGGGTAACTTTAGTGTACTGTGTAACGGATATAGATATCCGTAAAATTATGTTCGTTCAATAAGGGATACCAACATGTAGAATAGACTAATAGTAATGCATTGTAGAGTGCGATAATGTATTCAACCAAAGGACGACTTAATGTTATTATCTATCACTTCACTTGATAGTCATGATGAAAAATAAAACAAAAATAAAATAGATGTAATAAGATCCAATCTTTTTAATCTAGAATTACAGTTATTTTAACTCTCCATGCTTCACGTAGATAAAAGTTACGTTTATCACAACGTTCAGAGGTAATCCCCTGGACCCCTCAAACTTCCCCTCCCCAGGAAACTTTACGTAGGTACTCAATAACGTGAGTGGGGATTCATTATGATATGGTGATATAAGTAATGAAATGATGTTATTAATATATTGATAAGGGTTGCGAAGTTATGGTGATTATTTGTGTACTTTATAATGTTTTAAGTTAAAATATGGATAATAACAAAAGCGTCAATCAAAATCAACATTTTAATACTTTTACACAAAGAAACAAAAAAAGCAATTATTCACAAATTAAAACATGGATACTTTTTTGGCTTAGCATTATTAATTATATTTTATACATGTAAGTAATCTAAAAATATCTCTATACATTTTTAAGAATATAAACATAATAAGAAACATAAAATAAAAGTAGCAGTAGTTATTTAATTCCAGTTATTAAAGCTTATCTGCCGTCATTCATCACATTGTTCTATAACAACAGACAATATTGCAATGCCAGTCATTCGATGAGCCGTTTTAAATCCTTATAGCACCTGTTAATTAAAGGTAATCATAATTAAACATTCGAAATAAATAGACATAAATACATTAAGTTATGTAAAATACGGCATTTTATAAAATCACACTACTTACTTACATTTAAGATGACCGACGCGTCGATGTCCCGTACCGTACGCTGCGCATACGACGCGACCACTACACCGCTGCCGTTTAATGATTTGGCAAACGTCACAACTAGGCGGGTCAATATTGAATTTACAGGGATATTTATTTCACTGGGGTCTATGAGACCCCACGTGGTGCATGGAGGGTTGAAATATATTATGTCATCGAACTATATTAAAACGCCTCGACGGCCGAGTGCTAAAGCGCTCGGCGCGATATACTGAAGTCCTAGGTTCAATTTCCAGGTCAGGCAAAGTGCGTTTATTGCAAAGTGGCACAGTAGTACCGTAGGCCAGGACGGGACTGGTACACGAGAAATCATACAAGGACCAAACCTCGGGCGGAAGCTGATGCTGTACCCAGAAGTAAAGAAAACAAATCTTTAATACTGGTGGCATTACAAAAATAGAACATAAATATGGTCTTTGTAATACTTGATATTCTATGCGTAATTGACGCCCAAATATAGCTAAGGATGTTATAGTTGGGCGTAAAGATTGTGAAACGTTGAAAAAAATTACTACCTCAGGAGGAAATGGGTACCATTCCCATCTGGGGTTAGGGTTGCCACCTTTTTTTAGGACGAATAAAGTATTTTTCCATTTTGTTAGAACAAAAATAGAGTACATAGCATAAAAAAGAGTATTTATTTTTTTGTCCATAAAAACGTATTTTTTGTTGCTCTTTGCGACATTGAACAAATATTTGTCTCTCTTGAAGACATTTACAGCCTTATTGAAATCAACAGATTTTTTATTAAATTTAGGGTAGCGCTATTCCTTTCGTCTCTCCACTTTACATTCATAAGGGAGAAGACTCTCTCAGTGAACTCTGAAGTACTCATAACCAGTGACGATCAGTTTTATGTAAATAGAGTGTCGTAGAGTACGCCTACATGAAAAAGAGTACAATACTCCATTTTAGAGTACGGGGGCAACCCTACCTGGGGTTGACATTTTTTATCAACGTTTCACAATATTATAGTTGTTTTGTAAAAATAGAAAACATCATTATTATTGAGTTATTAACACATCAATTTAACTCCTGTGAACCCATCTATTGTGGTATGGGTTCACATCAGTAGGTTTAACGTTCATGGATCTTATTGAACCAAGCATCTATAGGTACCTACCTCGGTTGGCTACGACGACACTTCAAAAATGTTTAAAGGTTTGTAGTTAAAACAATAAAAACTCAATTATGAGGGCAGTGATTTTGATATTTACTATCATGAATTTTGTAAAAAAAAAATTAGTTTTAATCTATTATTCGAATCGAAGGTAGCATCAACTCCATATTATTATGAACTCTTACCAAACTATTGATATGTTTACGCTTAATATTATAGAATAGCGACCTCCGTAGCTCAATCGATTGACTATCATAACAGTCACGTGGAATTTTCACACGGAATCCACAACATCGCCCGCCGGACTGTTGTGAACGCCATGCGAACTATGTATTGTAAACTTCTATGCAACGACTAAATGATGCAGACTAATGGCGGCTACACATCAGCACCATAAACAAATGGCAACAGTTCCTTGTCTATTAGTTAGCGGCATCGTATAACGACTAGATTCGTTGCTTTAATCTCAACGATTATTTACGTAGTTTATTTTTTTATTTATTTTGGTGTTTTTATTTATTTTTATCAGGCAACAATGGGCCATAGTAACATAAATACCTTAAAAGATTTGACTACACGATACGATTTAAAGATAAAATACTAACGCGTTTTAGCGAATTAGTGAATTTGTTTTAAGTATTTTAAATCATATTGCAAAGGTGTCGTTGGAAAGCGGACAGGCAAGAGAAATGAATTCGTTTCAGGTCGTTTTAAACAACAACAACGTGCAACGATATGTTAAAACGAGTAGATTATCGTAATATGTTTCATTTCAATGTGTAGTTTGCGTAAACTTTATTAAACAAGGCATACAATAATATCTACTACTTTTTTTATCTGCAACGGGTAAGCGCTTGGCCTTCATCTCACCTGCTGGTAAGTGACGATAAGGCCAAAGGTCTCTAAGGAACTGGCTATCTTATCTCAAACTATCGGAACACAACAATGCTATAAACATCGTTGTTATGGCGGCAGACTTAGATAAGATGGAGGTAGCTAGCCAGGCTGACGTAACAGCCCTACCACCAACCAAACTAAGCACACAAAGATGTACCCCCCCGCTGGGAATCGAACCCGGGACCTCTGGGTCTGAAACCGGTGGCTTAGCCACTAGACCACAGAGGCGGTTAAAATTCTACTATAGACATTCAAGAACACAACAGGACTGCACATAGTTCGTAGTCGCCATTTAGGACACCTTAGGAAAGAGAGGGAGTGGTAATACCCTACTATCATCACACTATCACACTAATATTATAAAGGCGAAAGTTTGTGAGTGTGTATGTTTGTTACTCTTTCACGTAAAAACTACTGAGTGGATTTGGATGAAATTCGGCATACAGATAGTTTATAATCTGGATTAACACATAGGATACTTTTTTTTTCCGATATTCCCACGGAAACGGGAACCACGCGGGTGAAACCGCAAGCGGCCGCTAGTTCTTTATAATTGAGCCGCTACCTACGCGACCCGGCTCTACATGATCGCAACGAAAATGTTTTCAACATTTTCTGAATTGTAAATTTTGCAACACCTATTTTTTGGAGTCTTTACCCGTGGTCCCGGTGGGTCGACCCATTACCGGGTCCACAGGTAATTTTAATTACCCGTGGTCCCATGGCACTAGGGATTACATTTGGATGAATATTTCGACTTCGATTATATCGATATTAAATTAATTACAAAAATGAAAAATATAAAAAATAAGTAAGTAATTAAGGGTGGATTCGACCAAACTGGAATAAGACTTACTCTGAGATTAGTCCATACAAATTCAGCGTTTAATCTAGGTATAAGACCTTATTCCAGTTTGGTCGAATCCACCATAAGTATAATAAACAAAAAAATATATATACTTACTAAGTAAGTAAGGAAGTGATGATGTATGTGCCGTCTTTAGTCCGTTAGCCGCCTTTTACGACACGCGAGTGAAGAAAGGGGTTGGTAGTATTATTATAATGAACCCATCGCCGCTATATGCTGTAGGATGTATGTACATAGGTAATCTTAAGTTGAAGTTCATGGTTGTAATTAATTTAGTATCGATATAATCGAAGTCGAAATAATCATCCAAATGTAATCCCTAGTGCCATGGGACCACGGGGAATTAAAATTACCCGTGGACCCGGTAATGGGTCGACCCACCGGGTCCACGGGTAAAGACTGATTTTTTGCGTTAAATGATAGCTATTTTAGTAAACATTTACAAATATTTGTTTTTCCTCACAAATGTAGGCACAACATCATTCGTATTTACAACTCCTCGGTCACTATCGCTGCATGCGTAGAAGCTGATGAGTCACTTCATCCATACAATAATTACAGTTACTGTACTTAAATGAAGCGAGGCCCTTCTATTGTAAGGACGATAATTGGAGCTACTGTTCAACTATGATAATATACACGAGGCGCTAGCGAGGCCGTGTGATTTTTTAATTAGTACCGTGATTTAAGGCAGCCTAGAGCACAATAGCCCGTGCACGGCCTTTCATTATTAATTAATGAATGAAAATACTTTACTGCGCTAAAACAAAATAATGTAACACAAAATAAACAGTACCATTATCGGATTCTTTAAGTTAAAGTCAAATTATTTACTAAATATTTAAACCTTTACAAGCAGTTATTGACGTCAAAAACAAAAATAACAGTTAACTACCGTGTAGTTAAATCTTAAAAACTAATCTAACTAACTAACTAATCTACCACTAGTTCGGATTTTGGGAGAGCCTTCCACTGAGAAGAACCTGGCAAGAAACGTAACAAACAAACTAATATTCTACAATAGTAACGATGGCAGTGAATTGGAAATAATGGAACCGCTATTTGCCCATAAAACTTTCAAATGTTTACTTTTATTGTCACCACCAGAAGGTCAACTTATTCAAAACTGTAAAATTACTATAATCGATATTGATTCTTATACCACAAAGATAAAGTTTAATATTAGTTGACGAAATTCGATATTTGTGATACATTGATCTGCTGGCGTCTAGCGTCTGTACAATAGCGCTAATAAATATACTATAGTTTCAAAAAATCCTGATCTATAAATTTATTGTTAACTTATCGTAACGAAAATCTCTATGAAAAACTTCAGCTTTCAGGCACTAAGGTTTGGAATTAATAAGTATTAATTTAAAAGCATTTTTTTTCTCTATATTTACTAAAATGAGGGTAACTAACATAGGTATCTACTTAGAATTATAGAGAGTGTAAGACTGATTATATGTTAATCTACTGTAAACACCCGTCTTGTTCCAATATAAGTTTTTTATAGAGAAAAATATCATCACGTTTATCAATAATCCTGACGACACGCAGTCAGCGCCAAAAACGTTGAAAGAGCGAGCATTAGTAAAAACCTTCCATCTCTTAATACCTACAACAATTTAGTATTTGAAATCCAAGGACAGCCCCTTATCAATAATAACTACACATATAATTTTGGCATAATTGTAAAATGAATGTTATATGTTTTTATGTTAATAAAGAGATTATTATTATTTACTATATTATTTATAAATCGCTTATTTGAAACATCACATTGTCATATAATATTGTCAGTTTGATTTAATACCCAAAATGCTTTTTCAACGTTTGTTAATTTATTATATTTATGTAGAGTACTACGGTGCACAGTGGCAAAACAGATAGCACTTATCAAATGGTGTAATTTTCTACTCCGGCTCGAAGAGACCCGCGTAAACTGTTTAACCGTCCCTCGCCGTCGAACCCGTCCCTTTATATCACATAAAACAAGATAATGATATTACCCCGGAGACATGAAAGCCAATAATGACGTTAGCCGCGGTCGATCACTAAAGTCATCAAGTTCAGCGTAAATGTGTTACACTTTGGAGTTTCGAAAAGCCCCAAAATACGTAGGTGACCTTTAAAGCCACGGTAGTGATGCTGTCGTCAAACGTTTTTGTTGAAACCCTGTTTGTTTCACGTAAACCTATTTTTTTACCCTTTCCCCTGTGATCTGGAGGTTAGACCACTTGGGGCCCTTCTCTCAGCTCTAACAGCAGTATTACCTTGTATATTATTTCTATTACTAATCTTACTACGCAAAATTCGTATGGGAATTGGTATGGTAAGATTAAAGTAATAAGTACTGCTAATAGTTGATCGTAAGACCCTTGGTTGCAAAACCGGTGGACTTCCATTCGGTTAGTGGAATGCACAGAACAGAAAAGCTTTTTTCTGTAATGGCGGTAGTGCTGATTTTAAATCCACCTGGCTTGCTGCCACCATCAAACTTAAGTCTGCCGCTATGTTGTGTAGGGGTAAGATAGTCAGTTAAAGCGGGGATTATAGCGAGGCTATAGGTGGAATGCGTGATGCGATTTTAAAACCATAAGATGCGTTGTGAGCGTTCCTTTAAAAACTTTCTTATCGTCGAGAAAAAGCTTTATTATATTTATGGCAACAAAGTTAATGATTATTTCGTATTACATTTCAGTTGGGCTAAAAAAAAAGAAAACATTTTTTATAAAGCTTACGCAAACACATTGTATTTTGGTTTTATACACGTACTTGTTGGTTAAAATTATTTTACAAAAACTTACTATTTATTTATAATCAAGACAAAGTAAGACACATTTGCTTTAGTCGTGTTGATCGTACTTTCGATAAAAATTTGTCTGTTTTTAAAATAAATCATTATCTAAAACAATGTCACAGGCACAGAGGACGCTACGTGCCTGTCACAGCTGTCGGGCACAGGAAAAGTATGACAAAACGAGGAAGTTGGAAAATTAGGCCTTATTTATACTACGGTAAAATTCGAAATGCTAGCTATGTTAATAGTTAGTTATTACTTTAAAACATAATAAAATTGCTCAATCGCCATTTGCAGTCCTTAGCCAGGAAGTTTTATTATAAGTCCACCTGTTTGGCTGGATGTCAGGTTTCGGCTTCGATTGTACCTGGAAAGAGACAAAAATAAATTATTAGTACTATTTAAAGTATTTTCATAAAGATTAGTAAGATTAGTTTTTTGGAAACAGTAGTTGTCAAACGTTTTCGTATTATTTGTGATTGATTACGTTACATCAGATATATTGGACCACACCTCCTTCTTTACTATAACGTAATAAGAATAGAAAAAAAAACTAGACAACACTTAAAAAAAATCGGTGCTTAATATAAATAATAATAATTTTACAAATTTTATAGTCGTAAAGGAAAACGTAGTCTTCTGCCGACATTCCTATTGGCTTGAATAATTACTCTATTTCTCACGTGGGCAGTTTCACCACACCTTCTGTTTTACGATATTGTAAAAATATATACTTACATACAATGATATTATAATAAAAAAGGTAGATAGGTTATGTCAGTACTAATGTGATGTCAATAATGGACCAAAGTACGTACGAAAGTGTAAGCAAGATAGCATGACAACTAGCTGTAGCGTAAACGAGACAGATAATGTTGTCGGTGGCCTAAGGTAAGCCAATACCTTATATTAGGACGGGGTTGCACAAAAGATCCCAATGGGTCGACGTGCTGCTGCGAGAGGGAGATCTCTGCAGGACCCACTAAGATAAGATAAGATAAGCCAATTAGCACAGTTTTCTGTTGCCAGTTTCTGGCACATGTAACACATCTACCTCTTCTTATTGTAACATCATTGCTTACATACCTAACTGCTCACGGCTATTGTCCCCAGAGGGTTAGGTCAGAGACTAGGCAAAGAGGACCCGCAAAAACAGTATATTGCCACAGTCCACGTTTCAACACATATGCTCAGCGTGATAGGTGGTCAGCCCATCGCCACTCCATGCTGTCAGATCTATGTGCAGTTGTTAGTCCGTTAGTCGCCTTTTACGACATCTAAGGGTACCTATAGATGGGTTGGTAGTATTCTTTTAATAATAAAAATGATATTATAATAATGAAAGTATACACGGTACTCGACTTTATTACTTGCCTAGTGTACCTAAGGCTTTAGTCTGCTTCCAACTGGGAGCTTGGTGCCTAGTTTTTTTTTAATTCGACGAAATTTAATTCACTTAGTTTGTCACCAGAAGGCGCTGCTTCAATGCGAATATTGCCATACAAAATCTCGTTATCGTAACGTAATCAAATGATGGAAAAACCAGAGCCGTAGCTGTAGCCGCCAGTAGCAGTTTATCAGGTTCAGTTTAAGGCGACACTAAGGTATCTTGTTGTCGACGTGGCACGCATAATTCTCATACAAAACAAAGAAAAACGACGTTTCGTAGTCCCCTGTTTCCTCCTTCAGACCTAGACTAATTAACTTTTTCAGCATCATGTAAAGAAAGAGATTTTCTATGTCTGTAGGTATGTTTTATTTTTTTTGCATTAAGTTATTTATTTAATAACCAGGAGCCTTCCAAAATTTAGCGAAATCACTCCGTTTTAAGGCGTATTCAGAAACATTAAGTGGCTGCTTTAAAAAAATCCAACATACAGACATAGAAAATCTGTTTCTTTATCCGGTGCTGAAAAAGTAATAAAAATTGGTCCAGTTGAGAAAACAGAGGACGAAACGTCGTATTTCTGTGTTTTGTATGAGAGTTTTGCATGTCACCTCAACATAGTGTTTCCTTTTAATAAAAAAAAGTTTAAATGAAGTTGCCGCGCCGCTGCGCTGGTTAGCTACTAAAATATACAAGTCAGTCGTCACTTATAATCATCATCATTAAACTATAAAGGTCCCACTGGTGGGCATATGCCTTCACATAGGGAGATTGGGCTACAACAATTGGGTTTACAACAACCGTTACCGACAGCTTTACGTGCCAAGCAAGAAGTACCACACAAAATATTTACGAGTATAACTAGCGGCCGCTCGCGGTTTTACCCGCGTGGTTCCCGTTCCCGTGGGAATATCGGGATAAAAAGTATCCTATGTATTAATCCAGGCTATAAACTATCTGTAATTTCATCCAAATCCATTCAGTAGTTTTTACGTGAAAGAGTAACAAACATCCATCCATATTTACAAACTTTCGCGTTTATAATATTAGTAGGATTTACTACGACTAACGGACTAAAGACTGCACATACATCCAACAACAGCTGCGATGTGCTCACCACCCTAGCAGGAAGAGCACATGTTCAGAGAACTGCTTCTGCGGTCCTCATTGCCTAGTCTCTGATTAACTCTTTGGGGACAATTAAATAGTTGTAGATCCACCTATGAAGGTTTGTATCTTTTCACTCTTTATCCAGTCAAATTTGTAAAGATCTTATGACATACCTACCTACCCATTTTTAGGGTTCCGTAGCCAAATGGCAAACAAACGGAACTCTTGAGAATTCGTCGTGTCTTTCTGTCCGTCCGTATGTCACAGCCACTTTTTTCCGTAACTATAAGAACTATACTGTTGTAACTTGGTAAGTAGATGTATTCTGTGAACCGCATTAAGATTTTCATACCGAAACAGAAAACAAAACAATAAATTTTGGGGGTTCCCCATTTCTACTTAGAACTGAAACTTTTTTTTTCAAAACCATACGTGTGGGGTATCTATGGATAGGTCTTCAAAAATGATATTGAGGTTTCTAATATAATTTTATTCTAAACTGAATAGTTGCGCGAAAGACATTTCCAAAGTGGTAAAATGTGTCTGTGTCCCCCCCCCCCCCCCCCCTGTAACTTCTAAAATAAGAGAATAATAAAACTAAAAAAAAAATATAGGATGTACCTACATTACCATGCAAACTTCCACCGAAAGTTGGTTTGAACGAGATCTAGTAAGTAGTTTTTTTTAATACGTCATAAATTAATTAATTTAAAAAAATACACTATTCTTAAAACATCGATCAAAGTTACAACGAACTACAAGAACTTTTATATGATGTTACTTGCTGCTACGGAACCCTTCATGGGCGAGTCCGACTCGCACTTGGCCGGTTTTTTTATAAAGAACGCACGTAGGTACTGTCGAACTCGTAAAGGTTGGGGGGCGTTTGTTTTAATAACAACAACCTTTATTTATTATACGACTTATTTATTGCACTACAGATCGTTCTTCTCAATTCCCGGTTTGACATCTTGTCATTTCAAATTACGTTTTTTATAAATTACTATAAAGTAAAACCAGCCAGCGCCATAACATGGTATAAACTCTACAGTACTTGCTTTAAGTTTACTTAAGTAAATAAGATTCCCATGTGACTTAAGTGGTAATCTAAAATTGAGAATATCGCTAAGTATAGGTACCATCGGTTGTTATGACGACGCAACGTCCCTCGGGAGACTTTGTGAATAGTCAGTTATTAACTGAGAACTCTGCATCACGTAATTGGAAAATGTTCCTGTTTAAATAACGTTTTCCATTAGTTTTGTACAGTCAGTAAACGCTGTAAGTTAATTAATTAGGAAAGCTGTGGACGCTTAAATAACTTAACGTGCCTGGAGCAAGCTATTTTAATCTTTATTTTTTTTCTTTTTACCTTTGTGATGTTTGGATATGACATCTTTGACTTCTTGGCGGGTAAGTGTTTCATGTTCTGTTTTATTTTCAAAAAAATGTGTTTAGTCCATAACATTAAACATTTATATAAAAACTATAACTCAATATCATCTTCCTATTTCTTTTTATTATTTTATTTATGCAATGAAAATATTTGCTATTATCTCTCTTAATTGAAACTGCTAATTCAACATAATGCTAACCGCACCAAGACATGACCACAGTATAATGCGCCATTAGGTACAGTCACCAGTATTAAGATACTATGTACTATATACTGCATATAGATAATATACATAAGAAAATAAACTATCTCCTTCGTAAACTTTTTCTTATTTTAATAGTAGATAATGTTGAGTGTTCTTATGAATGTTTAATGGTCAATGATATTTTCACAAATCCCCTTCAGCCTTAGAGCATGAAACCAACTGCTCCTCTAAGCCTTGAGCAAATATGTGGGTGGGACTTTACTGAGATTTTTACACTTAAACGAAGCTACTTTAACTATTTATTTTTTCTAAATTAACCTACGCATCTATTTTGTTTGATTACCGGACGCCAGAACGCTGAAAACTTGCACTTCTCACAATCGACAAAGAAAAAAAACTCTAGCCGGTGTACGAGCTTCATGGTGCAGCGGATAAGATGTTCGGCTACATGGAAGTGACATGCAAAATTCTCAAACAAAACTAAGATCTAAAACAGAAAATCGACGTTTCGTAGTCCCCTATTTCCTTCTTCAGAACTGGACCAATTGTATGTTTTTTCAGCATTGGTTAAAGAAAGAGATTTTTACTTGCCTTTGCCTTCAAAATTTATCGAAATCACTCCGTTTTAAGGCGCATCCAGAAGCATTAAGTGGCTGGTTTAAAATAAAATCAAACATACAGACATAGAAAATCTCTTTCTTTAACCGATGCTGAAAAAGTAATAAAAATTAGTCCAGTTCTAAAGGAGGAAAACGTTTTTTTTCTGTGTTAGATCTGTGTTTTGTATGAGAATTTTGCATGCCACTTCCACGTAGTGTTTCTTCTTAAGCACTTTCGCATCCACTCCATCCATAAACATAACTGAATGGGTCAAATTAAAAACACCTCGAGAGCTCCTCCGTCGGAAGGCACGGTATATCGATGGTCCCGTTTTTTGTCGTAAGATGGCTGATGATGACTGCCATCTTACGCAGCATATGCTGTTTTGCATGTGAGAGGCCTGAGGCCAGCAGTGGGCCATATATAGGCTTAGAAATATGATGATGACTAGCTCAAAGCGTAGTGGATTAAATTCATAGTTTCTATTCACGTCCTGTCCCGGCCGCGGCGGGAGCCACTGACGACTGAATGGGGAAATTGGTCCATTGAGAGTTAGCCAACAATAAGCAAATGCGAACGGCTGCCTCGTTTGAAAGCGAGGATCAACGACTTACCGTGAAAACATTGAACGTGACGACAATGTACGTATACATACACACATAAATACTTACTCACGACTATTATCAGGGGGGTGTCACACGCAGTTTAGATACGTTCGGCTGGCGCGCCTCCCAGGCAGGCCGCCTAGACGCGTATGGTAGTAAAGGTTGCCGCTCGCGACGCACGCTCCACGTCGCGCGTCGTACGCGCGCGCGTAAACCCTACGCTCTGTGACGTCATGACGTTAAATCGATATCGAGCCAGCGTTGCAACGGAATATGAACGCTCGGGTCACACAATAAGTTTCAATTTCCTGTTGCCTGGAGACCTGTAGTTTCCGGTTTCTTTTTGAAACCCATATCAGGCTCCAGTCTCTTACAATCTTGGGCATTTTTACTAATGTTTATTTAAAAAGAGCTCTGGCCTTAAGAACCAAATTGTGAAGGGTAAATAAATTATTTTTGTTATATTTTTTATTAATTTCGAGTGAAAGACGTTAGTACTAATAGTGTTCTGTGCTATTTATCCCCTAAGGGTTAGTCAGTGACTAGGACCGCAAAACTAGTCCTCTATCATAGTCCACGTATCACTAAATAACAACTGCACATGTGCTTAGCATGACAGGTGGTGAGTTGTATGATTGTGCGGTCTTTTACGTTAGTCGCCTTTTACGACACCCAATTGCCCCTCTAATGGTCAGCAGTAGGTTATTCTTTTGATGAGCCGCCATCGGGTTCTCCTAGATGTCAACGCAAGAACAGGCAAGGTAACCACTCGACCACGGATGTCGTCGAAAACATTAAACCTAACTTAACATAGGTACAAGTTACTACACTCGAAATCTTCAACTGCCGAGGAACTGATTATCCTTTCTCTAACCGTCGGAATCCAACAATTCTTACTAGTATTGTGATTGTGGCAACTAACTCAAATAAGTATAGCTTTAACATCAACCAAGCAAAAAGTGGATAACTTCAAACACCGTCCCGTTGTGTTAAACTACGGTATTAAATTCTGGTTAAACAGTGTTTAAGCGCCATCGCCATTGCGGTTAGCGGTGACCGATACAAATTGATTTTCTGTTGTTGTATCTGGTTTTGTAGCAGGCAACTTGTTAATCATGATTGTCTGTCATCATCAGTTAGATAGTAGATCGCCACGATATCTTACAGAGTTTTATAGGAAATACAACATTGACCTTTATCCACAAGATTATAATCCGTGAATAAAATTATGACAGAACAGAGACATTATTTTATCATAATTCTAAGAAGCAGCAGATTTTTGCCCAAAGCATATTTCTTAATAAAAAAAATATTCAACAAAATACATATTTCTACATAAGTAAGCAAAAAAGAATAAACTTTTAATCGGAATTATAGATCATTAACGTAGTAGGTAACTATTATCACAGAATAACTAATAGTACTACCGTACAGAAGGTTCATCTAACGACTTTCACGCGCAATTAAAACTTATCGTGTGACCCGAGCGTTCATATTCAGTTATGCAACGCTGACTCGATACCGATTTGACGTCAGGAGCGCGCGCTAGCGTAGGGTTTCCACTCATGGTTATATTTAGATTACTATACGATGCGCGACGTATGTAGCGTGCGAGACGAGCGGAAACCTTTAGTGCGCCTGCCTGGGAGGCGCGCCGGCCGAACGTACCTAAACTGCGGAGCGACACCCACCTGATATTATTCAATCTGTGCTTAAGATGAGAGTGGGTAACAGTTAATTGATGTTAGTTAAGTCTCCTCTACCCTTAAAGATATTGTTAAAGGTTATTAAGGCTGCTCACCACAGCTTAACTTGCCACGCCCTCACGACTTAGTCGACCCGAGGCTGGAGCCTAGCCTTAAGAGGCGCCTTCGTGTTTTCCAACGTCATCTGAATCCCCCGAGAACCTCCGGGGATTGTTCTATCAGTGCGGCTTAGTAATAACCAACTACTCAAGTCTCCGCAAGGCAAGGGTATTATTATTGCACTAAGTACCAGAACAACAGAGTGCTTAGTGCAAGTTTAATTTACAACTAGCTGATCCGAGTTGTCCTTTCCAAATCTTACCACTTATATCGCGGCGCCACTAGAAACAATAGAAATTTTATTCGTTGAGCACTGATCAGTGCGCCACCGCCACAGTAGAAAGGTTATAATGTCCACCTTAAGTTTTAGATGTAACGATTATTGAAAGATTTTATCCTTATCGTTGATCCGATCGATAGGTACTTATTATAAAATAGAAAATGTCTAATTTCTGCATTGTTAGATATTGGTTAGGTTTAATTCACGATTTAAAAAAATCTCTGTAAATGCAGTTATTTTTAGCTATTGTTTTGAAGTCATATTTAATCGATAGAGAATGGCGTTCAGTTTTTCTTAAATTTGAAAATGTTCTGGGTATATTTTTATTTTTTATTTTTTTTATTAAGTAAGTACCACTTTTTTCTACAGTGCAATCTTACTAAATTATTACCACAAAAAATACTAAAGACATTAACTTACAATTCGTAATATTTGATTTTTGAGTTAATAATGCTCGAATAGACTCGAAGACATTGAGGTACAATGCTCGAAGATGACGAAACGTTGAAATATATGACTATACTATACTATACCCCACCCGAGGTAGGTTGTCATTTTTATTTACTTAGGGGGTGCCGCGCGATCGCAAAAACTGACATATAGGTCTCTTAATGAACTTCTAAGTAAAATCAATCATATTGATATTTAAAATTAGAACAACTCTGCTTGGAAGTTTCAGACCTAGTAATTTGATTAGAGCAATGTTTTTATTCTGCGAAATGTACAAAACCATCTAGCGCTTGGTTTAAAAATTAAATTTACTTTTATAGGATGGGGGTGACCTGCGGAATATCAATACAAGTACAAGTAACTTAAAAATACGTATGGTATCCCCTTAACAACGTAAAATTATTGCCTAATAAAGATCCAAAGCAACAGGATTCCTTGTGACTCTGTCCATGTGGGTCAATATCGATCGAAATCCGATACAGAATCGCGTGCGGTGCTACACTCGCGCCGTTCCATTTGGACCGGCCTCCAGTCATTAGTCGCTTCATTAGCAAGGGGGTGACGCCATCGTTTCAAATCAATTAATTCATAAACGTGTGACATTATGGGTACAAAAAAATGAATAAGTACCACTTTATATTTTTAATTATTATAACGAAGGGTACTGAGGAAACATGTATAGAGGTGACATAGACATGTTTCCTGGCTAAAATATAGAATGTGAAGCTTCGAAAATAATATACGACTTTAACCATATCCTGAAGCTCTACCTGTAGGTTCGAAATACTTGCTGTTAGTTATATTAACTTATAGAACTAATTTGAAATAAGTACTAAGCTCTGTACGAGTATTTATCTTGCACACATTTTTGATCATTTGACAAATTCGTTTAAAGCGAAACTCGGTAATTAAGGGTGAGTTCCGCCTATGAAACTGAACAACTTTTCCCAAGAAACCTATGTGCAAAAATGACAAAAAAAAATCGACCTCCCATAAAAAGCTGTTCGATCAGCTGACGACAATTTAGTATGGGAGATCGAATTTTTTTTGTCAAAATCGCTAAAATTCTGTTAATATCTATACAGATATGTACTTTTTTCCTGTAAGTCTACTTTTTCCTACTAAGTTTTCGTTGTATAGAATGAGTCTTGCCGTACAGTGCGGTGCCCGGCCCGTCGGCCGGCCTCAAAGAAAGAATCATGACAGCCCACGAAAAGAATACAAAATTCAAAAAAAATCAAAATTATTTATTAAATTTTGGCTACAATAATTGAGCACTTATGGAATGTCGCTAGGCCATCGGTTCGTAAGTCTAACTATGGGGCAGGAGCCTTAAGAGGCCTATTACATTACTCTGGTATAAATTTTGCTCAATAATATTATCGTTGATAGGAGATATTCACAGTTAACTTATAGCAATTTTCGAAGTTTTTTGGTTCAGAATAAGATTTTATTCTATATAAAATAAATGATATCTAAAAATTCCGAGGCCGCTACGCACTATTCGACTATATAAGAGATAACATTATTAACTTGTTTAGAACAGTCGTTCAATCAATGAGCTCAAAAAAGTGCCTTCGCGCACTTTATGAAAATCCTATTCTGCAATTTTGAGTTTAACTAAAAAATTAAGCAAAATTTACAAAAAGCGAGGCCGCTACGCACTATTCCAATAGCTATTCTACACTATTCAATACTTTTGAGATCCTTCACGCCAAAATTGGCCATTTTACGCAAAAATCACAGTCAAGATGTAATAGGCCTCTTGACCATTCGGCTACCGAAGGCATTTTAATAAAAGGAAAATTTGTTAAAACAATACTTCCGCACTAAATAATATGTCAACGCGTCAAGTGTGCTGGTTTGTCACACCTTTTTTATTGTATGTCAGGCAACAAACAAGTACTAACTGGCAAAGTGTTTGCCGACAGCTCGACAGGTCGATTGAGAGGGCGCGACAGGGGTAGGCCGCGTGTCTAAACAGTGTAGGCAAACGTATTGGGTCGCGAGCCAGCACGCCGATATTGGGACACACTACATCAAAGCATTTTGTCACCTGAAGCATGACAGATTGTTATTGCTTAAAAAATAACTCTATGGGTTTATAATAAAGCGGTAAGAGGCAGATTGATATTACATACAAAACGGTAATTTAAAAAACTAAAAAACCCGACTGCGTTCCAGTGTGATTTGGGAATGAAAAAACTCTAAAACAAGGAAGTCTTCATACCCGATTGCACTTAACATAAGAATCGCCAAAGTTGCAAAGACAAATTGTAGCAGTCGGGACTCATTCTAGAAATTAAGCATTCTAGAATCGGGTATGACGACTTTCTCGTTTTAGGGTTTTTTATTTCCAAATCACACAGAAACGCAGTCGGGTTTTTTTAGTTTTTTAGTTTTATTATTGAATGAGTTTGTATAGTAACCTATATACACACGACACACAAATACTTTGAAGCTAAAATTCATCGAGCCGTTCAGGCCGCAGTGCGTGCTAAACATTTGAATTTGGCGAAAAAAACCGCCATTTTGTTTTTTTTTATTTTGGTATACCCAGTGTCACTCTCACAGTAAATACGAATCTAACGACACCTCTTAAGTTAAAATCCATGGAGCTGTTCAGGTCGCAGAGCGTGCCAAACAATTATACAAACTCACAAACTTACATACATGTATACTCTCGAAAAATATAACCCTCCTTCTGGCGCAGTTGGGTAAAAAACAACTCTATAGGTAATTATTCCGTGCTTCGAAAGGCACTACCTATTCCGTACCCTGGTTATGACCCATTCTCCATGCGGGAATGCTTGTGCCCAATATTGGATGTTTATAGGTTGATGATGATGAAAACGGTCGCACGACATCCGCGGGTTGAATTATTAGATCGCTTGATAACCCGTCCCCTATGTCCAATTTGTCTGACAGGCAAGGATTTCGGATTTTTGCGATGCCTGGATTTGTCATCGACCTAAATTTGGCAAGCGTGGCGATTCAGCCAACATCATCACTGGATGACTTTATTTCAGTACTTAATCTGGGTGAAATGAGTTTTACCTTCGACCGAAGCGTAATTGTGTATTTGTTGTTATAGACTCTTATTTAATAGCAATCATCATCATTAACAGGCACTTTACCATCATCCTAATTTAATTATACTTAGTACTTAAAATTATGGGCGCATTGACCCGTGTCACACCTACATGTAGTCCTTATATTTATTAATCGGAGTCGATTGTGATAATGGCTTGACATACCCATTCGAAACCCATTTTCCAGATAAAGTGTTAACGTTATTTTTCAGTCGCCCAGTTCGACAACATTAATTAAAAGTTGTACGTGCAGCGCTGAAAAGTTTTAAACGTTACGTACGGCTCCATGACTCCTTAAAGTTTTATGTATAAATCTATATGAATAAAAGTTAAATAGCAAGTGCAGGACGGCAGCACCAGTATTACACTATTTATTTTTTGTTGTGTTTGTTGTCACAGGGTGTTCACGTGGACGGACTAACTAACTATTAATAACAAACTAAAATAAGTAAAACAGCGTAATTACATCTACTTAACCTTAGGATCAGGCAATTCTGGACTTCCGTGCTTTTTAGTTAGTTTTTTACATGCCGATGGTTTTAGTTGACGTGACAGACAACAGACAGATTTCATCTAAATAACACCAATGTCCAAAGCATTGTTGTACTCGGGCAGTAAGAGATAAGATAGACAGTGACTCAGTTGTTGCGGATTCCGGGTGAAGTGCGCTTTCATCTTCGGTCTTATGAAGGTAAAGTGAATTTATAAAAACAAATGTGACAGATCGAAATACACGAAGATGAAGCCGCCGCACCAGCGAAAGCTAAGCTTGCTGCGTTTAAAAAAAAAGCCTTTACATTGAAAATTTAGTTCCAAAGTTCAGCACTATTAAACGCGTAACGTTTATGAGAAAATTCCACAGCCATATTTTCGCTGCTCACACTACCAGCTCCGCGGAAAATGTGCGAAATATTCATATATTAATAATTCTGAATTCCGCTCTACGAGAATTTCACGCAAAGCCGTTGGGACACGTCCCTTTTGCGCGTCGCGGTTGTGTATATAGGTACATCTTATATACATAAATACATATAATATTTATACATAAATACATATAATCACAACTATTATCCCCGAAGAGTTAGTCAGAGACTAGGCAATGAGGACCGCAAAAGCAGGCCTTTGCCATAGTCCACTTTTCCCAAAATTAATAAAATAGCGACTGCACATGTGCTCAGCGTCACAGGTGGTAAGCCGAGTGAGTTGAATGGTATGTGTAGTCTTCACTCGGTTAGTCGCCTTTTACGACACCCAAGGGGTGAGATGTGGTGCTAGTTAACAAGTAGTTACCCCATGCCTTCTCTAACACGGAGATGGCTCGGGACCACGAACAGCAAGCATCGAGTACAAAAGCGGACCAGAATAAATGACACGAGTTTTTAAAACATGATCACCCTGCAACTTTAATTGTCTAAGATTTGCGAGAACTGTTCAAGAGTTACTTTCATATTCTTTTCTTCATAAACGAGATGTGAAGAGGCATATTGTGGGCCAGCAGTTTGAGGGTTATTACGTCTTTTACGATGCACCAGTTGTCCTCGCGTCTGAACTCCACTTCCGCTTAACATCAGATGGAGTGAAGTCATTTGCCGCGCTTTATATAAAACATTATAATAATTCTTCCACAACCTCTTACATGGTTATCTCATACTATCTATCAGGCATAACTTGCATGATTGCCATCTGGTGTCCCAACTCGTAAAAATACCAGACAGCTAAAACTCAGACATTTCGCAGAATTATATACGTAAGCAATTTAAATATTTCGGTATGCAACGGTTCCTAAGAAATAAAATTTGGTTTACGAGTTCCCTGGCTGTCGATATTTTTCATTTTGCTTTCATGCCGATGTCCAACATAACGTTGTTTTTGTATTTTAAAATATTTTAAAAATTTTTTTTTGTACATTTTTGAAAGCTCGTTCAACAGAATGTATTACAGCTTGTCAAACGTTTTCAACGTGAAAAGGCTAGATTTTCCTAAATTCACTCAATAAAGTTTTTTTTGTCTTTGATGGCTTGGTACGTGTACCTACCTACTTGGTAACTGCACATGTGCTAGCGTGACAATTGGTGAGCCCATCGCCGCTTTACTGTTGAATGTATGTCTTTGTTGTATGTATGTCTGTGCTATCTTTAGTCTGTTAGTCGCCTTTTACGTCACCTAAAGGACGAGTTGGGTAGATACGGTATTATCCTTTTAATGAACCGTCACCACACAATACCAACATCAAAACAGAACGCTTTTGTATGGGAGGTCGAAATTTTTTGTCATTTTTGCACATGTATAGGTTTCTTGGGGAAAGTTATTCAGTTTCATGGGTGGAACTAACCTTTACTTTCATTAAACGAATAAAAAATGAGGGTGTATACTTTATTTGCCGGGAACTCTTTACATCGGCCCATATTTGTACCTTAATTAGTACGTTTGTACATAGCATCGTGTGGCTGCTATGTGTACCTACATAGAATAAAAACAGGCCAAACAAAAGAGTTATCTAGGTGACTTATTCCGCGTCAAGGAAAATGAGCAGTCGTTTTCATTCATAGTGCAACTGACAGATTTCGGCCAAACCGCGCCGTGAAAAACATTTTTCATTACACAATTCCAGGTCGCACAGGAGCGATACATAAAAGGAAATACGTAGAAAACCTCATCTCGGTGGCGTTGGTTACGTTACCGCGTGATACGGGGACTGGAGCCACGGTAATATCATATCATCTATCGTGCTGGAGCGAAGCGTTCTTTATCGACTTGCACTGACGCACATTTTCAAACCTGATCTGGAGTGTGTGCGAAATTATACCTTCAGTTTACCATGTAAAGCTCAGTTCGCTCAAACAATGAGCTGACACTAGGGCGATCGCGCAATCAGCTTTTATTTTTGGTAATTACCAACGCCATTTGTTAGGCGTTAAAAGAGCAGTGCCTAGTAAGATATTATTCAACCGATATAGATTGTACGGCTTTGAAAAGCAGCACTTCTTAAGTGTATAAACAAGTGGCATAATGGCTTAGTGTATGGAATGATGAATATGGGAGTTGGCATTATGTCGAAGATAGTGAACCCTACTTATTAATTTTAAAACTCTAGAGAGAATTTATGTAACGCGTCTAGGGTTACGTATAGCATAATCATTCCCAGTCTAGCCTAAAAACACCCTACCGATACCTATTAGAACATTAATTAAATAAGAGCAAACTGGCCACGAAATCACATCCGTGCGTCTACCTTAAGAAGCAATCGGACAAACGCGCTCTTATGGCTAAGTCTTAAAGATCAAGTTAACGCCTTCACGTTTTCTCGCTTCGTGGAAAATCACATGTCAGCTACACAGGTGTATGTGTACCTATACGTACTTCTGTGCTCAAAGCATTTCTCCTTTTTGCCTATATTGGTTTCACGGGATCCGGTGCGGGATTTCTCTTTGTGCCGTGTTTGTAATCGAATGAGAGCTGACTTCTAATTAAATCAGACTATTTTATTTGACGTTGATCATTCGATCTCATTACACCGTTAGCAGGTGCTAGGCAGATTAACTCTGAGCTCACACTGTATACTAAATGTAATTAAACTTTATGCGAAACACGTTAGTAGTGCTTTTTTGTTTCGTTTGAATACTTACATTGCTTTACTTATAGGTAATTAGTGCTTCTACACACTTTTGTAAAATACGATAAATCTCACAATTGCGGACTTCCTAGTTTTTCGTGTTATCAGGTTTGTATATTTATAAGTCATCCCACTGATACCACGCAGAAAAACCAAGTTGACCAAATGGACAATCTTACGGCAACAACCGCTAGTAATGGCTTAACGTGCTTTCCGAATTACGCAGTATTTAGAAATATTTTAATTTGGTTGACCATCCACTGACCCATCATGACGTTTAAATTGCATGAACCGATCTAACGAACCGATTCTTTACATATTAAGTTATTAATAAAATATGAATTCGTTAACTGGAATCGGCGATAAAATAATATTTAAGTACTTCAAACTGCACTCTGTGACAGCGGGGTTATCACGAAAAGCTCAACAAAAATGCTTTTAATAGGCCTATTACATCTCGAATGTGATTTTTGCTTAAAATGCCCATTTTCGCATTTTGTAGTAATTTTGCAGTTGTATTTATCGTTTTTATCGAAATGGAATAATAAATTTGTTCATAATATTACAAATCTCCATTCTGTGAGCATAAGTTGAATTCGGACGGCCGGCGCATCGCATTTTGTAGTAATTTTGCAGTTGTATTTATCGTTTTTATCGAAATAGGATAATAAATTCATTATAAAATCTTTATTCCTCATGAAGTAACAATTATTCTGGTATAAATTTTGCTCAATAATATTATCGTAGATAGGAGATATTCACAGTTAACTTATAGCGATTTTAGAAGTTTTTTGGTTTAGAATAAGATTTTTTTCCTATCTAAAATCAATGATATCTAAAAATTTCGAGGCCGCTACGCACTATTCGACTTTATAAGATATAACATTATATTTTTTTTATTTCACTTATTTAGAACAGTAGTTCAATCGATGAGCTCAAAAAAGTGCCTTCGCGCACTTTATGAAAATCTTTCTCTGCAATTTTGGGTTTCATTAAAAAGTTAAGCAAAATTTACAAAAAGCGAGGCCGCTACGCACTATTCCAATAGATAGCTATTCTACACTATTCAATAAGTCATAATTGTTAATGTATTTTTGGTTCTGAAATCCATAACGCCAAAATTGGCCATTTTACGCAAAAATCATACAGTTGAGATGTAATAGGCCTCTTAAGTTAAGTTACTTCAACACAAAATCTGGAAGGTTTGTATCAAAATCAATGCATAGTTTTCAAAGTACTTTGAAACTTGTTGAAGACGGCTAAGGCTCTGGTTTAAAAATTGAAAGCGTAAGTATGTAAAGAAGTAAAAATTGGTTGCCTGTAAAGTCGGTATACGGGCGAAAGTTTTACGTGACAACGACTTTGAGTGGTAAAATAATTTTAATGTGAATATTCATTCGTATAGTAGGAAGAAGGATGAAATAATATGGAAGGGACACGTGCCTTTCACTTTTTATGTCTGTCTCTCTCGCTCTTAGGCGGGCTAACCATGCCCGAGTGGAAGGGACGCGTTCCTCTCACTCGCTCTCATTGTGAGCGCATAACGTGAGCGGAGCGTAACGCAGTTTCTTGAAGTGTCACCCGGCAAACCAATTTATAAGACGTTGTCACGTCAAAAAAAAAAGGCGATTTGCGGCAAAAATTAATACTATTTGTTTGACTTAAGCTCTATACAAATTATGTAAATTTTCTAACTCTAGTAGGCAAAAAACAGAAAGTTTATAAATTTTGACTGATAACTGATATTATGAATACAGTTTAGCTTAGTAATAATGTAACTTTTTACTCGGAATCAATAATGAATGAGCTATGCAGACGCGCGCGCGACGTGGATTCAATTTTCTCCGCGGATAGAATGGAAATTGCGCCTCGGTTTTAATCTACGTGGTCACAGGGCTAGGGCTTCTTCGAGACGATGGTAGTATATGGTTCAACTGCACATCATAAAGGCATCTCTGGACTTAGTAGAATATTTTTACCATTGAAAATAGTTATCAGATGCAAATCGCCTAAGACGTAGGTATTTTTGGCTATAGCTAGCATTTCACCTAGGTTGTAAAAGAAAAGAAAATGTTATTCTCTGTGTTGTGCAGTGTTATACATTCGTATATTAAAATTCGACTAGTAAGTAATGTAGTTGTGTAATTTTAGGGAAGTATATATCTCAATAATTATTTTTTATTTATTCAACGTGTAACGTGTTAATCAAAATATATTTTTTTGTAAATTTTTGTATTCTTTTTCAATGCTCCGATTCTTGCGGGGACTGCGAAATCTGTGATTTTTTTAAAGTAAATGGAACAACACGGGGGAGGCCTATGCTCAGCAGTGGGTAGATACGGGCTGACATGATGATGATGATTATGATAATGATGATGATGAAATGGAACAAACCCTGTGGTCGCAGAACTAAGGCTTCTCTGAGATAAATAAATATTAATAAATAAATAAATTTATTTACGCTCACACCAATTATCTTGCCCAAGATATAATAAGCTTGTTTCGAAACTCGTTAATATGATTAAACTATATAACGGATAAATATGCATAAACATAGCAAAACACACAGACCCGAAATAATTTTAGAAAAACCGTTTTCGTTCATCGCCAAATGATGTGGATTCAACTCATTTAATTTTTACACAATATTGTATAGTGTCTTAGCTATCTGATTAAATATAAAAAATATATATACTCAACTTCCCCACTCTCACAACAATTATCCAGCCCCAGATAACCTCTCGAAAGTAACTAATTTGTTGTTTAAAATGTACTTATCTACCTACCTATGAAAATAATGATGTACCTAATATTTGAGAGGTTTCTTTTTAAAAGGAAGTGTGGTACTGTTTTTCATGCCATTTTGGAGCGTAACCAAACAACAGCTAAAATCGTGTGAGCGTTCTCTCCCGAATTTCACTCTCAGCGTGGACGCACGTTTTGTTTATTTACGCTCGGTCAGCGTTCGCGGGCTATTTTCGACACTTTTGTTTCAGATGGGTAGACCAAACGTTTCATCGTACTACGGCGGAAAGCGACGCGACGCTTCCCGTTACAACTGTTTAACTAGTTTTAACTAGCTTCAGTTAAAACACCGCCCTTTGTAGTAGTAGTAGGTGGTGCTCGATGGCATAGCGATCGTCCCCGTTAAGCAACTATCGCAATGCCAAGTCACTGGATGGGTAACCAAATATTTAAAAAAGAAGAAGGTTTTGAGCTTATTCGTGCTTTAGAAGGCATGCAAAGCCCGGTTGGTCCCAGTTGTTGTCGTACGATGACAGTTGTTAAATCCCACCAAAACGTATGAGGACAGTGTGGTGGGTTATGGCCCAAAATTCCTATGTACTGTTGTCCAAGTGGGAAGGTGACCAGCAGTATGACAAATAGGTTGATGAAGACAATGACCGCCCAGTGTCTTCTTTTTTTCAGCTTTTGTCAACCAGGTAACAGCAGGTGTAAGAATCCTTCAAACTTCTCCTCTTATTTCTATCCTGGGCAGTAATGATCCAGTTGATACCGGCCACCTTCTTGATGTCATCCTTCCATCTCATTTGTGGTCTTCCTCTCGGGCGCTTTTGATCTCATGGTCGCCATTCTAGGACTCTCTTGCACCAGCTGAATCCAACTTTCGTGCAATGTGGCCAGCCCATTCTCACTTCAGCCTAGCCACTTTAACGCAAACGTTTTGCACTTTGCTCTTTTTACGTACCCATTTGTTTGTCTTGTGGTCTAATAGCGATACTCCTACCATTCTTCTCTCTATAGCCCTCTGTGCGACACAGTATGTTAACCAGGTAACCCAGGTGTCGGCTCCATAAGTAAGTACTGGTATTATGCATTGATCGAATATTTGTGCTTTTTGTCGGGACAGAAGGGCTTGGAGTACGCTGCCCAGTCTTTGGTTTTCCCATTTTTATTTCTTGGCCTAGGTATGTATACTTTTCGACATGCTCTATTCTTCCCCTCTCACAATAATGCCGGTACGATTTGAGCTCAGTTGTCATCACCTTCGTTTTGTCTAGATTCATCTCGAGTCCTACTTTTTGGAATGCATTATGTAACTCTTCTATCATAAGCTGTAGTTTGTTTGGGGGTACTCGAAAACAAGTGTGAATGACACCCAAACCATTTAATTCTGACCTGTCAGTATTTTTTGCACCATAAAGACCAGCTACTCAATTCAAACTAGTAAACTAATACTAATATACTCGAGCTCAGAAATGCTCTCGCGTCGTAGTTATAAGTTTTGAATAGGGTATTCATAGTGTTCCAGTTGCGACATATTATGTATTACACTTTAACGTGTAAGTACTGCGGGGAGGTCGCATGCGATGAAATATTCACTGTGACTTTCAGTAAGTTCATACATACATACTTATATACGGTTAGTCAGAGACTAGGCAATGAGGACCGCAAAAGCAGTCCTCTGCCATAGTCCACTTTTCGCCAAATAGCGGATGCACATGTGCTCAGTTTTCAAGATATTCTTTTTGTTGTGATTGTGACTTGATGATTTATTAAACGGATTCTACGATAACCTATAGTAATTATATTAATGTTAGTATAGGTTTTGGTATGATAAAAGAAATTGCTGACAAAAAAAACAAAAAATTTCAGTATAGACAAGCATAAAAAATAGGTAAGTACCTAATACAGATAGATAGCAAAATTTTTATCTGTGGTTAAAACATGTTTAACGAAACGTGGAAATCGGAATCTGGTTTAAACTGTCTCTATCTGCTTTTATAAACACAAATAAGCCAGCATCAGGCTTAATTAAACCAGTTTTACATTTAGTCCGCGTTTTGAAATAAGAGGGTACTTTTAACTTTAAAAGGCACTTATTACCTTTCAAAAGTAGTGACATATCTTTTTGAAACTAAGTTAATAGGTAGATACCTACCGTTGCTGTTGATAATGAAATCGAAATCATTTAATTAGGGTTTGAACCCGAACGAAAATGCCAAAGTGCTCACCTTACATCATACACGCAATGATTACTCATCGCATTCAATGAGGCAAATGACATTAGCATCGTTGGAGAGGTGAGCTGGTGTCAAGTTAAATGGCTTGTCATAGCAGACGCACTTTATAAGTGTAGCGTACTCCTTGGATTGTTTTAATTCTTTCCAGGAGGAAAAATCCAACATTAGATTAAATTCATTTGGCACCGCCTCAGCCATAGAACAGTTACCTTCTTTATCTATTACGTGGCCTTAGTGAAGCAAGCGATCTTATTGGTGGATTTTACCTTACACACCGCTTATAGCGTGGCTTCGGTCGCTGATAGAACTAAAGGAGGCTAATAAGTGAGATTGACCAAACAACTAATCCACATGGGGCTACCGTGGTGGGATATGGCTCAATTTACCCAAGCTGTCCACGTAGGAAGGCTTGAGCCCAGCAATGGGACGTTAATAGGCTAATGGCTTGCAAACAAGTGAAGATGTTTGACCAATTAGTTACGCTAAATTGAATGTTCAAACCTCTGCATCATTAAGTGAAAGAAACCCGAGATAGCTAAAAGCATTTTGCAGCCATTTCTGATACATTTTCAAGATGAGGGAAGACCACTTAAACGTAAAGAAACGAAGTACCTTATATTTCTTAATTAATTTAGTATCAAGGTATTTACCGGCACATATTTTTAAGAGGGTATCGGTTACTTTTTATAATTTTTTTTTTTTGGCCCTGGATGCTAGTTCTTAAGTCGTAATATTAGAGTTTACTGATTACGCTTAAACTGATGATAATATGAACGTTTAATGCAAAATGATATTCCCCCAAACCCCTTGAGTTCCAGTAAAGATGTGGGACTTTACTAAAATCTCCCACGGACTACTAGAGAGTATTTGAAAAGTGATGTTGCACAGTTTAGTTTTATTTGCCAACACTCATGCACGTTCACGAGCACTTAACGGTTAATAATCCACCATTATTTCACATTAATAATCGACAAAACACCAATTTTAGAAAATAAGACAAAACTACAGACATGACGCTTCACTTTCCCGCCAAGAAGTCCGTGTCGGTTTTTTTTGATAATTTGTTTCTTGACCATGGATACTAGTCCTTCAGTCGAAATAATAGAGTTCATTTAAAAGCTTTTATGATGATAATTAGTGTTGAATGATATTCCCCCCAAATAATGAGATGCACGGCGAAGCACTCGCCGTATCACTTGACATCTCAAAGGCTTTTGACAGGGTCTGGCACGCAAGTCTACTGCACAAGCTTCCAGCGTATGGTATCCCCGCTGACTTTTGTAGTTGGATAGCTGATTTTCTGACGGAACGGTCGATCAGAGTAGTCATCGATGGCTACTCCTCTGACTCAGTGGCTATTGATGCCGGAGTTCCTCAGGGGTCTGTTCTCTCTGCGACGCTTTTCCTGTTGCACATCAATGACCTGTTGATACCGGGAGTTGTTGGTTATGCAGATGACAGTACTGTCGTAGAGAGATTCCTTTCGGATGCAAAAGCTAGTGGTGATGACGTGATGTTGATGAGAGAGGCCATGGTTGAGCGAACGAACCAGACATTAATTCACGTTTGCCAGTGGGGTGACAGTAACCTGGTAAATTTCGACGCCACCAAAACGCAAGCGTGTTTATTCACCGCTAAAAGGAGTCCCTTTAACCTGACTCCTACTTTTCGGGGTGCATCTGTGCCTGTTACCGATAGTCTCGTCCTTCTGGGCATGGAGTTGTCTTCAGACCTCAACTTCGGCACCAGCATCGAGTCCAAGGCACAAACTGCAGCTAAAAAGCTGGGCGTCTTAAATAGAGTCAAGCGATATTTCATGCCGGGACAGCTTTTAACTCTCTATAAAGCTCAAGTCCGATCTATCATGGAATATTGCAGTCAGCTGTGGGACGGCTCAGCTAAATACCAACTAGCTGCACTGGACACGATTCAACGCAGAGCTGAGAGGCTAATTGGCGACAAAGAACTAGTGAAGAGCAAATTTCACACCCTAGCTCACCGCCGCAAAGTTGCCTGTCTGTCGGTCTTTTACAGACTGTACTTCGGAGAGTGTGCTCTGGAGCTGCATGAGCTCATACCGCCATCCCCCTTCTTCCATCGGACATCCAGGCGCACTGCGGGCTACCACCCTTTCTTGGTGGATATTCCTAAATGTCGCACAAAGCGTTACTCAACATCTTTTATACTGCGTACAGCAAAGGAGTGGAACTCCCTCCCTGCGTCTGTGTTTCCGAGTACATATAACCCGTCCATCTTCAAAGTAAGAGTAAATAGGCACCTTCTGGGTAAACTCGCACCATCATAGATCCTGTCTTAGCCCCTGGGCTTGATTGGGATCAAGAGCAAACCCATACCTAGTAAAAAAAAATAAAAATAAAAATCCCTTGAGTTCCAGTAAAGATGTGGGACTTTACTGAAATCTCACACGGACTTCTTGAGAGAATTTAAAAAGTAATGTTGCACTGTTTTGTTTTATTTGCCAACACTCATGCACGTTCACGAACACTTAACGGTTAATAATCCACCATTATTTCACCTGACTCCTACTTTTCGGGGTGCATCTGTGCCTGTTACCGATAGTCTCGTCCTTCTGGGCATGGAGTTGTCTTCAGACCTCAACTTCGGCACCAGCATCGAGTCCAAGGCACAAACTGCAGCTAAAAAGCTGGGCGTCTTAAATAGAGTCAAGCGATATTTCATGCCGGGACAGCTTTTAACTCTCTATAAAGCTCAAGTCCGATCTATCATGGAATATTGCAGTCACCTGTGGGACGGCTCAGCTAAATACCAACTAGCTGCACTGGACACGATTCAACGCAGAGCTGAGAGGCTAATTGGCGACAAAGAACTAGTGAAGAGCAAATTTCACACCCTAGCTCACCGCCGCAAAGTTGCCTGTCTGTCGGTCTTTTACAGACTGTACTTCGGAGAGTGTGCTCTGGAGCTGCATGAGCTCATACCGCCATCCCCCTTCTTCCATCGGACATCCAGGCGCACTGCGGGCTACCACCCTTTCTTGGTGGATATTCCTAAATGTCGCACAAAGCGTTACTCAACATCTTTTATACTGCGTACAGCAAAGGAGTGGAACTCCCTCCCTGCGTCTGTGTTTCCGAGTACATATAACCCGTCCATCTTCAAAGTAAGAGTAAATAGGCACCTTCTGGGTAAACTCGCACCATCATAGATCCTGTCTTAGCCCCTGGGCTTGATTGGGATCAAGAGCAAACCCATACCTAGTAAAAAAAAATAAAAATAAAAATCCCTTGAGTTCCAGTAAAGATGTGGGACTTTACTGAAATCTCACACGGACTTCTTGAGAGAATTTAAAAAGTAATGTTGCACTGTTTTGTTTTATTTGCCAACACTCATGCACGTTCACGAACACTTAACGGTTAATAATCCACCATTATTTCACATTAATATTCAACAAAGTACAAATTTTAGAAAATAAGACAAAACTACAGACATGACGCTTCACTTTCCCGCCAAGAAGTCGGTATTGGGTACTCTCCGCTTTGTGTTGCCAGCAAATTAAATACATTTTCTGCTAGAAAATAGGTATTTTCGCACTGGTGCCGGTGGTGCGGTGTGGACTGTGTGGTCGGCACGTTAATAAAAGCTACTAAATAAATATTTACCTTCTAAGTATTAATCGATGAAATTAAGTTCACCAGAAAGGTCTTTAGATTGCATGATTAAATAAAAATTAAGGCTAAGGAAAATATTGGCGACTAGCAAGTTCATGAAAGTATTAATAAAAAATATACTAATATTAAATAAACTAATATTTTACCTTCTAAGTGATCCTGAAATACTATGTCACTAAAGGGCTTAGATCGTAGGTATATGATCAATGATTATCAAAAAAAAATTTGAACTTTATTGCTTGGATTTAAGGATCAATACCTATAGATTGGAAAAATTTAACAGTTTTATTCAGTACATCATTATAAAGCATTTACTGCAGGGTTTAATTCAAATACTACGTACGTACATATACGTACGCAACATTTATACTGTTTTTTTAATTAAAAATACAACGTAAATAAAATGTACTTATAGCACATACATACATTAAAATCAAAACTGTTCGACGTTAGCTTCTGTATAGGTATTATATAGTACGTTGGAAACGAGATTGCGTTAACATTGTGCTACTGTATCGGGTCTTAAGAGGGGAAAGTTCGACCCAAACCATCGGCACCCCTGCGCATGCGCGGTAACATAAAACGAGGATCTTCAAAAACTGAATGGTGTCTTGACTATCACCAGATAAACCGAATTCGCGAGGACAAAATATCTGTGAAATAACTTTGGCGCCAATATTTTCAAGATTCACAAATTAAACGTCTCAACTTCTTCCGATCACATTATAAAAAAACTATGTGATCAAAGCATTGTGCCCACAGATATATATCGAGAATTGTGCCCATAATCGTAATCCTAACTGAAAAGTATATGTAAAAGTGACTGTGCTATTTTGATGAATTTCGGTATTGAGATAAATGGGGAATCGATAGGTTGTAGGCTTTCCTTAAAAACTTGGGAAGGAAAAGAAATTAGTGATTGTTGTTTTTGTATGAAACTGATAATTGTTTCACAAAATACATATTAAAACAGCGGGCAAAAGCTAATCGCTAACGTATACATACTATATTCCCGAGTATATTCAGAAACGTGCGAAGCTATATCAACTCAACGGTTGGCCGTTTTAGTGACGTAAGCACGCCGCGCCGTATCGGAATGCCATATTACAAGTTTAAATGCAGGTAGATAGTCCATGACTGTACCTCTATTTATTTTAAAGTGAATATGTTTGCGGCTGACTCATAAGCTCACACGAGACCTTGAAACTTGAAAGATTGCCATAACTTTTGTAACGAATTTTTGTTAAGAGCGCAAGAAAATTTGCTGTGAATGTACATAGATACATACATACGTATTATGTACCGCAGGGAGTTGATTACGGGCGAGAGAAAGAGAGTATGAATAAAATATAACATTGTTTGATAAATAGAAGGGACATAACAGGGACAACTGTTTTTAATAAATTTAAAAAAGAATAAGTGTATAAATATTCCCCTTTTGATATTTTTTATACAAGTAAATGTCGCTGTACATACTGAAATGTTGTTATTTTGAATTGTATCACTTGTCACTGGAGGCACAGCATTATTTACGGATTTGTTTTAATAAATTAGATTATAAAAGGATATTATTTTACTTATATTATAATAATACTCGTATGGGTGGCTTCCTTTTAACATTGTTCTGTTTCCTCATTGGTAATCCATTATGCTTATAAATAAGTAAATGGAGTATTGGTAAAGGAATTTTATGAACTTCGTAGGTAATTCTGAAATAGAGTATCCATAGAGAAGGCATGTGTTAGCTACACGCGCAGTTAAAGCGTAAACCATATTAGTGTGACAGAAAACAGAAATCATTGAACATGATTGGTGACAGTATACACAGAGCGCTGTGAACTCCAAAATAGACAAGAGCAAACAATAGTAACGACAAATAATATTTGTAGGACCCTTACTAGTGTTGCCGTCCCTAAGGTGATGGTATTAGGGTCGTATTTCGCTAGCTCTGGTCGGGAGCAGTCAAGTCACGTATCAATACAATGGCACCAGTCGCGTACACCGCGATGGAATGTTTTCGCGTCACATCGGTTCGTTTTCGAGCCATTGTTGCGTTGAAACAATGAGCTGTAGTTAGTTCAGAGCGAGCTGGCCCCTCGTCACGGTTACGGACAACCTATCTACCTGTAGTATCTCTAGTGATACAGGGATGATCACAATAACAATTCACAATGAAGGGATGGGAGAAAATCATTGTAATCAAGGAGCGGGTTTGCTTTTGAATAGAGTGTGGCGTTGAGCAAAGCTGTTAGTAACTGACAAAATGGGTATTTCGAATGTAAGTTTATTACCTATGTAGAATAGTGTCAAAAACAGTAGCCGTGACTTTTACACTTTGGAATCAAAGTACGTTATTCAGACAGACTTATCAATTATCATTGTCATTATTTATTAGATAACTATATTTATAATAGTAAAGGCTATTATGATTAACTGATCTTACTTACGATAATAGCTTACAGGACAGTACTTAGTGGCAGATGGTGAGCCCATCACCGCTCTATGCTGTTAGATGTATGTGCAGTCTTTTGAGTCTTTAGTACGTTAGTCGCCTTTTACGACACCCAAGGAAAGAGAGAGGGTGGTAGTATTCTTTCACCGCAACGCGACACGGATAATTTCTCTACAACATACCTATCAAGTTTGAACAAACCATATTTTTGTCATAAACTTTTAGGCTGAATGTGTAGCTTCTTGCAATAAAATCAAATGTCGGTACAAAAACCACAACAGAACGCAATCAGAATCGTAAACCACCGAAATAATTATTTCGCTATTTTCATTTCAGCTCCAATTTCGTAGTGCCTTTGTTTGCTAACATTGGTCCTTTTGTAAGCTCTCAGCAATAGTGAAATGGTTTAATCAAGTAAAGAGTGGTTTTTTTTTTCTGTTGACCAAACAAAAAAGATCCGTTTTTATTATTTATACCGCCGAAAAAAAGGTACCGCTTTTATAAAAAGAAGGTGCAAAGATTTCTTTTTTTTTTATCTTGCTAAAGTAAACCAGCTGTTGTTTTAACTTGAAGGTTGTATAATGTCGAATTGTCGAGGTAAAATAAAACTGTTGTAATTGTAAGCTAAGTGTGCTTGTAATGTTGTTAAGTTAGTAGTGAACTGACTTTATTTTGAGTGTGAGTGCTGTCGGTCGCAGATGACCTTTACAGCTTTACCGGGCTTGTTTGGTGGCGGCGAGAAACTTAAAGGTTCCTTAAGCCGTGAGGTCGAAATTCCCCGGTTTCCGGCGGGGATGGCATCTCACCAAAAGCGAGTCTCCGACCCCCCCCCCCCCCCCCCCAGATCCTCTGGGGGTTCGAGACGGTAGGGAGCGGGAAACCCGAGGGTGCCTCTAAGATGCACGGTACCTCGGCTCGGGTTTACCGTGTCGTGGGGGGTACGCGAGAATCAGGTACATTACGAATGTAACCTGTTGTAGAGCGGGTGTGAACCGGGTCTACGCACTCTTGTTCTACGAGTGGCGGTGTCTTGGTCCTAAACTAGTGTGCAAGTTTAGTGTGTCTCTGTAAGTAGTGTCGGGCTTCGGCGCGTTTGCAATCGTTATTGCATCATCGGGGTCGTCTAAAACGTGACGCGAAAACCGGCGGCGCGGTCCTCTAGGGGGGCGAAAGCTGCGAACATCGTAGTTGGCAGCTCCCGCCACCAGAGGATTAGGATGGCGAAGCGCTTTGCCAAAGTACGCTTGAGAGGCGTCCTTCATAAAAGAACGAACGGTCGGAAGATCGAGATCGCGACGGAGATCTACATTGCGTAGATACCACGGGGCAGCCGTGGCGCCTCGCATGAAACGGTTTTGAACGGTCTGCAACCGGTGCAGATTAGAGTTCGCGGCGTGAGCGAATACTACACTAGCATACGTCATGACGAGACGGATGCAGGCTTTGTAAATTGTCGTCTTATGCCTACGAGATGGTAGAGCCTCCCTAAAATAAACGCTGCCTTATTTCGGATAGCTTTGATGTGTAGTGCAAACGTTAATAAATTGTACAGCTACTCTTATATACTTGTCCAAAAATTTCGATACCACCTTTTAGATGGTTGTGGCACAGCGCCATCAAACTATGTGGCATAAATTTGAATTTCGATTAAATCGCGGGTTTTAACACCACCTGTGGAAGAGCGGCACATTCAGTATGCAGATTCATGTGAAACCTAACAAGTCATTGTTGAGTCGTGTCGTATGATGCACGTTTGTATGAACTGCAAATTGCTGCAATTGCGTCTGGCTATCTGCATCTGGACCTTAACGTCAAAGGTTTCACGTAACCAAATTGCGTCAGATTGTTTCTATTATCCCCGAATAGTCTAAGATCCGAGTATAGAACGACCTTTACCGGGCCGGTTAATGGATGAAAAGTATTTTATATCAAATTTAATGTTATAAATATATCGCGAGCGGGTTAGCTGAAAAATTTCAGTCCAGTACCAATAATGACTAATAAATTTTTTTTTTAACATTTCACTGGTTTGGTGTGTGTGTGTTTGTACTGAGATTATCTTTATTTATATATAAATTTTATTAATTAACCAGACGGTTGCAAATTACTAATATTGACTTACCTGTTTACACATGCCTACCCAATAGTTGTGACGGGAAAAAATAGTCAACCTAACGTTTGCATATTTTATAGACTTCATAACCAGTGCAATGTTTAAAAAATAATTTTTAAATATTTAGTTAATCATATACTGGACTGAAATTATTCAGCCAACCCACTCGCAATATATTTTTTTACATATTAAATTTTATATAAAATACTTTTCATCCATTAACCGGCCCGGTAAAGGTCGTTGTATACTCGGATCCTCTACTAGAAGGCTTAGTCAGAGACAATTCAATGAGGGCCGCAAAAGCCATAGTTCACTTTTCACCAAATAGCGAACAACACAGTCATATACTCAGCGTGACGTGATGTATGTGCAGAGGTTGGTAGTATTATTTTATTGAGCCGCTACGGGACACAGTCAGTAAACCATAATTATTATTTTCTTTTATTTCATCACCCCTAGAATTTATATACAAAGCTTCCCTTCGTTGGTATCAATTCATTATTTCCGATATGTCGTTTACCCGACAAGCAGGTCGACCTTGTCATAATAATTGTCCCTGCCTTAGCTACCATTTGGTACGTGCTCTACTTTATTTAAGACCCTTTACCTTGCCAAGTGTTCGGAAAGCTTTATGTCGGTCCATATTTCAAGCGAAATAAAAATCTTTATCTTTATCCATGACAATTGTTTTCGTTAAACGCTGACGACTTAGCGTTGTCGATAGTAATTTGGTAGACAAGTATACAGATTCTTAGCTAATGCTCACTCTATCCGATATGTACCACAAATTATATTAAACTAGCGGCCGCTCGCGGTTTTTACCTGCGTGGTTACCGTTCCCGTGGGAATATCGGGATAAAAAGTATCCTATGTGTTAATCCAGGTTATAAACTGTCTGTATGCCGAATTTTATCCAAATCCATTCAGCAGTTTTTACGTGAAAGAGTAACGAACATCCATCCATACTTACAAAACTTTCGCGTTTATAATACGAGAATATTAGTAGGAAGTAGCTACGAAACAACGAATGATGTTTACAAACATAAAGTTTTTTTTCTCTTTTCATTAAAATCACGTTTTGCCATTTCCCATACTACATATTCTATAATACAAGCGTTCATACCACTTCCCTACCCTTCCTAAGATTTACGATACGCTTACCAATAACATTAACTTTAAATCATCGCAACATTATGCTGATTCTTAAATATGTTATTATTAATACGTACACAATTTGCAATATTTGAGCTAGTGCATAATTTCTTTGATCAACTAAAGACACAATAATTCGTATTTCGACACAATAAGCTAATAGCAGGCAGCAGATAATTGGTTGAGAGATGCATCATAAGACATTGCGGCATTTTTGTCCCTGAGTATATCGCAATGAATGTAGCCGTAATTGTATACTTATCTAATAACTAGGTTTTCTAGGGATTTTATAAATCAGTGCTATTCTTTTTTAAATTTTGGAATTAGTAACTAAGAGAAAATCGACAACATGTTACTTTAGGCAAACAACGTAATAAAAAAACGTTGGGACGTTAAATTAATGTAATCCACTATTTGAAACCAACAATTACTCGGTTTTGCCGTTCTCAGAAACAGCTGGACTGAAGTCCATTTACATAATTAAGCAGTATGAACTAGCAAAAGTTCATTTAGAATTAAAAACGAATTGTACCTTTACAAAGATATTATTTGAAACCAAATTTTGCTTACTTTGCTTCGCTTATCTTCTCGCCACTTTTTTTTGTTGTCTACCATATTTTTCACAATAGTATCTAGTATATTATTGATCCTCGTCGAACCTGTTCTACTCCAGTTTGCAAACATTTGTGTTATGGTTTCTAAATCTTCTGTATCTTCTTCGGGAATGATATAGGCTTCGTCGATTGCTTTCAATAGATCAATTAACAATGATGCAATCTTCTTCCAAGTGTCTGGTATAGATTGCAGTACATTTTTATTGGTTAGAGTCTCATCAATTAAATCTATAATATCTCTTTGTGCACGAGCATCAGATGTAATAAACGACTTAAGGTTTTTCTTAAACTGAGGATTACTCTTAACGTCGTTAACATATTTATCCAGTATAGTTGGCACGGCGTTGTAGAGCTGCACCAATTTCTTTTCCTTTTCATTTAATAAGAACCGTAACCATTCAACCACATACTCTGAGTACTTTTCTCTTTCTTTACACACTGATGCCAAACTACAGACTACCAATTCGACAATTGCTCCACTAGACTTTATTTGTTGTCTCAACATTTTTTCTCTTAGTGTCTGTTGATTCCATTTTGCTTGTGTGTTTAAAGAACCGTTTACTTTATGTAAGTTATGTTCCACTATCTTTTCAATAATACTATTTGAAAGTTCCATGAAGTCTAACATGAATTCATCGGAATGATTAAATTTATTTGATTGCATAATTTTTTTTAGTTCATGTTGCAATAAGTATTCGTATTCATAATCAGTAATGTTAAATGCTAAGACAATGGAATGAATGTCCGTGGCATTTAAATTGTAAAACATCTTGAAATTGTTTTGAATATTACTTATCTGTTCCAACGATACGCCAACAAGAATATCAAAGAACGTATTCCAGGGCACAGTATCGTTCGTTTCTAAGCTACTTGAATCATCAACTACATCTAATTTTAAGTTAATGTGACTTTTATCAATATGTGGGGTAATTACGGTAACTTTTGCAGTAGCATTTTTAGTTATATTTGTTTTGTGTTCCCCAATTTCACATTGACTGATTGCGATGAAAGATACTAAAAATAAATGTAGAAGTTATAAAAATAAATCAAAGATTTGAATAAATTAAAACAATTTCAAAAATACTTACATAAAAATATTATTTTTATGGAGTGCATGGCTGTGTATTTGGCGATTCTAAAATAAAATGGATATTGAAAAGGAAATTATAATTTAGTTTTGATAACACAATAAAAATTTATTGCTTTGTTTTATCGTCTCCGAGTACATTGTAATTCACTTGTAAAGTGTGAAACAAAAGGTAGTCATTTCATTTTTTTTATATTCTACCTACCTTCATTTTTCTTTAAACAAAACCAATTAAGGGTGAGTTTCACCCATGAAACTGAACAACTTTTCCCAAGAAACCTATATGTTTTGTACAAAGAAAAATTAAGGTTGTATATTAGATTTAAATAAAGATATATAAAATTTCTACGTATTTTGGTATTATTTCAAAATGGTTGTTTATTTGAAATCTATTTTCATCATTCTCTTTTGCCATAACTTAGGACATTAGAATTATTCCAATCTTGTCTTTACATTAAACGTATATTTTTCGACTAAAAATCCACTTTACCCACAGTCAATGCAGAGCCATTATTAATAATTCACTCTTGGCGCCTTGCCTGCGTGAATGACGCGGATGCGGCTAACATAACGATGAAATGTCTTTGTGTATTGATCGGCGTCTTTTCAGCTATGTAATACAATTAGTTGTCATGTCTTTTTAACAAGCTCATATAATTTTTCGCTTTAAGTCCGCGATATTAACAAGAAATTTCTGATCATTTTTTAAAGAATTTGTTTGCAACTAAAACAAAAGCTCAATAAATCGTTTTAGTTGGCTGATTTTAAATTTCTCGCCCATTTTTCTGGCTGTTATGGGGAGGCGACTTTTTATCAAATAACAGAGAACTGTAGTGTCAAACCGGATAGTACGAAAAAGCAATTCTCATCAGCTCACGGTTCAATATCAAGCACGAGACGCGGACGTGACGATTTCGCGTCGGATGCCGTTGCTATCTCATCTCCGCAGTACTAGTGCACACAAGGTTGTTTTGTATTATTTCTGTAGTCTCTACTGCAGAATATGATTGCATTCTGAGCTACCTGAATACCTACCATGAAGAATATAGGATTATTCCATAAGATCTGCCAAAGGTATTTCTTTTCCATTAGCCTATGCTGTCCCAGTGCTAAACAAAGGTCTCCCCCAATTTCATTCAGGTCTCTTTTTCCCGAGCAAATAGGTCTTTATCTTTTAGTATTGAATTTCTCGTTACAAAGATTTTAGTGTTAGGTTTAGTAGACTAGTACAATAACAAGAAACAACTTATACAATTTTTTATACAAATTTTGATCTGTTACTACTAAATTACCTATAGTAAAATGAATGTGTCTCATCACTTTGGATTTTTTATTGGTTTCTCCTTTAACGATGATTTTTTTTATATTTAGATAATAGTGTCTATGTATAATCTACTTAACATTCTCATAACTCTACGCAGCATTCCAAGAATAGAACTCTAGGTGAGTTAGAGTGGATTCCGAGAATTTTTTCTGTTTGATATGCTTAAAATGCGCAATTTCACTGTCCGCGTAAGCCCTACATTTAAAAGTATTCATATTATTTAACAAATTCATGTATCTCTTTTGATGTGATTTAGAATTCAACGTGAGAGTTCCCTAAAAAAAAACAAAAAAATGTTAAATAAACGCATTTTGTCCTTTACACCGGAAACATAACTAGTCCAGAATCTCAATTTAAACTATTAGAAACACAAATCCTGTGAATATTGATGCGCTTGATATTGTAGTTTTCTATTCAACTCGATCGGGACGTATCTGTTCAGCTCAACTTAGTAAGCACAGTTGAACTTGAGCACATGAACTTTGCTAAAAGATTCTCGACCGAGACCAGAAGAAACTGATGAGAACTTTCTTGTTGCCAGCACCCTTATAAACAAGCTGTTGTAAATATTACTGGAGTTACCTATGTACCAACTTTCTTAGAACAATATGTAATATCGACAGCAATTAAGCATGATCTTTGAATACATGCTAGAGGTAATATAGATGTTATAGGTGTACTTATTATACGTATCTTGCATTAGAAGACGTCAATGCATTTAGAATACCAAGTGCTTTTTCTATTGCTAAGTTATACGAAGCAGACAACGCAATGCATAAATATTATCACGTCTATGCGATCTGTGCATGTAATAATTTAAGAAATATTTTTGATTATATTATCAAATATACGATCTTGCAATAATCGGCTATATTGTTATGCAAGTGTTCATAATTCCTGAATATGATAGCATAATAACAATAAAGTAGTAAAGCAGTTTGTTGTCAAAAAGTTGATAAGAAATTTAAGAAATGCCTTTTTTTACATGTAGCTCCCACATGCTCCGAAGGCACGTCCAGCCGTAGCTTCCAGTTATTTTCGTAAGACGCCAATGGCTATAGGTTCAGGGCGGTGCCGGTGGAACGATCTCACGCCACGTATTAAGGCATAACGGTGACACGTTCGAAAGCTTTTCAAATAAACAAAATTAGGTTCGGGTACTTACAGGAGTTTTTCTGTAGGCGTTTCTTTAATAAACTTTTCTTACTCTTCTCCTTGTTATTGTTTATAATTATCTTGTGAAAGACATTGTCTTTTTCCACATTTTTTCTCCGAGAAACATAATCAAACTCGTGAACATTGTAATCTCTGCATCAAACAATATTGAATCATTCTAGAGTCTATAGAGTCATAATTTTGAACAATTTTAGATCCAACACGATCTCTATAGCAAATTATTGTAACCATTGTTTTAAATTGTTGTGTAATGCTTACACGAACACTATATACACATTGAAATCAAATGAGCTGGTTTTGCGTGAAATGGAACGATCGAATGGACAAAAACAATAGACGGTAGCATGTTACAAATTGATATGGAGACGACAAACAATAATTGTTTGAGCGAGTATCGTGGATTCGTGGAATTGTCGTGTGTCTTACAGGTAGATGCCTTAATCAAAGCCTGTTGAAAATTATATAAATCTGGCAGAATTTCGTTGCTTCGTATTTCACTTGGCATAACACGCTTGGCATATTTTTTTTAATTAAATATGTTTAACGCATAGAAATTATTTAGTAAAATAAATTATTGTTTGGCAGAATGTTTATATGTCCTAATTTACAATGGCAGAATTTTATTCGACATAATTATTACCTTTGCCCAATTTTAATTTCGCATATTTTTGTTTAGCATAAAGTTCATTTAGTCAAATGATTATTTAGTAGAATTTACAGTTGGCATACTATGAAGATGGCAGAATTTCATTTGGAATAATTCTAAGTGGCATATTGCTATTTAAAATAGTATTTTAACTTTAAATTACATTAAAAAAGGTCCAAAAGAGGTACTTTTTTGATACTACAAAACTGACGTGACAGAAACGAATCGCTGCAAAACCGACTCCACGTAGTAGTCATGTCTGCCCTATCCCTAGAGTGTAATTCAAGCCCGCGTCACCGCCCGACTCGCCGCCGCCGAAGCCTCGCAGACCCCCTGAGCCATGACAGAAACCATGCTTGCAGCATGCTGCATTTTAATTTTATTGATGAGAAATGTATGCATAAAGATGATTCTGAATGTAAACTTTATGAGTTAAGATAGTTCTCTGCATTTTATAGATAAGAAAACTATGCCTAAGGACGATTCTAAAATAAAAACTTTCCGATTTTGACATTTCTGCCTTTCGATTTTTATGGATATTAAACTTATTCCTAAAGATTATTTTGACTTACAAAATTATGTGTGTTGAGTGTATGATAAATGAGTATGCCAAAAGATTTTCGGCGAAATGAAGTTTCTGCCATCCGATGTTAGGCATTTTAATATTATGACATCAAAAGTTCGGCATTAAAAGGTAGACTTTGGATGGACAGAGACAATTAGCTTGTTGTTATACGTTGATTAAGTTATGAGGCCAAAGCATCAAAGTAATTTCTCAGGCATGAGAATACGTGAACCGTATTCTCTTGATTTTGAATGGCCACTTGCTCGAGTAGAGTCGGAAAGTGATACGAGATGTGGATGCAAAATTGTTTGATTAATAAACCTTGCTTGTATAACAGCTAGTTGACATCGTAGTTATCTACTCACGTAAATAAAGTGAAATTCAAGTTGAATAAACATCTAGCTGAAAATTTAGATAATGAAATGAAGCGTATTATTAAGGGTTTTTGATCATCATCACAAGGCAGGCGAATAACCACATGAGGAGATTAGGTCATAACCAAGCTCGATAGCCCAATTCGGGATTTTGTGTTTTAACGTTTAAGTAACCTGGTAATCCAATGGTTTAACAAGACCCCTAAAGCACGGAGGAGGACGAGATAATTTAATTTGGTCACTCATCCTAGGCATTGCGAAGCTTGATTGGCAATGAAAACATATCTAGTGGGGTAAACTGTTCAAATTTTTTAACGTTATTTACAAAAAAATTAAAAACAGCTAATTTTATAAAGGAGAATGAATGACCTTTTTACTATGGGAGTTAGGCTAGTTTTTAGCTAGCTAGCGTAACACAGCGCTTTAATGAAATAAATAGTAATCAATAGCAGCGATACTCTGAATTATGAAGAAAAAATTACATTACAATATCATGCGGGAGTTAGAAGCTATCTTCATTTTTAGCTTAAGACTTCTTAGGTATTTTGAGGTGATGACAACTGTTATCGTATGACTATGAGTTCAGTTCAGCATTTATTTATCACTTGACTCTTAACGCGGCGTTCTATAGAAAACCTTTTTTAACAGTAATCAGTATAACTTAAGAGAACACTTTTGATATGTGAATGAATAAGACGCAATAGATATCGAATAGGCTGGTTTGGCCATTCTCCTTTCATTAAGTTACGTCTAGACAATGCAAATTTCTCTTTACGCTACGTCACGTGTCATCTGTAATATGTGGGTATCAACAAAAACCTATTACGTCAAAGTGTACCAGATAACACTAACCACTCACGAAATTATTTCTAATTACTTACTTTACGATGTGATAAGATAATGGCATCTATCACGTCCCGTCAACCATTCACATTATAAGCAGTAGGTAGCCATGTTTGCACAGCATTGAAAGGTAAACCTTCATAGTTGAAATTTTAGTTGAAGAACTACCTACGTATGATATTATTTATCAGAAAGAGACAGAGAGACGAAATTAGTGTTTTGTACAAACATTCATTGAAATAAGAACTCCACTTTAAAGAATAAAATTCTCTCACAGTTTTCCAAGCAGTATCTAGGTTCGTGGTTGAATAAGCACTTAACCAAAGTTAGTTGCACTTGCAGGCTACTTGCTCTTGTACCTAACTTCGTTTGTGTAGCTGGGTCTTAGTCGTTTTGGTAAGCTACGACTAGAAACTTCATTTTATCTCTGTCTACGATTTGATCAATATAAAAAGCGTACCAGAGTTGTATATTGAATGTCAGACGTAATAAAATTTCCATCGTAATCGTAGTTGTTAAGACAAAAGAGATCGACTGTACTGTCCCCCTAGACAGGTGGCAAACGCTCCTTGTCGATTCATTATTGTTTGTCATTAGTAAATTGTAGACAAGCTTACAGACATTTGGCGCATGCTCACTCTGTTCGATCACTATATTATAATGACGTCACGTAAATTAATAAGCTCTTTACATTTTTTAAATTACCAATTTAAACATACATAAATATAATCACGTCCAATATCCCCGAAGCCGAAGGGCAAATCAAAGCCTATGGAATGAGGTAGTGACAAAAATTACTACCTCTCGTGGGAATCAAACCCACGTCCACCGCAATCCGGGTCAACGCAGCCCGCCGGGCCAGTAGGGCTCCAGGTAACCTTAATTTAAAATCCTCCTGCGCCCGTCCAATATCACGTGCCAGTGTGCCGTATATATCGCTTTCATGTTTCGTGGGAAATAGGGTAGAATATTTGTCGAGGCGAACGGATCGGCCGACCGAGACCGGAGTGTCCCCTTCCCAAATAGAGCCGCAAGCCGCATGCAGCGCGAATAGTCAACGTACAGTCGCCCTCCGAAGTACCTTCGCACTTTTCACAACCGAAACGAAAGAGCTTGTGCAACCTTAATGTTTGTTGTTCGTATGACATGATTCTTCTTCTTCGCTACACTCTTGGCAGAGTGGTGGTGGTCGTCGCTTCAGCTGTAGTCACCCGCCTCACAACAAGTTGCCATTTATCTCTGGCAGTCGCCTTCCTTCCGCTGGGATACAAGCTACTATTCACGGCTGCTCTAACCTAGGTCCATCTCATCAGTGACCTACCGCGCGGTCGGGTGCCCTCCACTCTACCCTGTAGTACATGCCGCTCGATTGAGGCACCACGAAATGGCCAAAGAAAGATAGTAAGCGAGCTTAGGCAATAGAACAAGGACGCTAAACTACATGATACAAGAGTGTTAAGCTACTTCTGATCCTGAGGTGTCGGCATACCAACTGCTGCGTACTTATTTAATAGTTGCACGAGCTGTCTCGTTTCGAACGCGTTAGTGTGACATGGTAGTAAAATTTTAAGGAACTTCTGAGGCAAACTGTACAGAGTACATATTAATCGATTCTGTGCGCCTCGGGACTCAGGAGCCTCCGCGGCTAACCGGGGGTAGGCACGCCTGTTAAAACTTTGATAAGTCAAACGAAGGCATGTTATGTTGGCAACATATTTTGATTTTACTCCATTTTGCATTCAATAAACACATCGTTATTTTGTGTGTGAACAAACAACTTAAAATGACGTAAAGAGATGGTTTCTGCTTGGTTTCCGTTTCTATTAGGATGTCGAAATTGTTGTTCAAACTTTTTTTGAAGAAAATGAAAAAATTTCGCGGAACTGCAATATTTGTTACACGTGACCGTGTTAACAAATATCACAGTATCAGTTCTGTACGCTACCTAATCGTTTATAAGTAATGACAAACATTTTAACGAATATTATAAATGCGAAAGGGAGTTTGCTTGTTTGTTTCTTACGCTTTCACGCTTAAACCGCTGTCGCTTTAGCGGTATGAATGATGATGAATTTTAGTAGGTACAGAGATTGATGGCGCTGAAGACGGTTAGAGGCTACTTTTCCTGCGAAAAATTTACGCAAGCAAAGCTGAAAGCAAAAGCTAGTTCAGTAATAAATAAGAAATTCTTAATAAATTATGTTAATGTATTTTAGGTGAACACAATGTCGCAACGACGCAACATAGGGGCCAAATGCCTGTTTAGTGATATTAATTAATATCTCAGCAGCTAAAAACATTTTTTTTTTAAATTCGGTATGGTTAAAGTCTATTTATATGCACATCAATTCAAAAGATTTTATTTATTTTCTTGTTTTATGCGGTAAATATTTAAAAGTGATTTCAGATAATGACGTGTTAACATTTTTGAAACATTAGCCTAAATTAGCTTAGTACATGTGTACTGCGCCGGCGCAGTTCTGAATTTTTTAAGGATGAAAATAGCTACAATGTTATAACAACAGATCTGCTTGACTTTTGCCAAAACAAAAGACTTTAATTTTTTTGTAAAAATCTGTCCCGGTCCTAATATTTTTAAAATTATGATTATTTTACGAAACTTTATAGTCCAATTATACATACCTACCTTCTACTATAAAATGCATTTGAAATATTATGACAAACTAATATAGATAGATATCCACTAAATAATTAAATAACGCGGAACACCAATATTAATTCACAGCGATTTGAATAAGCTTTGGTACATGTTTATGTTATTATAGAGGATAGATAAAAAATCAATGTACCTCCCAACTAGCAAAGTAGTGGAATAAGCGATCAGTTACTTCACTAAAGATCGAATAAATGTTGAATAATGGCTACCGAGTGATCATATTGTGCTAAAGATGCGTTCGTGTGACTTTTTAGCTATTTTCTCTATTGTGCGCTACAATTATGACGTATAAACGTTTATTCTACGTACTTATACAGCAACTATTCGACAATCGTGTAATAGTGTCTATTACTCATATTAGTTTGTTATAGTAGCACTATAAGAGCATTGAATTAGCTATTTGTCTGTGTAGGTCGCAACTATACAGCCACTACTAAACGTTCCGTTATCGGAGCCAATTTGCTGAATAGTTGCTACACGTTTATTAAAAAGCGTCATGATTACTGATACAGCGTTTTAAATCGACTAGTCCAATAATAGCTTTTAGATTACAGCTACTAAACCAGAATTGTTTTCAATGCCATTATATCACATTTATTCAGTACAAGATGCAATAACAGATTTTCAGTGACCTTTAGAGCTCTAATGTGAAGATCTTTTCTTAACCACTCTGAAGATAGTGGTTCCGTACACAATTTATTAGTTCACGACAATCTTGAAATTCATGTTTAATTAATTAAATTGATAGAATACAGTGAAGAAGTCGACTGTCAGGCTTCACTGTTTGCAATAAAAGTTAATAATAATGTTAATAATGTTGAAAACCCAGAGAGTTTTGAAAATGAACAAGACATAGAGATTTAGAATAAAATGTATTTTTCTCGTATTCAAATCTGTTTCCACTCTACATCCGTAGCACCTTTCTAATAAAATAAAATGTGTTTCCTGCCATGTGTCCACATTTATAATTATAAACAATCATCTAGAAAGAGAAAAAACTTGAATCATTTCAGTGGCTACCAGATTATAGAGTTGTATCTATAGTTGTAAACTAGCGGCTTGTAAGCCGGTAGTTACCGAAACCAGCGGCTAGAAACGAATAACCAGCCGCTTGATACCGGGTAGAATGGCATCGAAAAAAAAACTATTTTTGTTACAGTTTTTATTGTTAAACTCTTATTTTTGTTAAAAAGTAGGACTTACTATGTTCTGCTTTTTTTGTTTTTTTTTAATAAACACGGAATACACCATTATTTAATTTATAGACGAACAGGAAACTGAAACTGAAATAAGAGTTTATGATATGATATGATAGTGTATGAAAATTATAAGAATAAAGGTAGCTAAATTAGTTTACTTTAGATCTAATCATCATTATAAACGAAACGCAGGAATCACGCGGCAAAATTTAGGCTCACAGGCTTTTGGTGCATTGAAGAAATACAAATAAATGCTTACTATTACTAGGTATCTGTCCACACCCTATTTCATAGATAAATACATATTTCCAAAACATCTCACACAAATAAATTAAAATAGTCCTATTCCACTGCTGCGTCACATTTTCTATGAGAGTTTTGAGTATTTAACACATAATACGGATGCAAATTTCACTGTTTATGTCTATTTATGTTAAATGTACCTATCCTATATTAAATAAATCAGAAAAACAACAAAATGAAGAACTAAATCATGTGACTATAAACTTTACAGTAAGCAGCCGTTTTCAGCCGCTAGTTATCGCTAGAAATGTCACTTTTTCGTAATGGCGGTACTGATACCGCCATTACGAAAAAGTGACTTATTGGTATCGCTTGTATGGAGCGTCCCCTATGTCGTCCTCATAATTTATTGTGATTTAGATGCAACTTACAACGCAGCCTTTTTGTTTTCCTAGTGACTAAATACCTATAAACGGTCATACAATATTTTAAGTTAAGTTTGATAGCCATTTTCATTTTGATATTGATACACACATATACATAATTATACATTTTGATATCAGCAGTGTCTTACAGACAAAGATACCTACTCTAAATTTATGTTGCGTATAAAGTTGTCTAAATGTTTTCTTGCTTTAGTTGGAGTTGCTCGAGTGTGTCATGCTCTCTCAAAGTGTCTCTGCGGTGGTGGCATGTGCGTCGGGTCGTTACGTTCCCTAAAACATGGTTGAGCGAAGCGATGGCTGATTCACATGTCATACTCGTGAACTATTGTCGCCTGTGGAGGCTGGTCTGCTCCTGCAATCTTACTTTTTTTGTACAAGAAATAGTCTTTCTTTTTCTTGTTTCAAAAATACTGTAACCCGTTGTTTATTTTTTTTTAATTGAGCAATACTTTTGTTTTACTTGATTTTTTTTGTAAGTGTTGTGTTGTCTTAATTGTAATCGTATTAAAGGTTTTTTTATGTTGTAATCTAAATGGTCCTTCTATGATAGGAAGGGCATTTTCCAAGTTGTATTGACGCTGTAAAAGAAAGGGAGAAAAGAGATGCACTTGCTCAGATTTTTTCCAGTTCTTCTTAGTAGAAAGCTCCCGCTACATAGTTAGGACTTACGAACCGATGGCATAGCGACATTCATAAGTGCTCAATTATTGTAGCCTAAGTTGAATAAATGATTTTGAATTTTGATTTTAATTTTATTACTTACTAGTATACCTATGAGCAGTGTTGGGCATAGTTAACTACTATTTTGTAATCTAACTACTAACTACGATTAAAAGTAGTTAACTACAAGTAGTTATGATTACATGTAATCTAACTACAATAATCAAGTTAAAAATAGTAGTTGTTAATCTGATTGCAGAAATCGTGTAGTTATAACTACTGATTACTTTCATTCTAAGAAAATCTTAATGTATAACTAAATATGTAAAAAAGTTAAAAATTAAAATGTTAAAAGAAATGGCTAACAGAAGATGTTTTATAACCTCTAAATCAGTGGTATACAAAAACCTTAAATTTATTTTAAGTTTTTTATTATCGATGAATATAAAACTTCGATTCGTAAATAGATGCGTAGGTGCTTTTACAATGTGATAATGAAATAACGTAAAACCTTTCAGGTGGTAACTCAGCCTATGAAATTGAACCACTTTTGTTCTTCCCGAAATGTAAAAAAATAATTCAGATTTAGATACAAACTAAAGCAAGAAAACATTTAGACAACTTTATACGCAACATAAATTTAGAGTAGGTATCTTTGTCTGTAAGACACTGCTGATATCAAAATGTATATGTAAATGTAAGTATCAATATCAAAATGAAAATGGCTATCAAACTTAACTTAAAATATTGTTTGATCGTTTATAGGTACTTAGATCAAGAATCTTGAACCAACCTACTTGACGAATACAACGGTCACCTTTGACCCTTTGGTCACAGTATAAAGAGTATTTAGACACAGTATAAATACCGTGATTTAGCGTTACGTTAAAATCTACCTGTGTACTATCGTTACATTACTCCTACGCACAGCGTAAGTAGGTAATATACGAGTGGACAAACTGATATCAGTGCTACGTAAAACTCCATTCCTGTTATCGGTTGAAATATCAGGTAGAAAAGTGGGTAGTAGCGGCCGTTAATGGAAGTCACAGCGGCATCGAAAACTTTCACGCGGAGTGAGTGATTGATCCGTGCAGGTGCTACTTTGGTGTTACATGAATAATTCACCGTCAAGAGTTTTTTCCTCGATCTGTTATCGGACGAGCCGATGTACGATGTACGGTCGGCCTCAGAAGTAGCTTTACACTGTCACACTAACTCGTATGGAACGTTCGGCTCGTGCAACCGTGAATGAGCGCAGTGGATGAAATGACATACAATCAAATAAGTTCCCGGTCGACCAGTTTTCAGCGATATTCGCTCGCACGCTTCGCACGCTATTGTACGTAGGTACGCGCAGTCAGAATTAGGGTTGCCACCCGTACTCTAAAATAGAGTATTGTCCTCTTTTTCATGTAGGCGTACTTTATAAACTACGACACCAATAAAGTACGTTTAAACACTATGTAAGGCGACTGCTAGAAACCGCAAGAAACTTCAAGGGCTGGTCAGGTAAGTGTTTTAGACTATGACAATAATGACAAAAAAGGAATTAGTGTTTTTTCCTTATTCATTAAATAATTCATTTTATGAATTTTAATTAGATAATCTTTGAGTATCTAATTTATTTTAAAGCAATAACATAAGAAAAATAAACTGAAAGAATTAACTATTAGATAACGGTTATAATTACAACGCGCGGGCAGCGGCCGGCCGTTGACCCGTCCGCGTCAGCTGGGCGATAAGTACCTACGTCAGTCTGCAATCTGTTTTGTCATTTTTGTCATGTTTAAAACACTTGACCTGTCCAGCCCCTTGAAGTTTCTTGCAGTTTCTAACAGACGTAAAACTATTCAATAGTAAATTTTACGTAAAGGATAAATATTTGTTAAATGTCGCAAAGAGCAACAAAAAATACGTTTTTAAGGAAAAATCAATGAATACTCTTTTTTATGCTAAATGAAAAAAAAACTTTATTCGTCTTAAAAAAAAGGTGGCAACCCTAGTCGGAATGGAGAGCAAGCGAATATCGCCGAAAAGTGGTCGACCGGGAACTTCCTCGGCTGTAATACATACAAAGATGCGCGATTATCATCCCCAAAGAGGACCCAAAGAAGCAATGAGGACTGCAGAAGCAGTCTTCTGCCATAGTCCACGTTTCACCAAATTACAACTGCACAATATGCTCAGCGTGAGAAGTGGCGAGCCCATCGCCGCTTTGTGCTGTTGGATGTATGTGCAGTATTTAGTCCGTTAGTCGCCTTTTACGACACCCAAGTGAAAAGAGTCGTTGGTAGTATTCATTTAGTGAGCCGCTATTACCACACGGTTGGTATAACACAGTACTAAAGTGTTAAGCTACTTATGTGGCCGACTGTACCTGCCTACTCTGAAACAAATGTGTTTTGCGTTCCCTGAATGAAACTGATGGTTGCTCTTCCTACGTGCTGTGTGAATTTTGCTTTTCGTATACTACGAGGATCTGGATGAAAAAACTTTGTAGTATGCGTAATAACTATTCCTTACTTAAATGTTAATAAGATTAAGTTTAGTATCATGTATGTATTTAGTAACTGGTAGTAGGTATGCGAAAAAAACTTAGTAATAATGTAAATAACGTTGCGTTTAGTATAACTCTATGTATTTACTAATAGAATAGAATTTGCAGGGCGCCTAATACAGAAATTTCACAATTTCTGTTTTTCAGTCCCGATGGATGCCGTACCTACAAATAGGATAGGAAGTATGTACTTTCAATTGGGATCGGGACTGAAATACTGAGTAGTGTGAGTGTGTGTTTGTTCATGGTGTTTTACAGGCGTTCATGTTGTAACAGGCAACCGGCGACTGAGTCCGGTCGCCGCTTCTGTAATACTGCAAAAACGTTTCCTGAGATAGTATCCAGCATCAGCAACACGTTTGCGCAGCGCCTTAGAATAGGACGGTAACTAAGTAAGCAACTTACGGAGTTTAGATAAGGCCCACAGAGTGCCAACTTGGAGTAAATAAGTAAGTGAGCGTCATGAAACGGTTCTGGTATACTCGTATAGCTAAGGGTACGACGATTATAAAATAACCATCTCATTCAACTGTTTATCAACGCTTGCTTCTCTAGGCAAAGAGTTCGCAGCTTTTTGCTACGATCCCGAGAAAAAAGGTGGGTACTCCTTTTGCTTAATTTACGCACTATAACATTTTTATGCGTTCATCGGTATAGAACTAAACTAAAATAAAAGCAACGGTTTTGTATCTAATAGGCCTTACCTACCAGGCTACTATTATTATTATGTCGTCGAAACTGTTTAAAGACTTTTCTTATTGTTAGACAAAAACATCTTTTGAACCATCCACGGCCCAATGAATTCGAATATTTTCATTTTTGAAAGAAAACTCTCGAACGACGATGTTGATGACGACGATGACGAAGAAAAATAGGTACACTCATTACTGAAATAATTTCTATCGTATGTCTTTGAGTGAACCTTTACAACCTCATTTAAATTATTTAAGTAAATAACCATTAAAAGCGGCGGCGGTAACGCGCTCACCGCTAGCTTACTGAAAAAGAGTCTTTCTGTTTTTGTGTATCTTTTAATGATGGCCCTAATGATACTTAAACGAATATATTTAAGCATAGATTTAAGTCAACTATTAAGTAAGGAGCTCGATGGCGCAGCGGCTAGCGCGTTCAGCTTGCGGTCTTGCCCGCTAAGCAACTTTCGCAATGCCGGGTCGCCTGATGGGTGACCAATTAAAAACGTTTCGAGCTTATCCGTGCTTCGGTAGGCACGTTAAGTCGTTGGTCCCGGTTGTTGCCGTAAGATGGCAGTCGTTAAAACCCACCAACCCGCATTGGGCCAGCGTGGTGGGTTATAATAGCCTAATATCCCCACGTGCTATTGTCCTGTGCCCATCAGTGGGACGTTTATAGGCTGATGATTAAGTATACAATTTGTTTTATGGTATTTGTTTATTCTCAGGTAAGTCTTATAAACGTTGAACAAGCGTCAACTAAATGTGAAGATAAAAAGTTGAATACTTTATTTACTCGGAAAAATCAAGTGCCTCTCTCTGGAATAAGGAGATAAATGTAGATAGCAATTATTCAATTACGCCTGAACAAAGCCGCTTAAAGGAAAATCGAGTAAATATCAATATTGTTTGGATGGCACAGAAAATACGTAATACCTATCGTTTGGAATATTCTCGCAAGTAATACTTAAATGTTTTTGTTAAAGTGAACTTAATCTGAGTAGCATTTACAAACAGTCGTGATTTGTTCTATCACCGATTCGTAATGAAGCTTTCTATCGAGAAAAGCTCGTAAAGAAACTCGACCATTGTTGCTTAAGATGCTTTCAAAAATACTAAGAATCAATTTAGTACTAAAATAAAACAATTTTAACAGACAAAATGAATAAAATCTACTGCGTTTAAGTTATTAAAATTAAAAATAAATTGTCATTTTGGTAAGTTCATTACCTATTTATGTGTTTTGTATTCCTATTCCAAAAAAGTTACAAAGATTTGCTAGCCGTTCCTCCTACACGCATTTGGTACGCAGTTTGTCCATTATATAGTTCATCAGGTGTCCTTAACGCAGTTCGTCCATAAGTATCGCTATTCGTCCATATCGCTATTCGTCCATTAACGATATAATATCACACTTGCTTCTCTTTTCTTACAAAGTACCTACAGTAGAAGCCACTCGCATGATTAATGAAGACATTCATGCCATTAAACACAATATGACCTCATTAAATTAGTGTTAATTTCGATGTAAAAAGTCACGAACTCCACCCGCCCTCGGCATGGGATCGAGCGGTCAATTCACGAGTGCACGCTGCATTGCCGTATTATGACTCACCACGTGTTAAATTTAAACAAATATTTTGTGGGTTGTCCACTTTTGACAAGGTTCTAAGGCACTGAGCTGATGACAAATAACACTGATGCGTAAAAGTCTCCTCTTCACGCCTCCGATAAAAAGTACGGAGTCCTATGCAATAACAACGTTTTTAACAGCTAGGTTCTAGGTAGTCGTATTAACCCTTTTGGTTAGCATAAATTTACACAATTTATATTCCCGCGAAAGGTTACACCGTACGATATATAACGATTTGTCTTTCCATCTCTACACCTAGTCACCCAGTGCCGAAATGACGCGTGTCGTAGCAATGTGACAAAGAGCCAGCGTAGCGTGTGTCATGTTCGGAACTTCAGACGCGGTTACCCTAATTGAGGAACGACACCTTTATCATGAGGCCTAGTATACAGCGCCGAGCGTTAATCTATCTATGTAGTAATATCTTTATAAATAAAAATCAATCGCAACGAATGTATGTTCGCGCATCATTTGCGTATGCAGACATAGCCACGATCAATGATAATATAATAAAAAAGGTGATGTCAATAATGGACCAAAGCTCGTACGAAAGTGTGAGCAAGATACCATGACAACTAGCTATAGCGTAAACGAGACAGATAATGTTGTTGGTGGCCTAAGGTAAACCAATTAGCATAGTTTCATGGTGCCAGTTTTTGGCACATGTTACGCATCTACCTCTTTTTATTGTAACATCATTCACCACGATAGCATAGTTGGTAGCGCACCTAACCCAAAATGTCAGTTGGTAGCGCACCTGACCCAAAATGTCAGTTGGTAGCACACCCGATCCAAAATGTCAGTTGGTAGCGCACCCGACCCAAAATGTCAGTTGGTAGCGCACCTGACCCAAAATGTCAGTTGGTAGCGCACCTGACCCAAAATGTCAGTTGGTAGCGCACCTGACCCAAAATGTCAGTTGGTAGCGCACCTGACCCAAAATGTCAGTTGGTAGCGCACCTGACCCAAAATGTTAGTTGGTAGCGCCCTTGACCCAAAATGTCAGTTGGTAGTGCACCTCACCCAGAATGACAGGACGGTGGTATGTTTTAATGCTGCATTTGAAAATTTTTATTAATACTTTTCATCTGTAGCTGTAGAAAGTCTAATTGACTTGGTACTTACGCCCGAAATTTCAATTATCAATCAAGTTGCTGGGTAACGGCGGCTTATCATGACTGTTACGGTTTGAATAACTCTTTTATTAATTTATGCTTGTAATATTCTAATTTATCTGTAACAGTTTAATTTTGTTATTTTTTTGTTGTCATCTTTCGTTTGCTATTAAGAAACATACCAAAGTTTCTTTCATTTTATTTTAGTTTAATGTCCATACCTTTTACTTTATTTTTCTTTTTCCTTCAACAGGTACGCTGTTCAAAGATTATAACAATAGGAAATCAATTGATAAGAATCACGTGTGAAACACATGGGGCACAGGGAAATAGTTAATACGGTCCAGTAACCATGCTACTGTTACAATAACAAATTATATTATAAAGTAGTATTACCTACACTGCACTATGCAATGTAATACGGGTGTACGATTGTCGAGCGCAAAAAACAATGGCTCAAGAGTTGAGTACAAAAAAATACTAAAAAGGAAAGAAGATAGTATTGTCTGCTCAAAAATATCCAGCCGCAGTTACTTCGGTACGTCCGTGATCATGGGGTAAGCGACAAAACACTTATCATATTAAATAATCTTGTCAATATATTTTACTTTTAGGACCGATTTTACCTAAAAAGCTATTTTAAATTTTCATACACTTATCTTTATCACATATCTTTTGTACACCATACGTTAAATTATCACGGAGTAGTACACTTTATTATTAAAAATGGCCAAATGTTAAATGCATTTTACCGTGATTTTTACCAAAGTAAACCAAACTTAAATTACACTTTAACCCTGTTATTAATAAACCTTAATTAAAGTTACACCTCGGTTTAAAGTGACACTGTCTCGTTTTTGTTAAAGAAGACAGAACGAGACAGCTTCCATTTAATCCTAAATGTAACTTTAATCAACGTTTATTAATAACAGGGTTAAAGTGTAACTTAAGTTTGGTTTACTTTGGTAAAATAACGGTAAAATACATACGAATTTAACTTAGATATGTTAATTTACTTCGGTATCAGTTACTCTGGTATAACATGTCTAAGGACAAAAAAACTCACTTATTCTGTGCCATTACTAACAAACCGCAATTATTATTTTTTATCTAATACGAGTACATACATCACGGCGCTCATTAGGAGGGGTAGACAGAAAGAGAGAAAAGAGACCAAAGCTTTCATATTGTTTTTTGTTCTTAAATAATGACTTAGTGCGATTTGCACATTCAGGCAGTTCCACAATAGCAAATATATTAATGTTTAATGGTAAATTATATTCCTCAAAACCTAAAGATGTGGGATTTTATCGAGATCTTACACGGACTTCTTGACAGACTTTTAAAAGTGACGTCGCACTGTTTTGTTTGCCAACTTCCATGCACGTTAGCGAACACTTAACGGTTAATAATTTACCATTATAATCAATACACCGAGAAAGCACAAATTTTCGAAAATAAAACAAAACTGCAGACATGACATGACGCTACACTTTTCCGCCAAAAAGTCCTCTACATAATTATTGTTTACAAGCGGCCGCTCGCGGTTTCACCCGCGTGGTTCCCGTTTCCGTAGGAATATCGAGATAAAAAGTTTCCTATGTGTTAATCCAGGTTATAAACTATCTATATGCCGAATTTCATCCAAATCCATTCAGCAGTTTTTACGTGAAAGTGTAACAAACATCTATCCATGCGTTCCCGTGGGAATATCGGGTTAAAAAGTATCCTACGTGTTATAAACTATCTGAATGTCGAATTTAATCCAAATTCATTCCGTAGTTTTTACGTGAAAGAGTAACAAATATCCATAATTACATACTTACAAACTTTTGCGTTTTTAATATTAGTAGGATAGACATAGTTTAAAATCGCTTCCGCCTATGAGTTGTGGTCGTGAAAAGGGCTCGGTCGCACTGGTGTGGGTGCCTCGAAAGAGGTCAAGGATCGATTTTCTCGGTCCACGGAGGACTCGACCCGCACACGGTTACGTCTCTGGTTACGTTCATCCACGAATTTTATTGTCACACACCCGTATTATCATAGTTAGTACCTACTATTAAAAACTTGATACACAAATCGTAGCTGTATAGTTACAGCTTTGACATATCTACATTTTTCGTGGGTATAATAATATGTGTTTTGTATGGTAGATTAGCATTTTTTGAAGGAGCACTTCCTCATTTTGACACTTACTCGTACACTAGTAAACGAAATAAGTAAGTACCTAAACATCCCTCTAGGTACACGTTTTGTTCAGACGTTAAATTTAAGTTAATTGCAGTATTGTATTTCATTTTAACACCGGCTGGCAAATGGGTAAAATCAAAAATATAAGTTATTAATATTATTATATTAATAAGTAGATTGTTTTGACTCTTTACAGGACAAATATGATTGGATGGTATGAACAGTACATCATTAGTTAACATAACTCAATATACCTACGTAATTTTATGTATTAGTGTGACATTAATTTACAGGGTCTAACAAAATCAATAAGCTACCGTTTAAGGGCGGTATCTATACATCATTCTAAATACAATGACAAAAAATGGGCTCCAGTTTTATAATGATTTTTCAAAGTTATGTTTTCTAACAAACTAAATCTAAAATAATGCACATCATGAAACATGCTGTATCTTTACTAACACGCACGTAAGTGTCAATAAAAAAAAACTCCGTATAGCAATGTGCTCCGAGTTTAGTGTACATGTTCGGCTTCTTTGTGTGCGTGTAGTACAGCTGTACGGGTTTGGAAAGGATGTATTTTTTGGTGAATTATGATAATGTTTTGTTGGTTATCTCGGTAACGAGCCTGTAGTTTTGGACCAAATTTAGTGAGCATGCATCTGTGATGTATAAGATAGCAGATGTATAGCTCCCCTTAAACGTCCGTTTATTGATATTGTTAGACCCTATAGGTACGTTTAGTGTTATGTTCCGTCCGGATTAGTTCGAACATGTCCGGACTTTTAGACTCTAGTCCGGAATTTGTCCGGCTCTTTAATTTCTCCGGATTTTGTAATATGAGTAACAAAACTACATATTAAGTAATATGGAGTTTTGTTACTCATATTACAAAGTAGTAATAATAGTAGTAGTAATATCAAATAAGTATTTAATAACTTCTCATTTATCTCTTATATACAAGATATAAAAAAATTGTAATGTTTCCATTTTGTGACTAAAAAGTCCGAACTTTTATCGAAATGTCAGGCTTATTGTCAGGAATTTTCAAATTCCTAAATGGTAACCCTAGATACGTTAAGCTTGGCCTTTAAACTGAGTGACCCATTGCTGGGCAAACGCCTCAACCATTGGAATCAAGTCTGCTGGTTATAGTGATCACAAACCCGGGCTATGCATCAAATAATCCGAAACACACTTTGCTCGACCTGGAAATTGAAACCTGGACCTCTGGTTATAGGGTCGAGCGATTAGCCACTCTTTAGTCTATTAATGATTGTGTGAAAAATTTAAGTACGCGTTAATATTTATGCATGCATAAAAATGCATAACATGATTATAATAATTATACGGATTATTACTTCAGTAATTTTATACGTTTCTAGTATGCAAATAACGCAAAAATCTCACAATATCATGTTACTTACATGTCAGATCAAAGTAGCGAAATATTTTTTTAGAAAACTGCACTGTGCACAAAACGGACGCGTGAACTAAAATCATTTTGTTAAAATCACTTTGTTCTTTGTAGGATATGTAATTCTGATTTCGTTAAATGTTCAGCTGCAGCTTTTGCCGTCAATCAATCAGTATTTAAAAAAAAACATACATTTCGAAAAACAGGGCCGAACCGGACGTGAAAATGCTTGCTGAAAAAGGCTTTCGGTGCATTGCTGTGAAACTGTAAAAACATTTCCGAACTTTGAAAGGGAGCGTTAAGCCGCCCCCGGCTGTCGTTGTGGGCCAGCGGGGATATCTCTGGTGACTTTGCCCATAAATAATTGGACATTTTTCAATATTTGTCACCGTAAAAAAGAGGGAGGAAACGAAATGGTGAATTTCATGACAGCTACTCTTCTCAGTATCAGTTCCCCTTCGAACCGATGGCGAAGTGCGAACATAAGGTCTATTGTAGCCGTAAACTGAACAAAACTATTTTGTCATTTTGATTATGTGGGAAAGCATAATAGTTATTTGTTATACAAGAGTGCAAACATGCTTTTTAACCGCGTGCTCAATTTTGATGACCGAGCAAGCGAAGGATTCTAAAATTAGAATCCTGAGCGTTACCGAGGGAATCAAAAGAGCACGAGGTGAAAAATCTTTGCACTCGAGTGCAACACGTAACTTTTCATCCCACCTCAACGAGGAAATTACCAACCAAATTAAAAAAGTAGGTACACCAAAAAGGTTCCGAGTCTGAGTTTTTAACAATTTAAAAAGGTCGTATGATAAATCGGCACCATGGAGGAAGAAGAAAATAGGTTTAATGATGTTTTGAATACACATACTAAGTGCACACGATGTTATAAATTCAATTTACTTTGACCTCTAGCGGGTAAAAACGGCTTTTGCACTCAGATATCGAAGAGTAAAAATACTCTTTCCGAGATGGGGGGATGAAAAGAATATTACCAACCCGTCTCTTCCCTTGGCAGTCGTAAAAGGCGACTAACGGACTAAAAACTGTAATTTGGTGAAACATGGACTATGGCAGTGGACTGATTCTGCGGTTCTCATTACCTAGTATCTGAATATCCCTTTTTTTTAATGTGACACGTCATAGTGACTACATCCTGCCTGATGGTAAGCAGCAGATGTAGTCCAAAATAATGAGAGCGCTCCCCAACGTGGAACAGGCACGGTAACAATGGGTGCGCCCATTCATGACGGCCTGCATAAATGACGTTTCACGCCCCGTTTAAAAGACCAGGGATTATAGGAACTGGGAAACACATGCGCCGGCAGAGAATTCCAAAGCCGAATGGTCTTACAGAGGAACGACTTGCCAAATTTTTTGGTACGAGTGCTGATATAATAGTCGTGATATGATATAAATCAGAGAAAAAATCTGACTAGCCTCAGTAATTGAACACAGGAGCTCCGAAAATCGGGCCGAGCGCATCGCCACTTGGCCACCGAAACGTCTAAATTGACTAAAGCTCGGTATTAAATACAAAGGTCGAAGGTCAATGAGTCCTCATTAGGCAGTCGGCTTAAGATGACTAAGCCAGCTACTAAATGACATAAAACAACAATCAATCTATCAATGGCAGAGTGGAACAACAGTAATCGTCAAAGTACGCGTATGCAAATGAGTGTGCTTTAGGAAGGCTTAACGTTTGCACAATAACCGCGCAATCAGGCTAGGTGCACGGTCTCGGCTCGATTTGCGGGGAGCAGATTGCAGAAGCCGCCAGCCAGTTTTCAGTAGAGCTCCTCCACACAAGAATGACCCGGTTTGGCGAAGCGCAATTTCGATGTTGATATCACAATTCACAATTGAGATGACGAGCCGCTAACAGCTTTTTAACAATGTGCCTACTCCAATGCGATGTTTGTTAAAAAACAAGCAATTGCGAAGAACATAATGCTTACACGTATTTGAAACCTATTATGGTTTTCAAATATTATGTTCGTACGCTTTTGATTCGTTTGGTAGGTTGGTATGCTTAAAATGTACCTATAGGTAAATTAAGTTATTCAGAGTCAGATATGGCCTGTCTGGTGGTAAGCGATTAACGTAGCCTATGGACGTTTAGGCCCGGTTTCCATTAGGTTGGATCCGACTCCGATCCGATTGGACAGATGGAAACACTCGGCCCGGTTTCCATACAAATTATTAAGCCACTAGAACTTCCGAATCTCGATCAGACCCAACCGGGAGTCGGATACGACATAATGGAAACCGGGCCTTATGCCACCAGATCCTCGCGCCTTGCCGACCCTGAAAAAGAGCAATGTGCGTTCAAAAAACTGTACTAGTGGTGGGCAACATCGTGTTTGTTAATTTATTTAAAAGCTTTGCCTTATTAGATGAGAATTGTCAGCTTTGCTTCTTTATGTTGGCAAACTTCTACGGATTCAATTATTATCTACTCCCACCATCATAATTTCTACCGTCTCGTCATCAGCCTATAATCTTCCCACTAGTGGCTCAGGATGTCCCATTATTAGGTCGAAATGTATGTCCATGTATGTATTTATGTCCCATCTGTTGAAATACCAGACACAATAGAATTATCGAGCTCTAGGAGGCCTTGCCACAGACGAGGGGTGAGGAGTTCGCACTCAGTGAGTACTACTGCCCCTAATTTATTACGTTTATAGTTCTATTTTCCACTATAACACTTCGGTTATTTTAAAATCATCCCTCTAAGGAACGGAATTTCGCTTTTGAGCTATACTTTAGCTCACTTTCTGACTGGAATTTCGCTTTTGAAATTTACTTTAGCAGGTAGTTGTTCCTTAATTTATACGCATTTATCAGATAAAGTAGATAATATTATCCTCCTTTGTCTAGCTTTAATGAAAAAGTCACTTACAAAAGACCTAATTACTCTTTCACGTAATGGAAAGGCAAATCTTTGGATGAGGATGAAATTCCTGTTTTGGAGAGCTCGCCGCTTTTTATGTTTAATAAAAAAACAGAAATATTGCGGGAGCATTCGGCTCCGTAATTACGCTGTGTTTTTAAAAAAGTTTTTTTCAGCTATTCGCCGTTCGCAATGACGTTGCTGCATTTTTTTGCGATTCTTGTATTACCTAGTTGTTATAGTTAGTCTTGAATTTTTGAAACAGTTCAATTTGATCACCCATCTGATGACCCGGCATTGCGAAAGTTGCTCAACTTGTAAGATCGTAACATAAATGCTAGCCGCTGCGTCTTCCAGCTCCTAATCAAAAGATTACTGAATCAGAATTGACTCTTATGTTTTTGTTTAAAAGTAGCTTGTTCTGCTTTATACAAACATGAACCGATGTACACCAATAATTATGTTTCAGTTGCAAAAGACTCCTCACAGAAACATAATTAAGGCATACATACATATAATAAACACTACGTTAAAGTTAACACGTGAAATACTCGTGTTATATCATATCAACAAAAACTTTCTTCATTACCCTTTGAAACGGTATCAGAACCTTAAGAAGACGTAAGAAATATCATTTTCCCTTGACACCAAATATTGTTTATCATAAGGAGGATGAGTAAAGGGAAAAGTAAAAGCAGACAAGTTCTGTACTTACTTGTATAAAGACACAGTGGCGACAAAACATTCGTAAATATCTAAAGAGCTAAAGACATAAGTGATGCTAACACGTTCCAGTGCGAATCTCAAATGATCTTCAAGAAATTTTTTTACTTCGAAGAATTGCATTAATTCAACGTTCTGTTCTGGGGCAGGACGGTTTTTGAGTGGCGACTGAACACCGGTAGACGCAGTGTAGGCAGGCCTCCAACTAGGTGGACCGACTATCTGGTAAAGGTCTAGGGTAGCCGCTGGGTGCGAGCAGCACAAGACCGGACGTGGTGGAGATCTTTGAGGGAGGCCTTTGTCCAGCAGTGCACATCTATCGAATGATGATGATGACGGTGATGATTGCGCTAATTTATACGTATTATTGTAACAAGAAACCGGTGGAAGACACAGCTCTTGCCAAGTTACTTGCTGCTTCTTCTCATCTCTTCTTCCGTGGTGATGATGTAATGACTGAGTTCTTGGTCGTCTCATAATTAATTTGTTACTTGCATGCCCTCAGCTATTATTATCGGCGCGTTCCGTTTCACGCAGAATTGGGCTCGGAATAAAACTGGAGAGTGCGATCTCAGTCAGGTTGTAAATTCCTACAATTGAAAATTGTTATTTAGATATTTCAAAAGCTTTAAATATTTTAGAAACACAAACTTCCAAAGTTCTCACGAAAATATTAACTAAAATATAATATTATGTTAACAATATTAAATATGTGTTTAATTTATTTAATTTGTAGACCTATGTTAGTTTATTTTGTGACAACAGTGTAACATTGATTACAGCTTTTGTTCTAAGTTTTCTCCTAAATGCAAACATACTATGGTATTCCTCTGAAGGTACTAATCTAATCAAGAGACATCTAGGACGTGTTCATTCGTTTTTGAAGCAATTCCGATTCAAGATTCAATATCATTTATTCAGTTTAGGAAACATAACAAATATAAAATTACAATAAACTTAACCCGTGGTATGTGTACCTATAAACTCGTAGTTTTACGCTTTTAGTAGGCATGAAAGCTATCAAATTCGTGTCGTAAAACTCGTTAAAGCTAATAGTAATTGTGTATGGAAATTTGTAGGGCGCCGTAGAGTACTTACGTACATCATGGAAATAGGGCAAATGGCATTCACTATATTATTACCGGTGGCATTCCATAGATTAATACGTCAACAGAGTTTTTTTTAATAGCTGATAGTAGGCTGTTGAAGAATTATTGGGGTGATTTTAACAATTTTGACGACCTCCTTTTTCGAGTGGTTTGTACACCGGTTTTCATGGTGTCGCCATCTCTGAGGTCCCGGGTTCGATCTCCGGTCGGGTCAATTTAGAAATTAATGTTTTTCTAAATTGTCTCGGGTCTGGGTGTTTTCTAAGTACAATAAGTATTTATTTATGTTTATCCGTTGTCTAGTAACCATTTAACGAGTTTCCTTGAAGCTTCTCTTGGGCTAGATAATTGGTGTGAGTGTAGGAAGTTTTAATTTAATTTTAATTTAATAGTTTTTAACTCTATGATGTAATATTAATCGATGTCCTCCAATTTGAGTTCGAAATCGCCTCTGACTATTTTGGCACTGGAAATTTTCGTACACTATATGAACATTGAACATAAATAAACAACAAGTACACGTTTTAAAACAATATAAGAGGTTTAATAGTGCGTGCTTATGTGGACAAAATTCAATTCCCAGAAAACTTAATCAGATTGTATGCTACTCCTATTATGTTATTCACCACCTATTTCTAACCTATTCCCAAAGAAACACTAAAAGCTCCACTCTCCCAGATAAAAAAATATTGAATTGAAACCAGTTTTACGGGCTTGCACATAAGGTTGCATACGACGAAGTGCATTGATACGATGTGCAGTACATGAATGAACTCAATACCTAAATGAGCATGCACGGATATCGAAGCGCACAATCGCATCAATCAAACAGCAGATGACTACAGTTATTGGAGCTTCTTTATAAAACGTTAGGGTACCAATTAGATATAATGCCTCGTGTTGTACTTGTGTGAATTTTCTGCTCGTTTGCACTAACACCCCCCCCCCCCCCCCCCATTTTTAGGTATTACTCATTTTAGGTAACTGTTTTTATTGGTTTTATTGAAAAACTCACCTTAAATTGTTTAGGGGTCACCTAAAACTTAGGCGTCGTAAATCGGCATAATTCTTTCAGTATAAAGCAGTGTTGTGGGCGTGAAAAAGGGCGACATCGATGCTCAGTGTTGTATTTTAACTTCTTTGTGTCGACGTTTTCAACTTTTTCTTTTGTGTGATGTTGTTCAACAAGTCGGCTTTGCACCTATTCATACTTCTGTAAACTCGTGTTAGGAAGTTTCTTTAATTCTGTTAAGTTGTGTAAGTCGTCGGAAGTGTTACTTTACTTGGTTTATCGTATTATTAAATAAGAGTCTCTTTTAAGGATTGTTTTTGCCCATCATGTTTCTCAAATATGAAACAACTCTGGAATATTGAAAAGGAACAACTAACGTCTTGATCGAGGTTTAAAATAATGTTGTTGTTGCAAACAGCTGTTCTTATGTTTTTTTTCAGAATTGGTCCCTTAGTTAAAGTTGTGCAAATTAAAGAGCGGAAACTATTCGCTACGAAATGTCAGGTTTTTTGTCAGGAAGTTCAAATTCCTAGATGGTAACCCTATGTCCAAATAACTTTTCATCATGAGACGACCAACACCTCCGTCTCCCTGCGACCACTTCAGTACCTACTAAACGTAAATAAACGCAATTTTCATCCGTAAAAAAGGTTTCATTTCACAGGGTCATGTGTTAAAATGCCTTAACTGAATGTTAACTATGGCACTGAACTCTATATTATCGCAGGCTAGCTTCAACCGTCCGACATGTCAGAATGTTACTGCAAAAGTAAAATATCATTTCGCATTCGGTTTGTAGCTAGTTGATATTATTGCCAATTCGCGGTATTCACAAAATAAAGTTTAAATGTTTGCAGGTTCGTGCGTGATAGGCGCAATCGGAAAATAAAATGGCTACGACTACGAGTGGCCATGTTAAGTACTGACTGTACTGGAATTACTTCAATAAATGTTAAACTTCATGGTATGGTAATTGGATCAATATCGATCAAAGAAATCTTTCAGTTTTGGGTTGGCTGTGAGTACAATACGTACTCAACATTGTTAATAGACTTTGCTTTGTAATTATTAACGAGTTCAAATTTTCCGTCTGATTTTTTTCAGACTTCAATATCGAAAACATTGGATTAGAATGTTTACTAGAAAAAAAACAACCAGTCTCCGGAATACTCGAAAAGGATTCGAACCTGGTTGTTTTTTTTCTAGTAGGTACCTAAACATTTTTATCATAACTAAGTATATTATCTTTAGAGGTTATGAATGCAGAAAAAAAATAAGGATATCGAAAACATTATCGAACGTTATAACTTTTTGAAAGAGTATTTTATGACTTAGTTTTGAATCGCTTTTGTGCTTTGTTAAATTTCGGATTGTAGCGAGATACTATGACCGCATTCACGCCGGATTAAGCGGTAATCCGGTTAAAAAAAAACAGGGCCAGTGCCACGTTAGCGACATCTCTGGTGTTACAAACGTCCCTCTGCGATGTACAAGGTAACACAGGAACCGATGTCGTATTGACATTTACACGTTTTTAACAATTAAGTATAAGTAGTAAAAATTTTATAAATCCTACTTGCCACCTTTAGTGTAGCATCTTTAGTAGATAGGTAAAAAAATACCGTTGTAAAAATAAAGGCCATAAACTAGGGCAAGCTCCAGGGAAATCTCGATCTCGAAAATACCGTGAAATCTCGGGACTTTTTAAACTAAACTCAACTCAACCTGGTACCGGGTCTTCAACGTACGAATCCCGGTTCTTTCGACACTTTCGGTACTTCATACGTGCATAGGTATCATTTTCTCATCTGTCTTTCAATATCCGATAATATCATATACTTAAATAAACTATTTTTTTTATGTTATCATAAATTTATAAAGAACATTTTTAATCGAAATAAATACTGAGAATATTCGATGTGTCTACCTACACCCAGCGGGGTCCCACGTTTGGGAGACTTTTGAGTGATGCAGAGAATTAGATCTGGATATTTTCTACTGAATTATGCTGAAAACAGAATTTGTTCCGTATAAAAAACGGAAATATAAACTTTTCTAACCGACCTCCAGCCAGCGGAATATTTACCAAAGTTACGTCTGACGAACTATAATTTGGTATTACTTTTAGATCTGTAATTGTTCTTTTCACTAAAACAAAAAACATTCTTCTAACGTCCTTACTTCAGCCACAATCAAGCTGCGAAGAAACCTCCAGTCAGCGGACTTTTTCTTTTAGATAAGGACATTATTTTTGTAACTGTTACACTAAATTAATGAAATTTAAACTATTTACTACTATAATTTTACTTAAATTACCTATTCGGACATCTTGTGTCAAAATTATAAGTTTTAGTTGTAAGTAATTATATGTTAAGAATTTGTATGTAGACTTTTTGTATTATACCCACTGGCATTCAAATTCAGTCTTTACCCGTGGTCCCGGTGGGTCGACCCATTACCGGGTGGTCCCATGGCACTAGGGATTACATTTAAATGAATATTCGACTTCGCTTATATCGATATTAAATTAATTACAACCATGAACTTCAACTTATGATTACCTATGTATGCACCTATGTATGATAACTTATGATTATGCACACCAATCCTAAATCCCGGTTCCAAGTACAGTACCGAAAATCCATTCCCGGTTCTAGAGAGGGAACCGGTACAGCATCCCCTACCATAAACCCATCCAACGGCCATCTTGCGACAACCACCGGGTCCAACGGCTAAAAGGGCCTTTCTAAGCACTTAGGAGTGATAAGTTTCATTAAGCCACCTATCGGTGCCCGAAATTGCAGTAGTTGTTTTACAAAGATCTTACCGACATAACAACAAATTGATATTATATAAAATTAAATAAATGTATTTCATGCAACCGAAGAACGTTATAGAATGTTATCAATGAAAAACTAATGAAGCCGAGGAAATGTTAGAGGAGCGTTGCAAATAGCAAAACCCCTCCGAAAATCGAGCGTGGAGTAGGTTTATGTTACATGCAATGATGTTACAATAAAGCCTCTTTTTATTGTAACATCATTGGTTACATGTATTGTATGTAAGTAGAGATGTTGTACATTAATTACCCGTGTCGCCAAGCTCAGACCATTCCACACGAATGGAGCGCAGAAAGGAGATCTGGTTATAGTTCCCTTTACCCGACACAGTACGGGGAATGAAAATAAATCAGCTTTTGTAACTCCGTCATATTAAATTACATTTTTTAAAAGCTTCCTTGTGTATAAGCTGTCGATTAACGAACTTTCCTTCGAGCTTGATATTCGGAATATAATTAATCCGGTTGCTACTAATTGAGCCATGCGAAAAGTTAATTTAATCATCGCAATAATCGAGTTTACGTAGGTAATTAAATTAACATTTTACATCATACAATTTTTTTTTTAGTTTATTATTCATATGCATTTAACACATTAATAATAGCCCTGTTAACCCATCCTGTGTCGGAGTGGGTTCACGTCAGTAGTCTAACTGTGTCGGAGTGGGTTCACGTCAGTAGTCTAACTGTGTCGGAGCGGGTTCACGTCAGTAGTCTAACGGAGCTATAGGGATAGAACCACGATTTCTCGCGTTTAAGGGGAAGTATTTCGAGCGCTTCCTTCTCGTTCTCTCGACGGTACAACGGTAAGGGACGGGTATAACAGCGAAGCGGTGCGAATAATCGCGTTTTATATTTTAAAAAAATTATAGATGTAATAAATAAAAAACGATCGGTTATAATAACTCAAGTTATTTACGAGCTTCATTTTGGTAAATGACTCATAATATGAAATCACTTATTTTAAGAATAAAACCTGGAAAAAGAAGATAAAATGACACAAAAATAATTATGTAACTTTGTGAATTTATTCTATCGAGCCAACTTTAAAAAATCCATGTTTCCATCGAGTGTGTTTCACAGAATAAAGCCTCAACAATATTTCATAATTTTCGCAGATTTTAATTTTATTGTTTACTACTTCAAAAAGTAATTCTAAGAACGTGTTATTTTAATTTTTCACTAACACCTAGCCTTAACCCAAGCATCTATCCGCTCGGCTACCGAGACGCCTCATTATAATAATTAATAATTGGAACTAATTAATTAATCCGAAATATTTGGACACAATTAATACATTTATTTATATTCAGATATAAAACTAAAACTATTCGGTTACAGCGTTCGGGTTTCAATTATCAGATTTAAAACAAAAACCATAAGCCCAATTCTTATTTCTGAAACTTGCATTATATTCTATAGTTTGCTATATCATATCCTTTATTTTTAACCTGCATTTTTATCTAAAATGCCAAACTACCTGATTGTAGGTAAGTGACAATACTGAAGAAGAAGAGCACTCAACTTTCATCTTCAACCACTCAGAAGCCGGCCACAATTTTTTTGACAATGTTATCAAGTCACACAAGACCTTCTTTCCACGAGACATTGCTTAACTTCCAGAATCACATCACAACTCGAACGTGCAAACCGTAACGCCAGCTCCAATCTATTCGTTGTTATTTGGTGAAACCTGGACTAATTGATCATGATTTTGAAGTCCTCATTGCCTAGTTAATGACTGACGCGACTAACGGACTAAAGTATGCACATACAACCAAAGGCATAGATCGGCGATGGAATCACCGATCACGCTGAGATCAGCTATGCGATTCTCTAAGCGACACATAGACGCTGCGCACATGGCTGTGATCACATCGCTCGCTGCAGTCACGGCTGTGGTAAATGTTGTTTTTCTTACAGAATAACGGTTTTATACCTACAAGAAATGTCAAAGAAGTGATTTCCTTATCACACCGCTTACAGCCGTGCGAAGCTAGTGTCGAATATTTTGTTTGACTAGCTTGAACTAGTGACTAAATGAGTGACACTGACTGATTGGTAGAGCCACGTTGCGTTGCAGGACGCATTGGGCCGACTCGCCCGGGGTAATACCGCCCTCTCACGAATATTCGGCGTGAAATAATGGCACTTGGTGCTGTTGTGTTTTCGTCCGGCCAGTGAGGGTTCCGGAGGCCCTTTCCCCCCTCTCACAATTCCTGTTCCTTCCTTAAAGGCCGGCAACGCATCTGCGATTCGTCTGGTTTTACGGGTGTCCATGGCGGCGGTGATTATACTCCATCAGGTGACCCGCCTGCTCGTTTGCCTTCTTCTTTTTATAAAAAAAAAGAATAAAATAATAGCGTTAATAATTTAGAAGAATACCAGTGGTACGCTCATCGCTGTTTAGCCCGCTGCTGCTACCAAAGGCTTTAACGATGTTTGCGCTTAAAGAATCGCATTACTGTGCAGTTGTTATTCAGTGAATGTGGCATGGACTGATTTTGCGGTACTCGTTGCCTAGCTAGTCTCTGATTAACCCTTAGCTTAGCGGATTATTATTATTATTTAATAATAAATCAGATCAAGATCAATTTTGCCATACGCAATAATTTGCGTATGGCAAAATTGATCCTGCGTGGATCATATGTCTACTTTTAGACTCCTCAGCCAAGTTTCTGCCGCATCCGTCATAGTGTGGAGCTCGGTTATACCACCTGGTAAAAGATGAAGGGGGCAGTCATTTATTACATGTGATAGGGTTTGGTTCAAATGACCCATTCACAGTGTCGCGTCTCTCTCAAGCCCTATTTGTGTAGGTAATAGTTGGATTTGCCGTGGTTGGTCCTACACCGGGCTTAGCGGATAATAGCCGTGGATGTATATATGTTATGTTAAATGATCGTCCTTAATATGTTGCTGTCCCTTTCTCTTGTTACGATTAAACAAGAGATGACCACACGTCCATTGTTCGGACCGGTTCCGTAAATCGGCACGCGCTGCTCACACTTATTTTTAGTTGCAGATGATTTTATGCTAATCAACTTTACGGTCGTTACCTCAATGTCATAAGAGTCAAACGACACTGACACACCGTCGCAAAGTGTAACTAGTTTGTAAGAAGTGATATCTTCAAACGCGATCTTGAGAACACCACCTTGGATCATATAAAGCTTTAAACATAAATAATGCCGAGCCGTGCGATATGGCTCAGTAAAAGAATAGGTTAAGGTACTACCAACCCCTCACTTCCCTTGTATGGCATAAAAAGGCAACTAACTGGCTAAACTAGCTAACTGGCGTCCCTGTGCGGGCGCCAATGTCTACACGAAGACCATGATGATTGGATTTAAATAAAAAACCGGTCAAGTGCGAGTC